>QEPC01006023.1:563543-585013 GCA_003113815.1 Sphenodon punctatus
GGGTACAGTGGCAGATTTTAGTGACAGGTTACCAATTACTAACAGTAGGTCTGTGATTTCATATTTGAGTTCCTTCAGAACTCTGGGGTGAATGCCATCTGGCCCTGGTGACTTGTTAGTATTCAGTTTGTCAGTTTGCTCTAGGACCTCCTCCAGAGTCACATTGATTTGTGACAGCTCTTCCAGTTCCTTGCCCACAAAGTAAGACTCAGGCATGGGTACCTCCCCAAAATCCTCCGCAGCGAAGACTGAAGGAAAGAACTCGTTCAGCTTCTTTGCAATGTTCTTTTCCTCCCTAAGCACCCTGTCCATCTAATGGCCCAACTGACTCTCTAGCAGGTTTCCTGGTTCTGATGTACTTGAAAAAGTTTTTATTATTAGTTTTAGCATCTTTAACATGTTGCTCCTCAAATTCCTTTTTGGCCTCCTGCCTTATTAACTTTTTACATCTACTTTGGAAATGCTTATGTGCCTTCCCTATAGGACTCTCTTTCCATTTTCCTACTAACTTCAGTGAGATTAGATCAGAGTAATTTGTAGCCCGTGTCATGAAGCCTGTACTGCCAGCAGATGGCAGGCCTCTCTGTTAAGCCCCAGTGCATGTACAACAGGAGAGGCTGCACTCCATGCCCAGTTCCAAATGCCCTTGGTGTGCAGCTGTGACAAGCGCTCGCGTTGACAAGCAGAACAAGATCTGGTTTCTGTGGAGCAGCTCTCCTGCTGAAGGCCCGTAGAAGTGCTTTACAAAGCAGGAGGGGAGATAAGAGGTTGTGACCCAGCTGGCAGGTGCATAGTGGCAGCAGTTTACACACAACTGCTGACTCTTAGAAAGCTTTAAGGGAAAGGGTTGGCCAGACTCCTGGAGTTACACCCTTCCTCTCTCAGGACAGACACTAGGGATGCTTTATTTTCTAATCCTATCTAAAGGAGGTTGCCTTCAGCAGCGGTTTGGCTCCCCAGGAACTGTGCTGCTGGGTAACCACTGTGTGTTACGAATACAAATGGTAACTGGAGCATATCTCATCAAAGTCCATTCACAGAAATGAGGCCACTAAGCTGTGATCAAATTAGTCCCCGTCAAGTGCCTAGTCTGCCCATCAATCAAAGTCCATTTTTCCACCTCTGGATTGAGAGTGCCATGTATACCCCTTGCTCACTTAGATTTCACATTGGAAATTAATGCCAGCTGAGATGCCTTTCATGTGCTGTGGTTTCCCAAAACCTAAATGTGCTGCTGTCTCATTTTGTTACACAGTAGCTTTGAAGAAGACAGAGCCTTCAGTCCACTTGAAGACAATGTGCAGCTTTCCCGAGTGCCAAAAGAGCTGAGAGAGAGAGAGGTGGTTTGAGCGCAAGGGAAGGAATTGGGAACAACTGTCATCAAGACCTTGTTCTGAATTAGATTTTCTGCTGATTTCAGCAAGTGACAATCTCTTCCTTAGTTTCCAAGATAGGAGCAACATCCACTTGCCTCACAGAAACATTAGAGAGACAATATCAAAAGTAATTTGAAAATGGAAATCTGTAGGAATGCTAATTTTTTGGTAGCACCTAGTAATTGCAGCACAAACTTGTCAATAATACTGTATACTCGGTGCTGAATCTGAACATGGGGAGATATTATCAGTGTGTCCCCTTAGCTTTCCTTCATATCCAAGGCAGAGGCAAGTGGCGGAGCTGTAAAGGGGTGCTTTCCTTGTTGATGAGCAGAAATCTGAATGCCCTGGTGCAGCAGAAGGCTGGTTTCTAACACCATAAATATGTTTCTTCCCTTGTCTCAATTCTCTCACCAGTCCCCAAGGACTTGCACTGGACTCTTGTTTCTGGCTCAACACATGCAAGATTCCATTCCGCACCAGTGACAGATTTAAAGTTTTGTATAGTTGCTCTTTCTCTCCCTGGAGGATCAGTCTTTTACAATCAGGATATTTTCTTATGTCCAGAAAAGCTATTCAGGTCATAGAGTTGTAAAATGTATTAATTTTAATTCCTCCAAACCCTGCCCAGCTAAACACCTGGCTTTACTGGAAAGAGGAGGCAAAAATAGTCCCAATAAACCATCTCATCCTGTTCTGAAATACACCTCTTGTAATGACAGTATTAGTGACCTTGTTCTTACTGGAGTTTGTAGTACTTTGCTGCATTCAGCGCAAACCTTAAAGTATTGGTCCAGCTTATTACTGCTGCTTATGCCAGAGAGACATCAGAATTACCTGCACCAGTGAAAATGATTTCCTGGCAAAGCGGTGCATGCCACAGGCTTAAAGAACCTGAGTCTCAGTAACCTCTTAAAAAAAAAAAAAAAAGTGTCAGGCACTTTTCAAAGCATCATGGGAGATGGCATCTTCCCCCAAAAGCTCCCAGCCTAAATGGACACAATGCAAAAGGAAGAACCATTCTTCCTCTTTTGCAGATGGGGAGCAGAAACAAAGGGAGAGATTCTCAAGGCAAACCTGAAATCTGGCACTTGATCACCCAATTTCTTTGGAGGTCAAGAGTACCCTGCATCAACCAAATTGTTGTCACTGGCAGTGACAGCTGTTGACTTCAATGGCAGCAGGCCAGGACTATGTGCTTTCAAAATGTGCGTGCCAAGTGACTTGCCCAAATTCACATAGGGAATCTGTGAAATAAACAATGGTGTAGAACAAAGGGTGAAAACAGATGTGGTGCTAGTCCGCTGTGGCCCGGGACTCACTAAACATCTGTTTCCACACTGGCCTGCTACTCCCCCAGAGCGGGTAGGCGGCTGACCCAGAATGAGTCCTCCAGATGATTCCAAGCCAAGGACTGCTCACGTGGACCACAGCCGGCCAACACATCTGTTTGGCTCCACCATTCCCATGATGGCTGGTGATCATGGCTGCTCTGGGGGTGGGACCGGCGGGCTACGTGTCTATTGCGGGGCCCCCTCACCCGGGGCATGTGTGTGGCAGGACGGCTCTCCAGCCACGAGCACATTTTGGTGCCCCTCCCTAAGTCAGAGAGCGTCAGCCGCTGTTTCCTGCCGTGGGCCGTGGAGCCACCACCCACATGTCTGTTTTCACTCAAAGGTTTTAATGGTTTTTGTCAACAATGGCCTGCAAAATTTACACATGGGGTTTGCCATTCAGCAGTAACATGGACCTCCCAAACTGGTGTGCCTAAAATCTCTGTACTGCACCACACCATCTTTATTCCCTATGGAGGAGATGGGAAAGACCAATGCCTGCACCCCTGCTAGCCTGACTGGGGTGCCTGGCCTTCTCTGAACTAAATGTCACTCACTCTTTAGCATCAGGTATAGCTTGCATGTGCCCCGAAAGAAGTAGGAACTGCTCCAGGCCTGATGAGAGATATTTGGGCTCCTGGAACATCCTGGTAGCTGGGAGGTAGGGAAAGATGGGAGGCTCCCTACCTCCCATCTGTTCACCCCGCCCTCCCATGCATCATACGTTTTGAAATCAATTTTTGGAGATCATATCGTCANGCCTGATATTTGAAATACCCATACACAGAAAAAATTATAAGCAGACTTTTTTATTCATTGGTACAAGGAAATGGATCGCCATCTGATAGTTTTAATTTTACTAGACTTGTTTTGTAACTTTGTTGGGTCGCAGAATTTTGGGGGGGAAATTGCAGAAGAATCGGGGCCCTGGCCATGATCACCAGCCATCATGGGAATGGTGGAGCCAAACAGACGTGTTGGCCGGCTGTGGTCCACGTGAGCAGTCCTTGGCTTGGAATCATCTGGAGGACTCATTCTGGGTCAGCCGCCTACCCGCCCTGGGGGAGTAGCAGGCCAGTGTGGAAACAGATGTTTAGTGAGTCCCGGGCCACAGCGGACTAGCACCACATCTGTTTTCACCCTTTGTTCTACACCATTGTTTATTTCACAGACTCCCTATGTGAATTTGGGCAAGTCACTTGGCATGCAGGAGCACTGGCTGAGCCCTTTCCTCAGCAGGGCAGTTTGGACCTTGGCACTGACCCTGTGGGTTACATTAACTTTTCTGGAAAGGAGATGTTGACTGGTTCTGTCTTTGCAAAGTTAAAGCACATGCTGCTTCACAAGCCCTGTAGAATCATCCTGAGGGGAATCTTATGTGGAGCACGCCACAGGGTTAAAGCCCTTGTGGGTCTGCTTTTGCATCTGCATCCCTCCGGCTCCAGCCTGCTCTCTGTCCAGTCACTGCAGCTGCCCAAGCAGCCATGTCTGTGATTTCCTCTCACCTCTGCTGGCACTTACTAAATAATTCTAGGATTCTGATGTGCCCAGATTTTAGTAGACCACATAGTATAAACAATTAGTGCAAAAGAGCCAGCACATTCCATGTACGAGCCATGATGGCGGTATTTCTAAATGCCTTGAGCAGGTTCTGTACCTCCTCCCCATCCTGCTATCCTCTGTACATTTTTAGAGATCCTCCTTTCACAGTCTGACACTTTGAGGACACTTCTGTGCAAACGGCAACTTCAGACAATGCCACAAGCTGCCTCAGCGCTCATATCTTGTCCTGATTTCCTAATTCACCGTGAGCTACAAAACAATATGCTCTGACAGCTTTTGTATCCCCGTTCCTGGAAGAATGGATCCTCTAGAGAAACATGCTCTGCCTGAGACATTTCAGCAGAGCAGCAGCAGCCGCCACCTGCATGAACAGGGCTGCATGAATAACCTGCTTGGGCAGAGAAGAGGAATATATTATGGATGGGCCTATTGTCATGGCTCCGGTGTGAAGAGTGCAACCTCTAAGCAACAACCCCACCCCACCCCAAAATAACACTGGCTTGGGGATTTAGACTGCTCTGAAAATTGCCCAATTTACTCTAAAGATAAAGGTAAAAAAAATGTTTCAATGATTACATTACAGATGATATAACAATGACTCTCAAAATGGTCACCACGTTTAACCTTGCTTTAGGTCTGTTACCTTAAAAAAAAAACACTGGCTGCTATCCCTTCAGATTTTCCCTAGGGTTAAAACCTTCTGGAAGACTAATGCATGGGATCTCTTTGAAGAAAAGCCACTGGAGCAGCTCTATAGTTAAGGTGGATTTCACACACTGTTAAAATCATGAACATTCTACTTGTTATAAAATTGAGATGATTTATCCCATCACTGTGAAATTTTGTAGGGAAGATTGCTTGGGTGAGGGGTAGAAACTGTCCAAATTCATACAGATCCATTGAGAAATGATTGAGTTATAGGATTTTGAGAATTGGAGTCAGAACTGGTTTTTTCTGGTTTTTACAACCAGTTTATATTGATGCAGAAAAAATGTGTTTAAAGTTATTTGTCAGGAAATGTAGAGGTGTCAGAAATTCAAGCGTGCATTCTAGTCTATTCCTTAGTTTGGCTTTTGAAAATGTCGTCTAGTTTTTAAGTGATGATGTTTCCAATTTCCTATGTTATCCAATGGAGAGAGTGAGGTTCTTACGATAACGTCATGCCTGCAAAGAACACTGGCACAGGTTCACCAGGTGGACTGGCTAGTTATGCTAGGATGGAAGTGGATCAGGATAAAAAGCTAGCTAGGCTCTGGTGAGGTTCCATGGCATGTCATTAAAGATAAGTCAGTTCAGGGAGGGGGGAGCTGTGCCATGCCATGAAGAGTTCATTTGCATGAAATCCTGAGATGAGTAACAAGAGGACAAAAATCACTAATTAGGATTACAGTGTGTCTGCAGCTCTTTAAGCCCCTTTGGAGAGTGGGGATGAGGGGGGCTGGGAGGCAGGACTCCTGAATTCAGGACTCCTGGATTCTCTGGGAAGTGGGGGGCAGGGGGTCATAGTGGGTTAGAGCAGGAGGGCTGGGAGCCAGAACTCCTGGGTTCAATGGGAGGGGAGTAGGGGCTAGTGGGTCAAAGCAGGGAGCCAGGACTCCTGGGTTGTAGAGGAGGAATTTAGTGTATTCCCCTTTCAAAAAACAGGGGAATTCTAGAATCAAAAAACCTTCCATTTAGGAGAGGAGTTAAGACTCTTACAAATTCACCCGTGCTCTAAAAAGCATGGAAATTGTATATTGAAGTTTCCACCTTAATTTGTGCACCTGTAAGCAGTAAAGACAGTTTACAGCCTCACATATTGTGCTCACTTCCAACTTAGTGTTCATGAACCCACTCTTTGTCTTGTTTTTTCATCCCCAATCCCCTTCCTCTACAGAGGGGGCAACACTGAAGCTGGGGGAATCAGGGTGTCAGGGCGCAGCTTGATGGCCTCTGCCTTTCCTATATACTTTTATTTGGGTCAAGAAGAATAGAACAGCTGATGTCTGGGAGGCTGTATATGGGGGGGAACAAGCTTGATAGATGCGGGATGTGTACAGGGGGGGCATACTGGGGGCAGCCGGGCAGTAGAAGTGTCTGTATGGGGAGGGGGCAACCAGGTGCTAGGAGAATGTTTATGGGGGACAAGGATGAGAAATTGGTGTTGTGCATGCACAGATGAAGGGGGGCCTGGTGGGGGTGGGGAGAGGTGTATGTGTGGAGATGGAGGTACCCTGGTGGGGGGGGCATATATGGGGAGGAGAAGGCTGAGAAATGGGTGATGTGTATTCAGGGACAAGGTTTGGGGGACAGTCAGGAATGGGGGCTAAGTGTACATATGTTTTTCGTATGTGCTTTCAGTTGGGATGGGGACAACAGGATATCCAAGTATTGAGGGATGTATATGGGGGGGAACAAGATGGATGGGTACAGGCTGGGTAGCTTGATGCACATATGAGAGCTGTACCTGAGGGAAAGCAGATGGCAACAGATCCTCAATCAGGAGCCACAGACACCCAAACCCCTTTCCAATACAGCAGTGCTCCAATGCATGAGAGATACTAGGACAAATACAAATGCAAGACTTGGCTGTTTCGCCAGGCATTCAGTGAGGAGGATGGTTAGTCGGGGGGGGGCATGTTTAATTTTAAAGGGATTGGGATTTTTTTCTTGGGGCCTCTACTGTTGTTTGGTTTTAGTGTGATTTTTTTATGATGATATTTCTTATATTTTTATTTTATATATGATTTTTTATGATGTATACTGCCCTAAGCTGCCATTGGACAGGAGGGGGCGGTATAAAAATATTATAAATAAATATAAATATTTGCTTGACCTTAGTCACCTGTGTATTAAGCAGATGCACTTGAGCTGCTACCTGAAAAAGAAGCTACAAATAAAGGTGAAACTGTGGCCACAGTAGAGACAGAGATCAAGCATGTATTGGGGCAGGGAGGAGCTTGCTGTCCCCAGCTTCAGTGTTGCCCCCAACCTGCAGAGGAAGAGGATTGGGGCTGAAAGACCAAGGCAAAGTGTGGGTGCATGGAGTCTTAAGTTGTAAGCGAGCACAATATATGAGACTGATTACTGATTACATGGCACACAAATTAAAGTGGGAGCCTTAATTTACAATTTCCATGCTTTTTGGAGCATGAGTGAATTTGCAAGGGGCTTAAAGCTCCTCTCTCAAACCGAAGGTAGTTTGATCCTATAATTCATTATGCAATCCCGATTAGAACTTGCTGTGTCTAAGGTTGCTTTTAGACATGCGCGGCGCACACGCAGCATGAAATCATGCCATGTGTAAAAATCCCATGGGGTTTTGATGCAACATCTCGCACGTTATATCCAGTCGCGCATTCTCCCTAAACCATGAACTAAATACCTCAGTATTAATGTATTTAGTTTGCGGTTTTAAAAGAATACGTGACCGGCTATAACGTGCAATATGTCACGTCTAAACCTCGCCTGTGGGATTTTTACACACGGCGTGATTTCCCACCATGTGTGCACTGCACACATCCAAAAGTGGCCTAACTGTAATGGTTGCAATGTGCACCAAGCAAATCAGACTGCAGGATCCAGCATAGACGTGCAGGGCTATTCTGCTGCCTCATCTTCATAGCAAGACAGGGCCGATCTCACTGCAGCTAACTGGCAAGCAGTACAACTTCTTACCCCTATTTCAGCTGAAGAAAGCTAATATGAGGACTAAGTCATGCCAGGAGAAGACCAAGGAAGTCTTCTCATTACTCTTTTGCAATTAGTGCCCATGCAGGCATCACTGTAGCGTGTGGCAGTGAGAACATGCGTGCAAATCCCCAGCTGGCTGCATCTGCATGTTTCCTTTGCATCCTCATGTCTCTCCCCATATATGGGATAATGTGTATAAACCACTAATCCAAGTTCTCCCTCCTGTAGGTCTCTTGCCACAGTGTCTTACTGATGCCAGGATCCCATGTCTGAATAAGTTCCACATCCCACAACTTATTTGGATAAACCGAGTCCTTCTCTAGCCCTAGAGAGAGTATTGTATCTTGTTCCAACAGTCTTTCCCCAGTGGCACAGCACTGCATTGGGAAGTAGGGAGTGGTGCAGGAAGACTGGATACTGCAAATCCGCAGTTTTCTCACTCTTAGCAATCCCTCCTCTGGAGTGCTCAGTGTCCAAAGGAGCCAGTGTCTGACAGTGTTAAAGCCGATAGATTATTCCAGCGGTGAGGAACCTTTTTTGTCCTGCATGCCACTCTGTAAATTAGTGCAAGCTCTGTGGGCTTGATAGGAGTAGGGGCAGGAGTGCTTAAGGGCTGTTCTGAGGAGGGGAAAGGAAGGATCCAGATCATTAATCCATCCCCTGGCCTTGTGTGCATGCCCTCAGCTCCTCTCCCTTCCCCTGAGCTCACTCTTTCAGTACTTAACAATAGGGACTGGCGCCATGGGCCACATCTAGGAACTGGAAAGAGGACAAAGAAAGCTATCTGGGGGCCAGAGGATCCCGACCCCAGGGTTATTCATTAAGCACAGAGGCTAGCAGTCATGATCTTTGACAGGCAGAGCTACCTCGTAGGGACAGAAGCTTTTGGTTTGAGTCTCTCGACAGGGTTCTGCATCTCTCTGAAACTAGTAACTCCAAACCGTCAGGGTTCAAAGTGAAACAAGGTAAGGATGTAGGCGAATGAGCCGGCCTGGGGCATAGAGACAGCTGGGGAGTAGGGTATGAGGTGGATGAGCTAGAACACTGTATGGAGTAAAGACTACTGATGGAGAACTGTATGGGAGCATAAATTGAGACGGTATATGGCTGGTGGAGTGCTGCGTCTGAATAAAGACTTTATGCAAGTAAAGAGCTAATTCCCAGATTGCAAGTGCCTGCGTTGAATTTCCCACAAGTACAACTGTTGTACGGTCTGATCCTGAAGGACTTACCCCAGCAAGACAGCACCCAGTTACAAACACCTAGAGCCTTCGAGAACATCTAGAGGATTGGCCTCTCAGCTTGTGGCCTGCAGTGGGGTAAGCAATGCCCTGGGTTGCATGAATGCTGTTTGCAGAGTGTTTGGAGCAGTTGCTGCTAGGTGGCCCTGTGGTGTTCTGCCCTGGCATTCAGGGAGGGTCTGAATAATATGCATGGTGACCTCTGTGCTGACAGCAAAGACTCTGATCTAGTGAAATCCACAATGCCTGCCAAAGGGACAAGCCCTGCTGAATAAATTAGCATGTGCACGCAGCAGGGGAACATAAGAGGCTTCTGAATCCCTCACAACCAAAACTCCATGTGACTGGCCTAGTGTGTCAGAGAGACAAGGAGGTGCTCTCTTTGTCGTGTCTTGAAAGAGCCGCCTCCCCTTCGCTCCCTGTCTGGGCCATGTAGGCTTGGCCGTGACATTGACTTGCCCAACAGTTTCCAAACAGATTTTTCAGGCATATCTTACAGAAACCCCCAGCTCCTTGCAGGCTTGTCCTCTACCTTCTGGTGCCTCCAGTTCTCCCTGAGGCTCCGGCCTTACCCAAGCAGTTGGTTCATTGTGAGCACTCACTGCCTGGGACTGGCAGCAAGAAAAGGAAGTGCACAGTGAATTTTAATCACTTTGTGGCTTCAAGGTCCAGGGGCAGGAAAATGCTTGTTTACATCATTTTAAAAATAAGCAGCATTTTGTATACGCAGCACTGGCACCCCCTGCCTGCAATTAGCACCTGGCTCTAGTAGACATCGCTCTCCTGGCCTAATACAATGCAAATCCCTGAGCTATATATATTCTAGCATGACTGTGCCTCCAGGACGCTGGTATCCTAGCACCCACCTCTCTCCAGCATTGAACACAAGTGAAATCAGGTGGCAGGTGGGCGGGATGAGAAAAGGCAAAGAGAAACTATACTAAAGCTCTGATCAGTCCCAAATTTGCTCCTGAACCTGATCTGAGTTTATGTCCAATAGGGGTGGGCTCTTGGATGAAATTACAGATTTTGATCCATTACGTATTTGGATCTCTGATTTCTGGATTTAATTCCTGGATCAGATATACAGATTCGGATTTTCCCATTGAAGTCAATGGGAAATTTTGCCACTGAAGTTGATGGGAAACCGATCTGTACTCCCATCCCTAGCCCCAGAACAAGGGGGTCCAACCTCCTCCACCCCTATTTCCCCGCACCCCAGAATGCTACTTACCCCCATTGGAGGGCTTGATTGAAGCGTCGCCATTGCTCTGGAGGCTCCAGCAGACTCCCTCGCTGCAGCGTCCTTCCTGCTCCAGATCGCACTTGTGCAAAATAGCCACAGGGGCCACTTTGCATTTGTGCAAAATGGCCACAGCCCTTAAGCAAAAGGGTGGCAGCCAAAATGACATCACTGCCATTTTGGTTAAGGGCAACGGCCATTTGTGCATGCGCAAAACAGCCCTGGCAGCCATTATGCAAATGCATGATCTGGAGCGAGGAAGCCTGTCCCTACAACGGCGGCGGCGACGACAGTGCTTCAGTCAAGAAAATACCACACCAGGGGGAATCTGGATCTGTAACTCTGAATCCGTAACTGGCAGGGCTTTTTGTGGGTTGCTATGGATTAATCCATAATGGCCCATTACGAGCCATTACATATTAATCTGAATCCATAATTCCCAACCCTAACGCCCAATGCGTGCACGCTCTTAGCCTGAAGTGTGCAGGTGCACCACTCCCTATGGACCACGCGAATGTCATAGTGCTCTAGGGAGAGCAAGACCATGTCAGAATAGGGTGTGGGAATGCCATAGCCCCACCCCTTTTCAACACATTTATGCCTGCACAGGATGCACATAAGAACTTAAGCAGTGCTGTAGTGGGTCAGACCAATGGTCCATCAAGACCAACATCCTGTCTCCAACTGTGGCCACTCTCAGTTGCATCAGAGATGTACCCAACAGATCATAATGGAATAATCCATTCCCTGCTGTTCTCTCCCAGCTCCTGACAGTCAAGGCTATGTCCCCAAAACTACTTCACTAAAAGTCATCTATGGACCTATCCTCAGGAACCTATCCAGCTTTGCTATTGGCCTTCACAACATCCCCAGGCAGTAAGTTCCACACGTTAATTGTGCCGCGAGTGAAAAAGTACTTCCTTTTGTTTGTTTTAAATTTGTTGCCAGTTAGTTTCATAGAATGCCCCCTAGCTCCAGTATTATTTGAGAGGGTAAATAACTGCTCCATATTTGCTTGCTCCATGCCCCTAACGATTTTATAAACATCATCTTCCCTCTGTCATCTCTTCTCCAACCTGAAGATCCCTAACCTATTGAGCCTCCCCTTGTATATAAGCCGTGCCATACCCCAGTCAATTTTGTTGCCCCTTTATGCGCCTTTTCCAGTTCTACTATACCATTTTTGAGATGGGGCGACTAGAACTACACACAATACTCATGCAAATGCATGATCTGGAGCCAGAAAGCCTGTCCCTACAACAGTTCACACTATAGATTTATATAGCAACAATATGTTGCTATATAATTTCTGTTCTATTCTCTGTCTCTGTCCCATATTTTCTGTTTTATTCTGTCCCTTTCCAAATAATTCCTAGCATTCTGTTTGCCTTTTTGACCACTTCCACATGCTGAGCATTATATTCACCCTGAGGTGATGCGCGCCCATTATTATTGTGTTTTCAACTTTAGTAGTCTGCCTAATCTCTCGTTTCATTTCATAATCAGTCTAACCATCTGGGTCAGACCTCAGTGCTATACACTTTAAAGTATGGAATTCCTATCCCTAACAATTCCAAAATACAGTTTGCTTCCTTTAAAATTGTAATTCTACTTGTTTTAGGATTGGAATAAACCATTCTGATTTTGCAGATTTTTCTGTGAAATCAGACTGGCTTAATTTTGGTTGGAATTCTGACCGGGCCATTTTGCACACATGCAAATTAGTACTGGAATTCTGCACATGTGCAAAATGGCAATAGCCATACTGCGCATGCACAAAATGGCCACTACCACCATTCTACCGCGGTGGCCATTTTGCACATGCACAGTTGTGGGGAATATGGGATAGCAAGGGGAAACAGGAACGAAGGAGGGGTGCACACGATACAAGTACACACACCCCCACTCACAGACACACACTATTAGTGGCACAAGAGCCCACAGTATGGTGTAGAGCCATGTGGTCCATTGTGTGCTGCAAGGCACCTGACCCAGTCACCATTCATCAGTGGGGCCTATCGGGGATGTCGCGCCCTGGGTTATAGTGATCCTCCACACACACAGGACCCAGGAGGGGAAGCACGGGAGGAGGGGTAGGGACTCCAGGCCCTGGGAACCCCAGAAGGGAGCAGGGAGGGATTAGGGCAACCACACACAGGAAGGCATGGAAGGGCAAAAGTAAGGAAAACAGAAACACACACCCCTTGAACACAATCACTCACCGCACGCAGCACTCTTCACACAGGAACAGGGAACGGGAAGGGATTCTAGCAAACTACAGGTTTCACAGAAACCAAGAAGCTCTGATCACCAGCAAAGGAGAAAGCCTAATGGCCCTCCTTTTATGTGCCTTGCTCCAGACCCAGCCCTTGCTTCAGCTGAAGGCGCTCAGAGCGCTACAACTGTCTCTCATCAGGTAATCGCTGGCCCAGCAGACTGCAAGCAGGGGAAGTCTCTCCAGACACAAGTACTAGAGGGGTGGGGAGCGCAAGCCCCTGGGCACCCCGAGCCTCCCCCTCCTCCATTGTCCCTGCGGGCCCCGCCCCTTCCATACCCTGACAACAGTATGACCACCCACCACCATTTTGCACATGCATAGAATTACAGTGACAATTTTGCACGTGTACAAAATGGCCTTCAGTGTATTTTATTTGAATGCCTGGTTCTGACCATCCGAACTGGGCAAAATGTACATACTGTTGTTGCCGGTCCGGTCCGGAGGGTGGGGGTCGTGGCCACCAGCTGGGCCATCAACTGGGCCACTGACTCTCCTACCAGCCCTCCTGGAGGTTCCATATTGTAGAACGGTGGTTACTATGAGGAGGGTGTTCTCGGTGGCGGCTCTGTTGCTATGGAGCTCTCTCCCAGTAGAAACTCGCCTCTGCCCGGATTTGCTCGCCTTCTGGCAGCAGTGTAAGACTTGGATGTTCTGCCAGGCATTTGGAGGAGTAGTTGGGTAAGGGCAGGGGGGTTAAACTGGTTTTAGGGGGTTGTAATGTTGTATGTCCTTATTTAATTTGGTTTTCTGATGTTTCTTGTATTTTATATCTTTTATTGTAAACCACCTTAATTTGCCAGAGGCAAGATAGGGTAGGGTATTAAGATTATTTAAACATTTTTAATCTACTAGCATTTGTACATAAACATTTAAACATATTGTTCTTATTTTGCTTCTTACAAGTATGCATTTCAGTTAATTTACAATCATTTAAAACTGCCCGCTCTGCACCAGTTCCCACCTGAACACTCTCAGCTCTTTCCTTTCCTCTTTGCCAGGATACCCAACATCCCCTTTACTTGTACCATCCCCAAGGGATGCCTCAGTCTGAACTGCACGCTTGCTGGCACCTGTCAGCTTTCCCCCAGATCTTAGCTTTTAAACTCCTCTACAACCTTTTAAATGTTTAGTGCCAGCACCCTGGTTCCATTGGGGTAAAGGGGAGCTCACAACACTCTGTAAGTCACGGGGAGCTCACAACGCTCTGTAAGCCATGGTTTCCAACATGCCTGCCCTTCCCCTCTCCCCTAGGAGGCAAGGCCATCTGGACATACGCGGTGTGGGCTTACTAGAGTCCAGCTGCCTCCGGTCAGGCTTGTCACCTCTTGCTGTTCTGATCCTGGCCAAAATGGGAGTGTCAGGGTCAATGCCACAGGAGGCAGCAATCCTGCTTGGGTTGGGCTTGGCTAACATTTCTAGACTAAACAGGGCTCTCCTTCCAAACACTCGCCTGGGTCTTTCCATCCCTTCTCATCAGGAGGGCCGTGGGTAGAATATTCTCTACTCAGCACGACCCCTGTTCACTGACTTCAGTACAGCTGCATCAGGGCTGGGTTCTCCTCAGAACTGTTCTGGGGATATGCTCTGTAGAATTAGTAGGGAATCTGCATCTTGTATTTCTCCTTTTGAAGTTGAGGGAATCAGATAATGCAATCTTTACTGTAGGGCTTTGGAAACCATTAATTTAAAAAAAGATGATATCCTACTTTGGCTTTTCCTTGTCAGGAAGCTTCTGTGACCTGACCTCCTATCCCTGGTCCCAGTACAAGAAGATGTTGATATCCTACCAGGCTGGTAGATCTGGGTTCAGCTATTGGCACCATCACATAGGCTGAAAATTAGCTTCAGGGCCAGGTAAAGAAGGGATCCGCATGGCTGGCAGCAGGGGGAGGTGATCAGTGGGTCAGATCTTGCCTTGTTTTACATTGTAGTCCATCATCAGGAACAGCACATGAAGGAGGACCTAATTGTCTATTAATTGTTCCCTGGGGCACCATCCATGTCCATGTGGCACTTTATAGAGACTTAAGCAAAGCAGGTCCCTGATCCTCAGCACAGACACAGGATTAGTTTTCTCAGAAGATAATGCACAAAGTGGAGCGCTGTGCCCTGGCAGCTGGAATCTGTGTCAACTGAAGATGAGAGCAGCTGCAATCTGCTCTGCTTCCTGCCAGTTTCGGGCAAGCCTTGGCTGACCGCACTCTGGATGCCTTGGCTTCTGTGCCTTTCTGGAAAGAGGATAAATCTGTTTATTCCTGTATTTACTGAACTCAGCTGCCAGTCACTTATTTTTGGCTTGTGGATGAGAATTGGGAGCTACTAAAATCTGGCTGGTGCAATATGCCAGCAACAAACAGAGAGAAATGTTCGGTTCTCTGCACAGAACCAGACCGCTTGCCAAACTCAGGACCAGCAGCATTGCTCGTAGCCAGTCCAAAGCCAAGGGAGTAAATAAGGAAACACAGAGCCTCTTCCAGACTGTCTTAATTAACACAGAGCTGTTTGGCCAAAAACAACATGCCAGAGGAAACAACTTTGTACTCAGTTTGAGTTTTATTTTTAGTCAAATGGCACATGGTTAAAGAGAAGAGCAAACCAAAGCAATCCACATCCATTCAGCTGGGGAAGGGCAAAGCACTCCCTTGTGTTGTCTGAGACCCCACCTGGGGAGCTGCTCCTGCTATGGACTCCTCAGCACCTAGCCCATTCATGCTGCCATCAGTCTTGCCCAAGCCAATTAATTCATGCTGCACTTTCAGCACTTTCCCTTTGGAATTGCACACAGACTCTCCAGGGATAAGAGCTGGGATGGGGATTCTTTTCCCTCCCACAGGATACTACAAAAATTAGTACAAGCTCTGTAAGCCAGAGAGGAGTTGAGGGGAGGGGTGCTTAAGGGGTGTACGTGGGCCCTCCCCCCACCCCCCATGGATCCATCCCCTGTCCTTGAGTGCACACCCCCATCTCAACTCCCTTCCTTTGAGCTCCTGGGTCCCTGGAATTGGAAAAGGAGTCAAATAAAAAACAGCTGTAGTCTAAACCTTCCGATGTTTACTATCTATGCCAAGTTTCAGAAGGATTGGATAAAGGGTCCTGGTGGTATAAGCAATTGACTTATAAATGAACCAAATATCCTCATTCTGTGCTGTGACCATCCCAGCTTCTCTCCCTCACTTGTTACTGGCAAGTCAGAAGCATCTGTTTAGGAAAGAGTCAGTAGAGATTCTCTTATGTCCTCTGGCACAGTGCTGCAGGATAGGATTGTGATAACTGGCTAGCCTGGATGTGTAAACCATGTCTTCTGATTGCTGGAATGCTAGCCCCAAAGTCCCAGTTATGTGCCTTCTATGCCTGCCTCAGGGCTGCGCTCTATGCCTATCTCTTATGACTGTACAGCAACAGGGATATTGCTAGTGCTGTATAAATAATAATAAATATAATAATAATAATGATACAACAGCAAAGAGTAGGATGGTTTGGACATGTGGGCCAATGCCCTCTGAGAACAATATAAGACTGCTGCCTGGGTACCAATTGGTGGAAAACAGAAGGAAGCAACCAAAGGATGACGTACCACAGGAGGCTGTTGCAATAGAAGTAGCCTTTGTCTTCTGGAGCTAAAAGCCTGACTCTCTGAAGCCTGACTCTAACTAGGCTTATGTACTTCTTCATCCAAAATCAGGGAACTGTTAACTGTGTTTTCTCCATTGCTGCCAATGGAGAAAACGCAGTGACTTGGGCCAATGTCCAAAGTACAATTAACCTGTGGAACTCCGTGCCAGAGGAAGTTGTGAAGGCCAATAGCAGAACAAGTTTCAAAAGAGGATTGGATAAGTTTTTAAGAGGATAGGGCCATAAATGGCTATTAGTCAAGTTGGTTGGGCAATGAGACCTCTGACTGTTGGGTGCTGGGAGCGTATCACAGGAAATGGCTCACCCCGTTATGAGCTGTTGTGCGCTTCTCTACAGTGACTGAAGGTAGCCACTGTCAGAGACAGGATGATCCATTGGTCTGACAAGTACAGCACTTCTCATGTTCCTATGGATTTTTCAATGTAGTCACCAGGCAACAGGTGGGAATCCATGTTTACTGCACCAGTATGGGTGGAAACTGAAATGACAGCACTGCTTGGGCCAGGAAGCTGCAGCAGACATGATCCAGACTGGGTCAGGCTGCAGACCGCATGTTCCCATGGCCAGGCCACCAAGGAGGGTGGGGAGACGAAGGAAGATGCAGCCAGACGGCCCTGCCCTTGCACTCTGCACAGTGCCCCACCCCCCACTGTGATGGGCAGCCAACGACTGCTGCCCTGGTGGCTGGCCATGGCGGGTCCGATCTGAGCTGGGTCATGGCGTGTAGCCTGCTGTGGCCTGCTTTACCCCGATCCGGCGAAGCCTAGCCTGGCCTCTGACCTGGAGCTAATCCATGGGTGAGCCTGGGCCAGCCTCCGAAATGGCCAGGGCAATCCCGGGCCAACATCTTGCGGTCCCTCAACAGATGTGCCAGTGGCTTGCAGGCCAAAGCATGGAAAAGTGGGCCACCACCTCGTCTGTTTTTATCCAGTGATTCACCCCAGGGGTGTAGCTAGGTTGGAATTGACCCCCCTTGCCAGAGCACTCCACTCCAGTATGCATATGCACTCGGCTGCATTGTTCCTGCCCTATAAACCTCTGGGCTTAGAGTTGCCATACCTCCCCTTTACTCCAGGACACTTATGAAAAATACATGGTGCAGGGCTACATTGGTTCCAATGTATGCAGCCCTGCACCATGTGTTTTTAATGTATTTTACCGCTGTACCTAGTAGAGCCAGGCCTCTGATTTGCAGGGTCAGCTGAGCTCCATGGAGATAATAGAGAAGAATTTAAAAATCATACCAGATACAGATCAGTGAGGAACCGCTCCATTGGGAATGCAGGAATCCAGCAGAAATGTATGCCCAGAACTTGATCTGAGCCCTGGCCCTTGAGGAGATAACAAGGGCCTGCTTAACTTTTCTCACTATTTTAAATTTTGCTCTGAGCCTCTTTTCATTTCCCATTAATCTGCAGGCTACGTTTCAGGGTTGGGCGAAGTGCCCAGTCCTGAGAGTCACACATCAAAATCTTCATAAGGCCAAGAGCCACAAGACACACGCAGGTTCCCCTTTGAAGCATCTCCCAGGCCCAGCCTCTCTGGTTTTGGGATTGGCAGGCAGAGTTGGTGCTCTGTGATTCTGGCTGCTGAGATGCTGAGAAGCAGCTGTGATCTAGCTACTGAGATTCAGGTGCGGTGAACTAAGCCACAGGACCAAAACCTCGAGGTATTTATCCTGCAGCTTTAAAGAATGCTTGACCAGCAATGTCACGTACCCAGGTGCCCTGCCCACAGCACTTTCAAAGGTGCATTAGTTCAAGCCATGTGTGTGTACGTCTAAAAGCAGCCTAAGACTCGGGTTTGAGAAGGGCGTGATTTTTCCACTGCTGCAATCCTCACTGCCCAGGATTACATCTGAGGAAGAAATGCTGCACTTTGCTGAATGGCTCTCCGAAACCTTGCCTGCACACTACAGGGCAAGCTCCATAGGGAAGTAAATCACAACTTAGCAAGTTTATGAGTCACAAGGAAGTGAGAAATTCAAGCCAAGTCCTCGTCGCAGCTTGTATTTAACAATCTCCAGGCCAAGAATGTAGAGAGCCCCCCCCCCCCCGCCTTCACCCTTTGAGGAAAAAATAGTCAGTGTTGGAGACCACAGACAAGAGACCCTACGTCCAGATCTGTGCCTATCAGGAGATGCAGCCTGGCAGGAATCGAGGGGAGGTAGCCTAGAGACCCATTTGCACCTCCTCTGTTTTGTCAAAGGCACAAAATGGCACTGGGTCTAATTTAGAGCAGCCCTAAGGTGCTTATTCCTCACACCTACCTATGGGTGATCAAAGCCCAGAAGATGGAACACGGGGCTTTCTCGGACCTACTCTCATGCCAGGGCCAGGAGGGGAGCCGTGAAAAGCCAGTATGTCTGCCCTAAATCAGCAGGCAAAGCCCTTTGTGGCAGGGGATTCTAATTGTTCTGTGTCCCCTTTGAACCTTGGGAGTGCCACAATAAGGCCAGAAGTTAGCAGAGGGATGGGGCTCACTTAGGATGCTTTAACACATGTAGTAATGCATCCTGTGAAGGTCAGACTTGTTAATAAATAATAACAATTAGAATCCAGCAATCTTACCTCTTCATGCTATACTCAAACAAATAGAAATTCTTCTCCAGAGAACTCAGGGCACTTTCACACAAGCAGGAATGTGTCCTTTGAAGGTCCAGAGAGGGGATGAGAATGCAAATCAGATGCGTCTTTGATCACATGGGAATGCCCAGAGGCACATGATTGAAGCTTTTAGGTGCATTTACAAAGGTGATTTACTGAGCTGTGAAATCCAGCTCGGTCAATCACCCTTGTAAATGCGCCTAAAAGCTTCCATCAATCATGCACCTCTAGGCATTCCCACGTGATCAAAGACATGCCTGATTTGCATGCACATCCCCTCTCTGGACCTTCAAAGGACACATTCCTGCTTGTGTGAAAGTGCCCTGCATTCTCTGGAGAAGAATTTCTATTTGTCTGAGTATAGCATGAAGAGGTAAGATTGCTGGGTTCTAATTATTATTTATTTAAGTATTTATATAGCACCAGCAACATACCTGGTTGTCACAGGGAACCAGAGGAGACACCTGGGCTCAGCAGGTGGTTATACTTGCAACCAGAGATCACATAATGTAAATGTCACAATGTAAGTCACATAATGTGAATGTTTCACCGTGAAACCTGTGATGGGACATTGGGAGAGTGCTGCTAAGTGACAATTCAGGCTTGCAAAGGAGATGTCTGCCCAGGGGTGAGTAACAGCCAGCAATGGGCCATTGGCAACTATTGCCGCCCAGGTAATGGTCCATCAGCATCATCGCATGAGACTGGGAACAATGGAGGCAGTGGCTTCTTAAGGCAAGCCCCAAAGAGCAAAAGAAGAACCATCTTGAAGCTGAAGACAGGGCATGAAGCTGCAGAGCAAAAGGGTCTGAAGGATGTCTTAGTAGACACAGAAGGAACCAGGACTAGAGTAAGGGGGCAGTTAGCCCATTGCTAAAGTAAGGAGCTTTGCACATTTATTTTCTAATGCACTGTAGCAGTTTGGCAGTGATGAGTGGTAAGTCTTGTCCGGATCAGGGCCTGAAGTAGTCCAACAGAGTGGGAATTAGCTCAAATGCAGTATACAGTTCACACCATCAACTAACTCTATGCCAGGTATGCAGCCCCTCTGGCCCCTTGGCTGTCTAGCCCCAGTCGAGTCAGGTCTCAGTCCACTGACTGGCGAACAACAAGCATTCTCTTTCCTTTGGGGCAGCTTCCAAGCTTCCTCTCCATCAAGAGCAATGATGGGCATCCCTCTGCTTCCAGGCAGTTTCTCCCTCAGGAACCTCGAGACAACCACAACAGAGCCCCTTCCTTCTCTTGAGTCTCAAGGCAGCCTGAAGCTTAGCTGCCTCAGCTCTCTTATATAGCTGGATAGCCACGCCCAGCTATTTCCTCGTCCTGTCCCCAGCACACAGCTGAGTCTCATTAGCCAACCAACTAGTAGCCTATTGGCTGCTACCAGGCTTTCTTAAAGGGCTAGCAGCCCTCTAAGGCTGCACTCTGTTACATGCACATTCTCTATGACTCTGAACCAATACTTGTATTATATTCCTACATAAACCTTTTCTCTTTAATACGTGTCTCTGTGAGTTTACTGGCACCAGATATCAACTGGGGAAGGTCTCGGCCTAAACTGGATCACCTTGAACAGAACCCAGTCCTCTGATGACTCGGGGCCCCGCTAAGACACAGGCAACCTGGTTGTGGCTGGTCTAGTGGGGCAGGAAGGATGTCCAGACACAGAAGGAACCAGAACTAGAGTAAGGGGGGAGTCAGCCCATGACTAAGTAAGGCAGCTTTGCACACCCATTTGGACTTTATTTTCTTATGCATATTGTCTATGACTCTGAACCAATACTTGTCTTATATTCCTACATAAACCTTTTACCTTTAATACAACATGTCTCTGTGAGTTTACTCGCACCAGATATCAACTGAAGAAAGTCCCGGTCTAAACCGGAGCACCTTGAACCGAACCCAATCTTCTGATGACTGAGGCCCCCACTAAGACATAGGCAACCTGGTTGTGACTGGTTTAGTGGGGCATTGGGGGGACAGCCTAGAGAGATGAGGGACCCTGATCCTGGTCACACTGATATGGAGGAACCATTAAATAAAGACAGTTCCCTGCCCTGAAGAGCTAGCAATCTAGGAGAGACAAGGGAGGTAACCTGGGAGAGACAGGCGGTGAAAACAGATGTAATGCTAACACCATTGTAACATTTCTTCTGCATAGGGCACCAATACAGCCCTGCAACATGCATAAGAAAAGTTAAAACGGTGTTTTTCAGCCTTCAGGAGGGATTTGGAGGCTGGGACTCGGGAGGGAAAGAGCAGAACAAATGGTACATCTGTCGCTGCATTCCTTTGGCAAGTCTCAAGTTACCTAGAAGCAACATGGGAAGAAGCCCCCAGCAGGCATTGCAGCGCCCAGAAAGCCCCTCCAGGTGAGCAGGGCCCCACCCCATAGCCACAAGCCAAAGGTGCACGCCTGCGCCCAGAAAGCCCCAGCAGGCATTGCAGCACCCAGAAAGCCCCAGCAGGCATTGCAGTGCCCAGAAGCCCCCAGCAGGCATTGCAGCACCCAGAAAGCCCCAGC
>QEPC01006023.1:588913-601877 GCA_003113815.1 Sphenodon punctatus
CTTGTCTTTTAGATTGTAAGCCACAGGTAGGGACCGCATCTGATTGTATGTTCTGTACAGCGCCAGGTTGCAACTGGCGCTTTATAAATGTTTAATAATAATAATAATAATAATAACACCCCGTGAGGTAGGGAAAATATCTATAAAAACTGTAGGGATGGGAATTTCGGTTTTGGATAAAACCGAAAGGACCCCAAAATGGCCATTTTGGATTAATCCAGATTTTTGGTTCTTTTTCGGTTTCAGTACTATCGGATCTTTTGCACTGATTTTTGTACTGGATTTTTAATATTGCGGTTTGTCCCCCATTGAAAAAATGCAATGTTAACAATCTGGTACAAAAATCAATGCAAAAGATCCTATAGTACCGAAACCGAAAAAGAACTGAAATACATGTGAACCAAAACCAAAATTGAGTAAAACTAAAATTTTGCCCAGAGTCCCATCCCTAATAAAAAGTGCCTATTGCTTTGTTACTTAGATGCACTTTTCAGGGTGAGGCAGTACAGACTTCTTCCAGTCCAGGCAAGGGTGCCAGGTAGAGCTGAAACAAGTAACCGCAAAATTTCTGATACCTAAATTGACCCGACAATGTTGGATTCCAGTCAGTTCCCAATTGCGACCGCATTTGGGTACCCAGTGTCCCAAAATGTCGACTTTCAGTCCTAATTTTTTTACTTCCATACAAATATTTCAACTTCTGACAACTTTTGACACCTAATTTGAGAGCGCTGTTCTTCTGGCAGAAATTGGCACGGGGAAATTGCTCATGCCTAGCAGACCAATGCTATTGTGAGCAAAGGCGCCACACAGGCAGTATACCATATAGATGGGCTGCCTGGATTAAGAAACTTGTGGTTGAGTTTACCTTACCAATAAAAGGGAATGAGCCCCTGGAAACTCTTCTGGACAAAGCGGAAATTAAATACCGAGTCAAACGCTATACGGCCGAAAGTGAAATGGATGCAGTTAGATCTAATAGGATTGCTCCACTATATCCTTTGATTAAACAACATGTCTCCTTAGAACACTATTTATTACAGATCCTAGATCCAAGACTAAGGAGGCAAGTCACCTTACTGTGTTTTAACTTGTTTGACACCGCTGTAGTCAAAGGCAAGAGAGAACGCCTTGTATACCTTTCCAGAACTTGCTCTTGTGACAGTCAAGCAGTGGAGTCGCCGTCGCATGTCATATTCAGCTTTCCGCACTACGGTGATCTTAGGGTGGCAACGATTGACCAGCTGTTTGTTAATTCTGCTTTTTCGATTGAGGAGAAAATGATCTCTCTAATGAGTGGCCTTGATCTGCAGTCAACTAAGGCTGCTGCCTTTTTCTCCTGTTAGTAGAAAGAAGGTGGAAACCCACCCAGGGAAATTAACATGCATCTAGGGTATATATATATCTAATTTGAATTTGTCCTTTGGGTATTGCAGGTAGCTAACCAGTAGGATGAAATCTTATTTAGGGTTAGTTCCCCCTCCATGGTTTATAAGGCTTCTCCATTAAGGAGTCTCAACTCCCAGATCTTACTATGGGTTAATTTATGTTTAGGTGGATTATCCATTTTATGTATGTAATATTTGTGTGAGCTGTTGTGTGAATTTTCAGTATTGGATTATTACCATGATTTTTATTATTTAGCCTTATTTATTTGGGCTGTTAATTTGTGCATTTGTTCATTGGGCATTTGTATTTATTTATTTTTTATATTGTTATAGCATATTTGCTGGACACAATAAACTACTACTACCTATTTATTATTATTATTATTTATTAATTTGTTTATATTTATTAGCCACCCCCTCATGCCCATGGCATCTCGGGGCAGCATACAACATAAAAGCAGTAAATAAGACAATCAAACACAACAAATTAAAACATTTTAAAATCCATCTAAAATCCCCCAAATTATTGATTTTTCTGACTTCTGGTTCTGATTTTTTAATTTACCTCCTGATTATTTTGCTTTTCTGCCCCAATATATCGATTGGTAATCAGAAAATTGAAAAATCAGTACTGGAAATTACCAATTTTGGGGTTATCTGGGTACCCGATCAATACCCAGGTAGCCCACTGGGTACCTGATGCGGTACCCAAAAATGCAGGTTATTACCCACGGGTACTAAATGAAGTACCCACTTCAGCTCTCGTCCCGGTCTAGCATGGGGTAAAATTAGAATGGACTGGAAGAAAATTAGGCATCCTTGACACTTTTACACACACACGAAGTGTGGGTCTTTAATTAGCATTTGTAAACAACTTTGCGTTCTCTTTGGAGAAGATGATTTATGCCGATTTTCTGTATTAAAAACCAACTTCACTCAGCAGGGAGGACTCTGCAATACCATTAGATGCTGCCAAAAGGGCCGGGGGGGAGGGGTCGTGAAAAGAGGCCATTTCCAAGCTAGGAGGCTTTGCCAACTCCCCAAGGTTGGCTCTATCTATAACTCCTCCAGCTTTTTTATCTCATACAATGTCCATCATTTGGCTGAAGCCAGCCCCCAGCTCTGTTTTTATTAATGGGTTAGCTGCTGGGAACTCACCTCAGACAGCTGCTCTTCCTGCACTTGAGAGGCAGCAATGTGCATTACGCCACATCTTTTGAGCCAGCATCAAAAACTTTTTGCCACTAAACTTTCTTAGTGCTCAGGCGCCTGGCTGGGCTCCAGGGAGACGTGTGCGTGCTGGCCAAAGGTCACAGGCATTTTCTCCCTTCCCGAGTGTGACTTCTCATTGCCCTGATCTAGCCCTGGGAAGGTTTTCTTCCTCTGTGTGGCAGCGACAGCAGGATGCATTTGGCTTTGTTCACAGTTGCCTTGTGCAGCATTCACACCATTTCCTACTTGCTGGCTGAAAACATCCTCATTCCAGATAATGGCATTTCCAGACATCACCTTAGCAAACAGGGTGCTGGGCTGGAAGCCTGGGCTCCAACTCTCTCTGTGACCTTGGCCAAGCCATTGAAGCTCTAGTCAACAGTTTCCAAGCCAGCGCCCTGCTCACTGATGCAATCTTTGACCGCAGAGTGCTGTTGAGCGGTAATAAAACTTGGTGATGCAGAGACAGTGATGGCTGTGCTGAAAGAGCAGGTTCCGTAAACTGCTTTGGGTGATATCACTGGTGTATGCTGCTGGATTTCAACCTGGGAGACCAGGGTTCAAATCGTGGTTTAGACATGACCTCATTAGGCAGCCTTGGGTACATTAAGTCACTCTTTCTCAGTCTCAGTTCCACATCTGTAAAATGGGAATGTATGCATCCTTGTTGCTCCCTTTGTTCTCCCCTTCCATGTCCATCCTAGAATGTATAGGACCTGTCTCTCTATTTATAAATAAAATGTGCCAGGCACATTGCGAAGTGCCCTGGGTGCCATTTAGTGGGGGGGCGCTGTATAAATACAATTATTATAAGTAAATAATAATAATAATTTTATTACACTGACCATATTCAGACCATACTCTGGCCCCTCTCGCCCATACTGGCACCCCATACATCAAGAACTACCCTGGAGGAAGGGACCTGTCTATAACTATTGATTTACAGTGCCAGGTACATGGCTGACACTATATAAATAAATAATAGGGCTGGGACAACCGGATCTTCCGGTATCCGATAATGCCGGTACTGGGCGTACCGGCATTATCAGATTCAACCCGGTAATCCGGCCCGTTTCCCAGATTCCCGGTACCGGATTTTTTTTACATTGCAGCCATTCAAATGAATGGCTGCAATGTAAAAAAAAAAAACACAAAAAAACCGCATTTCCCTCCCTCTCCCAGGCTGCGCGGGTGGAAGGGGGGACATCCCCCACCCACCCTGCCCAGCCTGGATTTAAACAAAAAAATTCCCCTGAGTGTCCCTACTGTGGCTCTAGGCCACCGCCGGCAACCCAGAGCGAGCCCACCAGCACCAGCGGCCATCCCAGCAGCAGCTGGTAAGTATTAAGTAGTGTACTGTATGATCCCTGGGGTGGAGTGGGGGTTAACACCCCACCCCCACCCCAGGGATCACCCTACTTCCAAGTTCCCACCCAGGGATCCTACCTTCATGGAGCTCCGGCGGTCCGGAGGCTTCAACGCCGACTGGCTGCCGGCTTCAGACGCTATATATGTTTCCGTTGGGACTAGCTGTTTAGAACCTCTGAAGATCGGACCATGCATCCTTAAAAGTACTACAAGGAACTCAACTTATTTGCCTTGGAAAGAAGGCAGCCTGAATTTAGTCACGCAGAATTCATTACAAAAATACATTTAAATTATCCAAGCTCTGTATTCTGCAATGTATGCATTTAAAGTTCCAAACCATTTTACTGTTGCTCTGATATTCCTAACAATCCAGATTATAGAATAAATGGAAATCTAAGAAGTCAAGGTTAAAGGGAACAAGCAGAGGCCTGAGACAGGTTTCATTCCTAAAACTGGTAAAACAGCTCAGAAATTTAAATACAGTAATTAGTAGAGGTGGGACCCCAGGGCAATTACTGGCTACCGGATTCCAGTTTCTAAAAAAACGGATTCCCGGATTAAATCCGGTATACCAGTACCGGATTTATTCCATTGATTTCAATGGGGCACTGTTAAGAGAAAGAACTGACAGCTCTGACTATTTCAGCAATGTGTGTTGTGGTCTGATCTGGCAGAAGAAATGATGTTGGGATTCTTTCAAATGCTCCCTTTTCTGAATGTGTGGAGTGGGAGGGTGGGGTGGTGGCACGGGCTGCCAGCCATAAGAGGTGTTCCTGAGACACGTTTTTATTTTTATTTATTTATTTATTTATTTATACAAAATTTGTATCCCGCCCCTCCTGCTTCATCTGTTGCAGGTCCTCTGTAAACCAAGGGGACCTGTGTGTGTTGTCAGTGCTCAGGAAACAGACACCTGGGAACTGTCTGGTCAATGGCCTCGGTCAACATGGTGCTCCAGAGACCTACGAGGTCATCAAGTGAATGGTCATCAAGATTGAGGGGTATTTCCCCGAGAGCATTTTCAAACCTTTCTGGTTCCATGAGTCTGGGGACGAACCTACCAAACTGGTTCAGTACCTCTCCGGAGGCAGACATGCGCCAGGAGACTGGCCCGGAGGAGGTACTGGTGTGTCCACAACAAGGGCACAGCTAACACCTCCCCGCCCCCGCACCGGATCCCCCGTGTCAAGGCCAGTACAAAATATCAGGTCCAGGGTATGTCCCCCATCATGTGTCGGGCCAACAACCCTCTGAGACAGGCCCATGGTTTAAGTAAGTAAAGGGATTTTATTGTTGGCCACATAGCCTTCGCAATATAAACATTCCCTAAACACCAACTCATTTAATCAACATGAAGAATATATTAAAAATATAAACATAAATAAGGAGGAATACAGTATCCTCCTCTAGTTATAAAATGTTCCTCTATTTGCAATTTAATGTTTGTAAACGTATTCAAAAGTAAGTCCCAAATATTTTACATCAGTCAGGTTTCTCCTACATAGTTCTTTAAGCATAATTCATTCAGACAGCATAGAGTGGGGAAATAAAATATTCCACTGATTACAACTATTTCGTTATTTGAATTTATACTCTTTACAGGGCTTGAGACCCAACCACCACCAAATATCCATATGCTGATTTATCCCCCAATATTTCCAATTTAATTACACCCATAGACCTCCTTTCCCTTTTGCTCATTCCCTTTTGCTCATTCACCCGCATCATATCTGTTAAACTGTCAACTGTTAGTATCAAAAGCTCATTGTTCATCCTATAAAAATAAATAACCAAATATAACCTCCATTCTCTTGAAGAATCAAAAACTAATTCAGAGCTTTGACCTATTTGTTCCCCCTAGTTGGCATCACTAAGTTAGTCCTCTTTGACCTTCATGGGATAAACGAGAAGTTTTTGCCCTATATGCATATATTGCTACAGCCTTTGTTCTTTTTTCATCAGTATCATTTAAAAGGTATTGTATTTGTTGAACCACTGGACGAAAAGGTACCCATGACACAACCTCCTGCAACTGCCTACGATATGTAGAATACAATGGGCAATTTAGAAGATAATGTTTCAAGTCCTCGATCTCCTTACCACACAGGCAAAGGCGCTCATTGTACGGTATTTGTTTGTATCTTCCCTCAGATACTGCAGTTCGCATCGTTTGATAACATAAACGGGTAAACACCTGCCTCAAAGTGTGGTCCTCTAATTGATATAAATACCTTGCACCTCGACTAGGGGATATTATGTATTTATAGTAGGGAGAGGACTTTATCTTATTGGCAGCAGTTCTTAAATTTTGCCTATCAATGTCAGCTACTCTGGCCTTAATTAATTTGACTATCTCCTTACTTGTAACATTCGGGGGGGGGGGGTGGCTCCCAATAATGTCCTCGCCAAGTTGTTAACTACTACCTCCAGACTTTTTATAGCACATGGGTCAAGACCCCATAATGGTGCACCATAGAGCATGCATGCCATAATTTTTTCATTCATGAGCTTTTGAACTACTAGAATGCTTCTTCGACCATATTGCATATACAAGCGGTAGTTGGTATTTCAATCTTCATTTTTTGCCTTATGGCAGCGATATGTATCTGCCATGCACTATTATAGGAGAATACGATCCCTAAGTATTTATAGGAGCAAACTTGCTCAAATCTGTGATCTTGAAGAGCCCAGATTCGCCTTTTAAACTGTTTTGGTCCCATGGTTGTCATGATGGCCATGAACTCATGCTCTGCTCCCCAAGATCAGTGCCAGCATGGATATTGAAGTCCCCCAGGACCAAAGTTCTTAGAGACTGCAAGACTACCTCCAACACCAATTCAACTACCTTTTATATTATTTATATTATATATAAATAATAATAATGGTGCCTGGGGCCTATTTGGCAAGACAGTATTAGGGAAGCTTGTGCTATGGCTGTATGTGCTGTGTGGCTAAACCAAAGTCTCCATGCCAGTCTACCACCTTAGCAGAGCCGAATCTCAGAGAGGCAGTGGAAATGCCCATTTCCTCAGTCATGCTGGGAATGGATAGGGTTCCCGTTCGAGCAAACCCTGGTGCCTGAGTGGAGGCATCTTTCAATAGCTCCACTCAGTTCTGTTTAAAAAGAAACAGAGCTCCCTGGGGAAAGCAAATTAGCAACCAAGTGTGTGATATTGTTTGTCTTTCTCCTGACAGATGAGCAAGTTTTTCCTCTGTTTTAAGGTAATAGTTGGCCGTACTTTCTTTTTAATGAGTTTTTGGCTCAAGGCCCAATACTGATCAAAGCCACCAGTAGAAGAAGGAAAAAATAAAACCCTGCCTTTAAAAAAACAAAACAAAAACCTTGTTCACCTTTTGTGAACATCAATACTGCTGATCCCGACACTGAGAGCAGCCTGCCTGTCAAACTTAGCCCACAGCAGGATTTGCCTAGCACTGCCCTTCCCTAAAGCTCTCTGAGCAGAGGGGGATGGGTGGATGATGCAAAGGGAGTGTTTATGAACAAAGGCATCTTTCTTCCTGACAAATAAGCAGCCGCTGGGGAAGAAATTAGCAGCAGATTTGTGAATGATTTTCCAGTCCTTGTGTGGTACAGTTGCCCCCACTGTCATGTTAAAATGGCAGCTACAGCAAAGGAAAAGATGGCACTCAAGTCTGGGGGGCAGGGCAGAGAAAACTCAGCTTCTGTCTAAAGAAGAAGGGTGAGATTTGCATCTAGGGTGCAAAACTGGAAGCCAGGAGTGCTGGGCTCTGCTGTTCCTTGCTGAGTGGCCCTAAAATCACTGGACCAGGCCTCCTTTGCCCATCTTCCTTTGGGACGTTTTGTGAAGAACTCTAAGGCCTGCAGACGGGGCATATCTAGAATGCACTGAGTTATTATTAGCCTGTCAGATGTAAAAGGGAAAATAAATCCTCTAAGGTTGTGACCTTCGGGGTTGGGCTGGGTTTTCGGTGCCAGTTTTCCCTCCTCAAAGAGGAAGTGCTGCCAATAACACGGAAAGCCGTGAGCTGTACACATGGACCCACTGGGAAAAAAAGAGTGACCATGTGGGGAATCATTTGGAAGCAGGATGTGACAGAACCTGAGTGGGGAATGAACAGCAAAGATAAACACTTCAGACAGCAGCGGCAGCAGCAGAGTTGCTGTAAACAGGAGGGAAAACAAATTCTCATAAGGCCCGTTGCTGAAGCTCCTGGGGCAAAAAGAACTAAGAGATGGGGCCCTCGGATCCCAGCCAGTACCACGGGAGGCTGCATAAAGCATTCACTGTTAGCATAAAAGTTACAGGAGCCTGAAAGATGTAGAGATAGAGGGTGTTTTCAGATGGATGTAGGGTTGCCCACTGCCAGGGCTGCTTCAGGGGTGTACCCCTACGTCCACCTGTGTCCAGCCCCAACTGGGTCTGGATCAGACAGACCCAGCGTGTTTCCCAGCCTGCAGTCCACCCACGCAGCGCACCCTCACCCCACCCACCATAGAGTTGCTGACTAGAGCATCTGCAATGCTATGGTGTTGCCCAGGGCATCGGCGGGCTGGGAGTGGCGCAGCAGCGTGAGTCTGCGCAGCAGATGAACCACTGCTCTACTTTGGGCCGGTGCCCCAGGTTCGGCCAGCCCGTTCCATTGGCAGTGCTCTGGGATGTTCCGGGGCACCACTGGCAGAGCTGCCACAGAGCAGGCTGCCTGCTGCACACCTGCTCCGTCGACACATCTGGCCTTTAGACAGACGGGCCACCCGAGGGTTAAGCAGGCTGGCACAGCCAGCCCTGGGGCAGCCCAGCCATCTAAAAGCACCCAGAAAGCTGAACTGCTAGGGAGAGCTGCTTAAAGCCCTCATTGGTGCATAAAGATTTGAGGTCTGATCAAAGGCCCACCCTATCACCTGAAACACTTCTTTGGCTTTGGATTAGGCCTGGGTAACTCAGGACTTGTTCCTAACCTTTGTTCCAGGATAACCACCTGAATATTATCATGAGTCAGTAATGTGCATGTTACTAGGGTAAACAACCCGTGAATAATCAGTGTTAAATTTATCCTCCAAACCCTATGATGCAAGAGTCGATGCATATATGCCATGGTAGTCAGTTGCCCCATTTGTCAAACATGTCTGAATTTAGCTTTAGTTCACCAAGGTCAATGTAACCAGATACAACAAGTACAAGGTTGACCTGCTGGCAGTTCCTCATCAGTAAAATGGGGATAATCCCAGTTACTAACAACAGTCCTGTGGGGATTTAGCAAATGTTTGTTCAGGGCTTGGACAATATAAAGCACTTACTGTGAGAGCAGGCCTTCTGGGAGTGGTAGTTACCAAGGAAGGACTGAATTGTGTCACCAGATAAAGCACAGTCTGACCTCAGCATGTGAGGATTGAGTGGGAGTGGGGGAGACTAGGGCTATGACTATTGATGGGTAGGGTGATTCCCCCCCCTCACAGTTGGAAAAGCCTCTCAAGTGTTTGTTTATTTTTACTCAGTATTTTGAGTGGATCTTTCTTTCGATTACAAAATTGAATCTTGAGGCAGCTTGTCTTGATCCCTTTACACACACCCTGGATTACAGGCTTCTGTGGGGGAAGCCAAGGAATTTCAAGAGGACAATGCTGAAGTTTTTATTGCCAGTGAAGCACCCGAAAAGGAGTGGGTTGCCTTTTATCTTGTACATTTATTATACGTTCCGCTGAACTGGTGCAGCCTGTGTCCTCCAGACCTTGGTGTTCGTTACACAGTCATGCTTATGGTGTTTTCCAGATGCCAGGTCAAGATGGGTGGCATCAAGGGCTGAATGAATGGGGCATATGCTCGAGGAAATTTAAGAGGCTTAAACAGGTGCATGCAGCTGGTAGGTAGCAGGATTTTGCTCTCTGTCTCTCTATACTTCATATTCTAAAGAAGTCGGCTGGGGCCAGCCACCATTTTGTTTTTGTTTGTGATGTTACAGAGAAGCTGCTGTGCTGTCTTAAAGAGACTCCAATTTTGTTCATTCTAGTTTTGTCTTCTTCCCTCAAACCAAAACATAACCATTTGCAGCAAAAGTGGAGTCCATCCCACAAAACCCTGCTGTACCAATCCATTCCAGGAGGGGGCTGGCATGGTGGTTTGGGGTGTTTTTTATACAAGGGCTTACAAAATGTTCAAGAAAACATAATGAGTTTCCTCAATAAATAGCAGCTCGGTGAAATATTTACCGGAGTGACTCACCATGTGCTAATGGGCATTCCCCAGAGTTTCTGACACAGTGGGTTGCTAGGGACTGTAGTTCTGAAAGGAATTGGTGATGTGGAAAGACTAAAGAGTAGCTAATGCCTTCGTTACATTTAAGGGTATGTGCTCACAAGCTTCTTCATGGGCTGGGAAGTGACCTCAAAGGTCAGCTAGTCCAACTCCTTGCTCCAAAGCAGGATACCCTCTGCCTACAGCATCAGAGACAGATGCTTTCCCAGCATGGTTTGGAAAACATCTAATGAACAACTCCACAGTCTCCCTAACAACCTGTTCCATTGCCCAACTCTTCTTACAGTTAGGAAGATTTTCCTAATACTTAACCAAAATCTACTTTGCTGCGATTTAGGCCCCCTTCCCTCCTGTTCTGTCTTCATTGGCAGTGGAGAAACTTTTCTCCATCCTTTTTGTGGCAACCTTCAATTTGTGGTGGTGGTTCTAGAATAACAAACACGTTGCAAATGATGAGAGGAATTAAAATGCAGTGGAAATTCCAAATTCAGTGAAATTGTGTATTTGTACCTGTTTAAATAAAGTGAATACAATGAGATATTTTTCGCTTCCTGCTTGGTTTGTGGTTTCAAATATTTTTCTGCTATTTCGGTAACTTCATTATTCAGTACTTGGTTCACTTTGGTGGTTGTACAGTGTTTGGCAACACCATAGTATCGCCAGAGTGAACCAAGTACCAAATATAAACATTACTGAACATAAAGTAACTGAAAACCCCAAAGTTATGAAGCTTGCAATGGAGATGAAGACAAATTCAGATATTTATTTATTATTTATTACAAACATTTCTACCCCACTCCTCCTGCAAACAGCAGCTCGGGGCGGCTAACAATAAATAATTTAATATAAAATATAAAATTGATAACAGTGTTCTTTATTAATAATTGTTGTTCATCCATTGCCATCAACAAAATTATACAAATCCATATATCCATAAAACAAATAACCTAAAATATAGTACAAGAAATGATGTGGACTACCGAATATATGGTCACGGTTAAAATAAATAAAACAAGCAAATATCTCACAAAACTTAAAAGGGGCATTAGACAAGTGCCCTATGTATTTCCATTGCAGCATAAAAGTTTTTAGCTACTTGCCATGCAGTAGCCATGTCATCAGCCCGCAATCACCGCAGTCATCGCAGCTTCCCCTTCCTCAACGAATCCTGCACAAGCTCCTAGTCTTCTCCTATAAAGCTCTTCACAACCTTGCTCCCCCCTACCTCTCTGCACTTATCGCCCTCCATACTCCAGCCCGTGCACTTCGCTCCTCCTCTGTCCCTTCTCTCACCCTTCCACGCCTTCCCTGCTCCCCTAAGCGCCTTCGTCCCTTCTCACTTGCTGCCCCCCATGCCTGGAACTCCCTCCCTGTCCACATCCGCCTTGCCCCCTCCCTTCATACCTTCAAATCTCTCCTTAAAACTCACCTCTTTCGCTCTGCTCTGTCTGACTCTTTATCCTGCTGAGCCACTATTCCTATACCTACGATCGGTTTACCCTTATCCTTGCAACATGGACCTGCCTGCTGTCATTCTCATCGTAACCAAGCCAAGTACGTGCACTTGAGACCTCGCATCTTCATGAATGTTAGACCCCTTGTCTCTCCCTCTGTTCCCCTTCCTAAGTCTCTCCCCCAGCTCCTGTCTCTCAGATTGTAAGCCCTAGGGGCAGGGACCGTGTCTATCTTATTACTTTGTAAAGTGCCAGGTACACTGCTGGCGCTATATAAATGTTTGTTAATAATAATAATAATAATAGAAAAGTCATCACCTGGTCCTTTGAGCATTGTCCCATTGAATTAATAATAGGGCACACATACTTGGTTCGCAATTTCTCAGATAGCACACATTCCAATAAAACATGCTGCAATATTTCAACCACTCTATCCACCATATATTTGCAAAAATCTAAATGAAGGAGGAATGCCCTTAATTTGCCCCTCAATAATAGCTAACGGTAGTTGGTGGAAGTGGCCGAGGGTAAGTGTCCTTCTAAACTTATAAATTGGAGAGCATCACAGCTTCTGGATGCAATGATTTAGATATGGGTGCAATCTGTTGTGCTGCAAGGGCGGTCATGGTCTGCTGCTTGGTTTGATCCAAGATCCTCCTTTTAACCAGTAAACAAGCTGACTTATAACAAGTAGCAAAACCTCAAGTGAGAATCCCAGACTAGCAACAGTAGAATTCACACCTTTAAGCCAACTCCCATTAACTGCTATCTCAAAGGCCTGTGCTTGAAAGGTCTGGGGTGGAGCAAAACACAATTTTAGCCAATATTTCAGCACTGCCAGTTTCACCAAGGATGCGATGGGGGGAAAATCCACTTCTGTTTGCAGCAAAACCATAGGTGTATTATGAGGAACTGCAAAGACCAACCTCAGAAAGCGGTCCTGAAAAAAATCCAGTTTCCCTCCCAACGAGGACACACACCCCCCCCCCAATTTGAACGCCATATAAAATTTGGGGCAACATCTTTGCTCTTAAATTTTTTAATACAGCGGGGAGAAGCCTACCCACTTGGGAATGATAAAAAACTCAGAAGTTCCTTGATATTATTATTATTATTATTATTATTATTAACAAACATTTATATAGCGCCAGCAAGTGTACCTGGCACTTTACAAAGTAATAAAATAGACACGGTCCCTGCCCCTAGGGCTTACAATCTGAGAGACAGGAGCTGGGGGAGAGACTTAGGAAGGGGAACAGAGGGAGAGACAAGGGGTCTAACATTCATGAAGATGCGAGGTCTCAAGTGC
>QEPC01006023.1:605593-618905 GCA_003113815.1 Sphenodon punctatus
ACCAAGCCCGTTGCTTTGACCATGTACAGCCGCTGTTCTCCTCTCTCCACTGGCTCCCCCTTCCTGAGCATATTCTGCACAAGCTCCTCGTCTTCACCTACAAAGTCCTTCACAAACTCGTTCCCCCCTACCTCTCTGCCCTGATCTCCCTCTGAACCCCTCTTCAAGCACTCTGTTCCTCTTCCATCCCCTCCCTCACCCTCCCACATCTCCCCTGCTCCCCCAACCACCTTCGACCCTTCTCCCTGGCTGCCCCCCATGCCTGAAACTCCCTCCTTGCCCACATCCGCCTTGCCCCCTCCCTTCGTACCTTCAAGTCTCTCCTCAAAACCCACCTCTTCCGCTCTATCCTTCCTAACTCCTGCTAATCATCCCCACCCAGGATTATCCCCCACCTGTTATCTGCAAACTCCCAATTTACTGTAACCAAGCCAAGAGAGTTACCCGAGTTCTCGCATCCTCATGAATGTTGCATCCCTTGTCTCTCCCTCTGTTCCCCCTTCCCTGTTTTCCCTCCCCCTGTCTTCTTTAGATTATGAGCTCTCGGGCAGGGACCGTGTCTATCTTGTTCTCTGTAAAGCACCAGGTACATCGCTGGTGCTATATAAATGCTTAATAATAATAATAATTAATAATTAACAATATAAATTAATAATTAATAATAAATCTATGAAGGCAGCATAAAGGGAGGAGTTATGCAGGAAAATGGTGTAATTCAATAACGATTGGTGGGGCAGAAAAATATGCTCTACTGTTGAGGAGCCCTTGGTGAATCCCCCCTGTTCAGAGCCAAACACCTTATCGGTGAAAATCCATTGCTGGAGTTTTCCCAACAGATAGCTGGTGTACACCTTACCCAGCACATCTAAAAGACTGATAGGGTGATAATTTGCCAAGCCATTATGTGCCCCCTTCTTATAGATGGGTACAACAATACTTCTAGCCCAGCCTCTAGGTAACTTGCCCATCTTGTTGATAGCTGTGAACAAAAGGGAGAAGATGCTACACCACCACTCCGGATCTAACTTCAGAAACTCTGGTGGAATGAAATCCTCCCCTGGGACCTTCTCATCAAATATAAAATAAAAAATACAACTATAATAATACAAATAATATAAATAAACAACATTCAAATCCATAAGGTGGATACTAAAAATCCACCCCACCCCTTACCCATTTCCGTCACCAAAAGCCTGGTGGAACAGCCAGGTCTTGCATTGGTGTCTAAAGAAGGAGAGGTTTGGGGCCACACAGGTCTCTGCCGGGAGGGAGTTCCACAGCCTTGGTGTGGCCACCAAGAAAGCCCACTCCATAGTCAATGCCTGAGATGTGGAGTGAATATGCAAATTATCTTCTCTAATATTAAAAGTAAAATTCTGTTCCGCCTTCCTGGAAACACTCCTGGTAGTTCTGTCCTCAGAAGCATTAATTGCCTTGCCTGTAAGTAACTGACTTACAAATTCCAGCATCACCACGTGTTTTGTCATTGCCTTGGATGCATATGCTTTCCCCTCCCTTGTTTTATTATTTTGTAAGTTCAAGCCAAGGAAGCCTTTATGGGATAGGTAAACAAATGGCCATGGAGAGTTGGCCAGAGAGGTCATGGGATACAGAAACCAGGAAGAGAAACTGACTACTCAGATGGAAATGGACAAAAAAGAAAGAAAAGGAAAAAAAGAAAAGAAAAACAACCCCACTTACATACATATGCTCACTAATCTGAAGTAGGATTCCCACCAGGGCTGTCCATGGTGTCAAGTATTTGTATCTGTATCTGTTGGTTTAGTATTTGCATTTTTTTGTATTTGTATATTTGCCTGCATTCACTGCCTTTCCTCCATCATTGCCAATGTAGAAAATGCAGTAAATACAGGTCTCTGTGTATGGATTATTTTGGTGTAGAAATGCAGTGAGGCTCTGCCAGTTTGACAGACTTATAAGGAAAGGAAAATGCAGTCAAGCATTGCTGCGAAGTCTGCTACCAATTTTAAAGGGGGAGCACTGGTTTGGGGGGAGGGTGAAGAATACAGCTAGCTTGGTGGGGAGGTTATTAGCTTGGGGAGGTGTCAGCCCCCGCTGTCGGGGGTGTCCATGGAGACAGCTGTGGGGCTCCAGAAGGTCGCGGAGAAGCACCCCCACATCCCCTCTCAAGCTGCACTGCCGCTGCTTGAAACTGACACAGCGACCCAAGCAGCCGTGTTGCCACGTCCGGTTGCTGAGGCAACCAACACCAGCGCCAATCCTGCGGAGTCCCAGCCTTCAACCTCACGCAGTGTGAGGTCATCACTGGAGCCCATGTGGCGCTCCACACGGCTCCAGGCACGTCAGGGGGTGGAGCCTGGACTACAAACACCGGTGCTGTGAGATACACAGCGCCGGTAATCAGAGCCTGAGAAACTGGCCCCCAAAAGCTAAGTGACTTGTTCCTATCTTGCCTTTCCCTTGTTTGTCTTCGCCCTTGTCTTTGTCATTGCCTTCACCCTTGCCTTGCCCTTGTCTGTGCCCCTACTCTTGCCGTAGGCCTTGGCCTTGACCCTGACCTAGGGATGTGCGAACAGAATGCGGTTCGGGTGTTTGGACATTAGGATGTTCGGTTCAAAACCCGAGTTCGGGTTCAGTTGTTCAGTTCGGCAGAGTTTGGTTCGGCCGAAGTTGGCCGAACATTCAAAATTAGCGCTATCGCTACCGATACTGATACCGAATTCGAAGATTTTTTTTGGTATCATTTGGCCCTGAAACAACCCCTGGTCTCCACCCCTGGTGCCAGGAAGTCTGCTCCTCAGCTGCCTCCTCCCTTCCAGTCACGTTTTTCCCACCCCCGAACTCATCCGAACTCACCCGAACATGACTGAACTGTTCGGCCATCTTTGAGTTTGGTTCGGATGTTCGGTTCAGACGTCCGAACAGACTGAGTTTGGTCCAAACTCCAAACATCCAAACTGTGTTCGCACATCCCTACCCTGACCTTGGCCTTGACCTTACCCCTGTCTTGCCCTTTCCCTTTCCTTGCTATAGTGTGAGAGTGAGTGACAGGATAGTGTACCCTCGTGTGCCCATCCCCTGCGGTTGCGTGTGTGAGTGACTTCAACTCCAGAGTTAGGGGCCCTTCGTTCATATCTGGAAGAAAGCTTGCGAAATGGATTCATTCGGCACTCTTGCTCCCACGCCAGAGCCCCAGTCTTCTTTGTATCCAAAAAGGACGGGGGACTTAGACCCTGCATCGACTACCGGGGCCTGAATAACATCACCATCAAGAACCACTATCCACTTCCTCTCATTCTGGAACTCTTAAACCGCCTTCAGGGAGCACACATCTACACCAAGTTAGATCTTTGGGAGCCTATAACTTGGTATAAGTATGTGAGGGCGACGAATAGAAAACTGCCTTCTGTACGTGGTATGGGCACTTTGAGTACCTGGTGATGCTGTTTGGCCTCATCATAGTTCAGGCCACATTTCAGCACCTTATCAGTGACATTTTTTGAGACTTTCTGGACATCTTCATTATTGTATATCTTGACAATATATTGATTTACTCAGCCTTGCTGGATCAACACGTACAACATGTTCGATGAGTGCTCCAGCGCTTAAGAAACCCATAAACTATATTGTAAAAAAGAAAAATGTGCCTTCCATATAACAACAGTGGAGTTCCTCGGTTTCGTCATCAGCCCAGTGGGAATCCAGATGGACAGCTGAAAAATCGAAGCAATCCAGCCATGGCCACTGCCAAAAGCAGTCAAACTCCTTCAACGATTCCTGGGAAGTACGAACTACTACCGCCAGTACATCCCTAATTATGCAGAGATCACTACCCCCTCCCCCCCACCCCCCTACTCAACCTCTCAAGAAAAATCAGGATTATATTTGGGGACCCGAACAGCAACATAGTTTTACATACCTCAAGGAAGTCTTCATGACCGCACCCCTACTCCAGCACCCAAACTTCCAAAAACCTTTCCATGTGGAGGCAGACACATCCAGCGGCACCATCGGAGCAGTACTCTTGCAAGAAATTGAAACCCATGAGAAACTATTACCATGTGCCTACTATTCCCCGCAACTAACCTCGGCCAAGCAAAATTACACCATATTCGACCAAGAACTCTTGGTCATTAAGGCAGCTTTCGAGACCTGGAGACACTTTCTAGAAGGGGTACGATATCCAGTAACCATAGTCACTGACCATAAAAACTTGACCTTCCTTCAAACTACCCAGATCACTAACGCTCGACATGCGCGGTGGGCTTTGTTCTTCGCTCGTTTTTCTTTTACAATCTAATATCAGCCAGGAAAACTAAATGTCCTCATGGATGCCCAATCGCGGTATCATGAAGGACGTAACTTGGATTTGTGACTACATGGACCTATATTGGAACTGAAGGTCTTCGTGGCAACGTGCCTGCAACTCGAACAGCTCAAATAAACTACTGCCAAGGAACTTATAGCCACAAAAGACCCCTCTTATGTTGAAGACAATGGATTACTTAAACGACAAGGCCAAATTGTGGTCCCTCCATCTTGTCAACCACACAGCCCCATTAGTCGGCCACCTGGGACAAGAACACACTTACCAACTGATCCTTTTGGTGGCCCACTTTATCCCAAGACGTGCAACACTACGTAAAAGGATGTGCCACGTGCGCCCGCACAAAAGTTCCCAGGAAGGCCCCACTGGGTCTACTTCAGCTTTCTACCCTGCCTCAAGGCCCTTGGCAACAAATAGGCATTGACTTTATTGTAGAACTCCCCTTGTCCAGAGGCTATAATACCGTTTTTTGTCGTGGTGGATCACTTTACTTAAAATGGCCCATTTTGTGGCCTACAAAGGCCTCCCTTCTGCTCATCGAACAGCCTTACTGTTCCTCCGGCATGTGGTAAAACTATGTGGGTAGCCTAAAGAGCTCATCAGCGACAGAGGATCCCAATTTGTGTCCCATTTCTGGGTGGCCTTGTTTAAGGCCTTACACGTTAGTTTAAAACACACTACTGCCTATCACCCACAGGCTAATGGACAAGTTGAATGGGTCAACCAAAATTTTGAGCAGTATCTTCGCAGCTATACCAGCTACTTGCAAGATGACTGGTACACCTGGCTGTCTATGGCAGAGTTAAAATGCCACTAATGCCTCTCTTGGGGAATCCCCCTTCTACGTTACCTATGGCTTCCATCCCCATATGGGCACTCATGAACTACCCCACACACAAGTCCCAGCGGCTGGGGCACTCGCACGTCATATTCAGGAGACACATGCCCTGGCCAAACGGGTTCTTGACAAGTCCTGACAACGGTATAAACAGAATGCTGACAAACATCGGAGTGCCCCCACACTGCAACCTGGAGACCTTGTCTGGGTCGACCGCAGACACTATGCATCTGCACATCCATCAGCGAAACTTGATCATAGATACATCGGACCATTCCCTGTACAGAATCAAGTAAATGACGTAACATACACAGTCCAGCTGCCACCCCGCCTCCTAATCCACCCAACATTTTATGTATCTTTATTTAAAAAGTCTGCAGACCCTGTTGCCTCGAATCAGCCTGAGATGCCGGGACCTGTCGTCATCTCCAATTTTGGTCCTGAATACGAAGTTCATGCCATATTAGATTTGAAGATGCAATGAGGACAGTTGCACTATCTCGTCGATTGGTTGGGCTATGGCCCTGAAGAGCGGTCCTGGGAACCTGCAACCAGCATCTTGGCACCTCACCTCCCCCATGCTTTTCATCGTTGTCATCCAGAGAAACCAGGCCCACTTTGGCCCCTTGGTAGGGGGGCTCGAGGGTGGTATTGTCAGCCCCCGCCATCGGGGGCATCCATGGAGACAGCTGCGGGGCTCCAGAGGTGGGAGAACCGCCACCCACCCCCCGCATCCCTGTTCAAGCCGTGGTGCTGGCGCTTGAAACTGACATGGCACCCCGAGCAGCCGTGTTGCCACGTCCGGTTGCTGAGGCAACCACCACCAGCACCGATCCTGTGGTGTCCCAGCCTTCAACCTCATGCAGTGTGAGGTCATCACTGGAGCCCATGTGGCACTCCGCACAGCTCCAGGCACATCAGGGGGCGGAGCCTGGACTACAAACACCGGCGCTGTGAGACACACAGCGCTGGTAATCAGAGCCTGAGAAGCTGACCCCCGAAAGCTAAGTGACTTGTTCCTATTTTGTCTTTACCTTGTTTGCCTTCACTCTTGTCTTTGTCATTGCCTTTACCCTTGCCTTGCCCTTGTCTGTGCCCCTACTCTTGCCCTAGGCCTTGACCTTGGCCCTGACCTTGACCTTACCTCTGTCTTTCCCTTGCCCTTCCCCTTCCCTTGTTATTGTGTGAGAGTGAGTGACAGGATAGTGTACCCCTGTGTGCCCATCCCCTATGGTTGCGTGTGTGAGTGAGTGGTGGCTGGGAAGAGTGCAAGCCCCTCCCCACATTCCTGGGGTTCATTCCTTCCCCCCTGGAGAGTGAGAGCCCTCCTTGTCCTTCCCCCCCGGGCCTGGTGCCCTATCCCTGCAATCTTCCACGACTACCTCACTTGTCCCCCCCCTCTCCCCCTTGGCCATGAAAGTGTGTGGTGTGAGGCCGTTCTCTCACGAAAGAGCTCTGCGCCGTATGATGATAGGGTCCTGGTCTCTTTGAGATCACAAGGGTCACAACACTATCCTGATGGGCATTACTTCCCAGGGGGCTTCCTGCAGAGTGTGGGCTCGGTGATCTTGTGTGAGTGTATGGGATTCTACCTACCCTTCCTACTCCCCCTCCCAGTGACAGGAGGATGGAATGGGGCATGGAACAGGGCATGGGTCTGGCTCAGGGGGATTTCTGGCTTGAGGGAGAGGAATGCATGTGTCTAGCTTGGGAGAGGGTAGAGATTGGAACATGGGGCTGGCTCGAGTGTGGGGTTGCTGTCTTTGGGGCTGGGGGAGTGGTCACTGGCTTGGGGGCGAATGGGGCATTAGACTTAGGCCCAGGAGAGGTTGTTGGCTTGGGGAGTTGGAATGGGGCTGGCTCAGGGAGGGGGAATGAGGCATGGTTCTGACTTGGGTGGTGGTGGTTTCTGGCTCAGAGGGAAATCATTCTCTTACAGAAAATGGGATCCCTAGGAGGGAATGGAGCACGGGGCTGACTCAGGAGGTTCACTGGCTTGTGGGAGGTGCCTCTGGCTTGGGGAGGGGAAGAATGATGCTGCCAAGGACTCGCCATTTTTCCCTGGCTGGGATCCACTGAGACAGCAGCAGCCCCTGCAGGTGGGGAGGGCTCACTACAGGTTCCCCAAGCAGGCAGCTAAGTAAGAGTCAGAAAGCAGCCCAGCTCCAAGGTAGATATGTGCTGCACTTTGGGGTTCGGTTCAAGATGTTAGGTATTATATTTTGGGGGAAATGTTGGGTTCACTTAAAACCTGAATACACAGACCTAGTGTTTGTATTTTGAATATGGAACTCCTAAAGTTCTTTTTTGCATTTATTTGTATTTTGTCAAAACCCGAATGCAGAGTCCTAATTACCATTCTGTGCCTGACCCACACCTCTGGTGAGTGGTATAAATCCAACACACACACACCCACACACCCCCTTAACTGTGAGTATTAAGAGGTGAACTAGATGTTAACTCCTTATGAACTAATGACCAACTTATCCTATCACGTCTATTGGGAGAGGACAGACAGAAAAGCCACAAATCTTTAATTAGTGTGACCATCAAGAAGGGAGAGAAGTTATTTAGGGTGATGATAATAGGGAATAAGTCTATGAATAATACAATTATAAATCATTATTTTTTATAAATAATTATCATTTTGTGTTCAAAGTGCTTTACAACATTTATCTAGTTTACTCAGAGCAACTGTTATTCCTGTTTTACAGGCAGAGAACTGAGCTGAGCAATAACGTGCCCAAGGGCACCCAGAGACTTCATAGCTAAGAGAAGATTTAACTCTGGTTTCCTCAAGATCAACACCTTATCCACTAGGTTTCATTTAGCCTAAGTACCAGATAACACTTCCTAATAATGAGGTCTCATAGGACTTGCCCACTGTCATGGAATTGGGGTCTCACTATCCCACTCTAGGCTGTTGTGACTCAGTTTCCCTGGCTTGCAGCTCCCACTGGACCAGCTCTCTCTCTAGAACTGATTCAGACTGCAACGGGTGAACCTTTTCAACCATAGAGTTTCCCAGCACAGACTCTTTCTTTCTAGGTTTGCCTGTGTTTGTAAACACAGAATTAACCCAAACTGTGTCTGACCAATGATAGGATTAGGAATTCCGCTGGACCACACTAGGTTCAGTTATAAGGAATTTAATGACTAAATCATGAATGAGCATGCAGTACAAGATTATACTCAAGGGCACAGAAATCAAAATATCATAACCAATAACGCATTCCTATCTGTACTTGGATTCTCCTAACTTGGGCTTACCCTAATCAAAGTCCAAGGATATTTCCGTTCATATCACAGCTAGCAGTGGAAAGCTTGGCTGGGTACAACTCTTAGGGTTTCCAATAGATCAGTCCTAACTTCTTAGCTTGTTTGGTGCAGCCCTTCTCTGGCTGGTAAGATGTGATGTTTACTTGAGGTGATGGTCAAGATCCTTCATGATTTCTCAATGACATTCCCGTAATGACTTAGCAGTTTTCATTTTACATTGGTTACATGAAGCGAGTTTTCAGTTCTCAGCATAGCTCATTACATGTCTTAATATTTTCCTTTACATATTTATTACACATATGGTTTACATGTATCCCAGTATCTCTTCATGACACCCACATACAGAACATTCCCCTTGGGACAGATTGCCTTGAAGTTACCATATGGCAGATCCATTCAGCTATCATGCAAGTTGCCACTCCACAGTAACCTCACTGCACCCTTGTGGTTCTGCTAAAGAGACTCAATAGAGGTTGGGGAGGGGAATGTGAAAACGCTCACTTTAAACTGTAATTTTAACACGTTAGCAAAGATATGTGAGTGAATACACCTTTTGACATTGGCCGCTGACACGGTTGTACCCAGGCATCTGCTCCCACTGCTGTGTCAGCATAGGTCCCCCTGGTATACGGAGGACCTGAGGCAGTTGAAAGGGCTGGCACTTGACTCATGCTGAAGCCAACCAATTGTGGCATAGAGCATTTTTGAAGACCTGTGCTGTGACTGTGATGGTGGTGAAGGAAACTTTCTTCTCTGCTATCATAGCGTCCGTAATTTCTCAACCTGCAAAACTGTTCTGGGTGGGGAATGGCCTGATTAATCCGACCTGTCTCTCCTGTGAACTAGAGTCATCTATTGCCCTCTGTGACATTTTTATTAATTACTTTGCAGACAAAATTGCTCATATTCACCACGACCTGGGTGCTGCTGTTTCAACTGCTGAGTCAGGGTTTGGAGCTGTGGAAGCTCAGCCTTGTCCTGTTTGTTCAGATCAGTTTCAATTAGTATCATTCACTGATGAGGGGAGTGTGCTGGGCTGATGTGGACAATGAGAATTAAGTCCTTGCCCGCCTTGGTTGGTGAAAGCCAGCTGGGAGACGCTGGGGCTGTTGCTGGCTGGGATTGTCAATGCCCCCCTTCAGGAAGGTAGGTTGTCAAAATCCCTCAAAACTTTGGTTCTCCAACCCTTGCTCAAGAAACCGTCTTTGAATGTTGACTCCCCAGCCAGCTATTGCCTTGTCTCTAACCCTTCCCTTTTTAGGGAAGGTTATTGAACGCTACAGGCTCACTTTGATGCTATTGGATTCCTGGATCCATTTCAGTCAGGCATTCATCCAGGGTATAGCACGGAGGCTGTGCTTGCGGCCTTGGTTGATGATCTACGCATGGAGATCTACGCATCAACAAGGGGAATTGTACCTTGTTGATCTTGTTAGACCTTTCAAAGGCCTTTTGATACAGTTGATCATGGGGTGTTGATGGTGCCACTGAGGGACCTGGCAAGGGTGCGTGGGACTGCTCTTGAATGGATCCATTCATTCCTGTCAGGGAGGTCCAGGCGGGTGGTGATGAGAAATTGCTCATTGTCCCCTCAGGGCTTCCTGTGTTGTGTCCCACAGGGTTCCATCTTACTTCCCTCTTGTTCAATATGTATTTGAAGCCACTGGGAGAGACCATTCTGCCGAAGCAGGCTGCTGAAGGAGTGGTGTAGGTCTACCTCTCTTTTCCATCTGACCCAGGTCCTGCATTCTTGGTGCTTACCAAATGCCTGGCTGCTGTTGGGGACTGGATGAAGGTGAGCCAACTGAAACTGAATCCAGATAAGACTGAAGGAATGATGATTGGTCAATCTTGTGACTTGGAGAGGATTGGGACTCCTGTTATTTTTTTATTCATTTATACAAAAATTTTATCCTGCCCCTCCTGCCCATAGGGCAGCCTGGGATGGCGAACAGCAAATATAAAAACAATAAAACAATTAAAACAGTTAAAATCCACAAAAATGCAGGGAAGAAAACTTCCACCCACTCTCCCCCTCCCCCTCGCCAAAGACCTGGCAGAACAGCCAGGTCTTACACAAACATCGAAATAACAGGCGAGTGGGGGCCAACCGAGCCTCCTCTGGGAGCGAATTCCACAGCACAGGGGTGGCCACCGAAAAAGATCTAACATTGGTGGCCACCCACCTCGCCCAGGGAACCTCCAAAAAGGCTCCCACGGACGATCTCAAGGGTCGCATGTGCACATGGGGAGTGAGGCGGTCCCGCAGATAAGTAGGGCCCAGGCCGTGAAGGGCTTTAAAGGTTAAAACCAGCACCTTGAACCTAGCCCAGTGCTTTATAGGCAGCCAGTGCAAAGCCCAGAGCGCTGGTGTCATGTGCTCCCTGCGACCCGCCCCCGTAAGGAGACGGGCCGCAGCATTTTGCACCAGCTGCAGCCTTCGGACCAGCTTCTTGGGCAGCCCCACGTAGAGTGCATTGCAGTAATCCAGCCTCGAGGTGATGAAGGCATGGATGACGGTGGCAAGGTTGGAGTCTGAGAGATACGGCCGAAGCCACTGGACAAGATGTAACTGCTGAAACGCACTCCCCGCTAGAGCCACAACCTGAGATTCCAGGCTGAGTCGTGGATCGAGGAGCACACTCAGACTCCGCACTTGAGAGACCATGGGAGGGCGAACCCCTCCCCCCCAAACAAGAGGAGAGGGGTCAAGCCTCCTCTGGTTACCCAGGGTTCACAGCCTTGGAGTTTTTCTGGACCCTTTGCTGTGCCTGGAACATCAAGTTGCAGCAGTGTGCAGGAGTGCGTTTCATCAACTCCATTTGGTGAGGAGGCTGCATCCCTTTCTTTTTGATTCCAATTTGACCACCATAATCCATGCTTTCATAATATCGAGGCTAGACTACTGCAATGCACTCTACATGGGGCTGCCCTTGGTGACTGTCCAGAAGTTGCAGAATGCGGCGGCCCAGCTCCTTTCAAGGTTGGGTCACCATGAGCACATTACACCTGTACCCTATAGTCTGCTTTGGCTTCCTATGGCCACCATAATCCATGCTTTCATAATATTGAGGCTAGACTACTGCAATGCACTCTACATGGGGCTGCCCTTGGTGACTGTCCAGAAGCTGCAGAATGCGGCGGCCCAGCTCCTTTCAAGGTTGGGTCACCATGAGCACATTACACCTGTACCCTATAGTCTGCTTTGGCTTCCTATGGCTTTCCAGGCACAATTCAAGGTGCTGGTTTTGACCTTTTAATATGGCCTGAGCCACATGTATTTGAACTGCCTTTCCTTCCGTGCTCCATTGCGATCCCTGTAGTCGGCTGGAAGCGCTCTCTTGCAGGTACTACCTGCCAATCGTTTTCGTATGACAAGGGCCCGCATGGAGGTGTTCTTGGTTGCTGCCCCATTACTATGGAAATCCCTTCCACTGGAGGTCCATCAGAGCCCAAGCCTGAGCGTTTTCCAGAGGCGGTACAAAACCTTTCTCTTTGGCAAAGCATTTGGCAGGCGGGATGGTTTAGGGTGAGAATGACTTTTTAAATGAGCTTTTTAAATGGAGTTTCATTGTATTTTTATGATGTGTGTGCTTATTATGTAAGTACCCTGAACCTTAGGGGAAGGGCGGGACAGAAATTTGAATAAATAAATAAAATAAAATATCAAAAAGCTTGCATAGAGTGGCTACTAGTATTGAAATGCATAGTAGTTAGCCACCCTTTCTGTAAAATACCCCCTTTATCATGTTTTTTCTGCTCTGCAGACGAGCCTCTTGTCCAGGAGCAGGGAACGTTTTCCCTCTTGAGGGCCACTTTGAAAATGAGTACAAGCTCTGTGGGCCAGACAGGAGTTGTCCAGGGGCACGTAAGGGGTGGACTCAGGATGGAGAAAAGAAGAAATGGTTTCAGAGCATGGATCTGTCCCATCTTGAGTGGATCCCATCGTTGTCTCTACTTCCTTTCTCCCTGAGCTCATGCTTTCGCTGCTTGAGGGGAGGGACTGGATCCAATGGTAAAATCGGGGAGCTTGGAGGGGGTAAAATAAAAAACATCTGTGGGTTGGTTTTGGCCCATGAGCCAGAGGTTCCCCACCCCCCCCACTCGATTGTGTGGTATAATCTCCCAAAAGATATAGTGCCAGTGCCCCATGGTGACATTTAGAAAAGACAAACCCCCAGGAAACAAAGTTCAAGGAAAGTGAAAAGAAACTTGCACTAATGTGAAGTGAACTACATGACAAGGTCTCCGTTACCTCTAGCTTCAAAGTGCAGTTGTGTGGAGTCTGTTAAATATTTTGATAAAAGGGACAAAATTATTGCAGAATGGCTTGTAAACAGTTTACAGGAAGACAGTGGGCAGCAGTGGACTCTCGGAGAAGCACGATCGAGGCTGACAAGTTTGTTTGACTCCCCACACTGCATTACCTAATCAGTGCTCCTGACAGGGGTGAAACAGTGCGGCTAGTCTGTCAGGATTTCAGGACAATATTTGATATGGTTCTAGCCAAGCAGACAGATTTACAAACTCAAAAATCACTGGAGAGGGAGAGAGCGATTGGAATGGATTGCAAATTAGCTTGGAGCCAGGGAGCCGAGCATGCCAGGTCAAAGTACAAATTTTGTTGGGGGGAAAAAAATATTTGGCTGTAGAAGTTCCACAGTGAGCAGCGGAGAAACAGCCCAAAGTGAGGGTGAGATGGCGCCTCCTCTTTCACAGACACAAAATAGCGTTGGGACCCCGGGGTAAATACCGGATACCGGATTTACCGGTTTCCGGTTCTCAAAGAACCGGATTCCCGGATTAAATCCGGTATACCGGTACCGGTTTTATTTCATTGAGTTCAATGGGGCACTGTGTCCCCATTGAAATCAATGAAATAAATA
>QEPC01006023.1:633128-663174 GCA_003113815.1 Sphenodon punctatus
ACACACACACCCACTGGAGTGGAAAGCCCCAGCAGGGCCCTTTCCACCCCAGCAGCCCCCCCATCCCATATACACACCTACTGGTGGGCTCTTTCCACCCCATCAGCCCCCACACACCCACTGGAGTGGAAATCCCCAACAGGGCTCTTTGCATGTCCACACCTCTGTGGAGTGGAGTGCCCCAGCAGGGCTCTTTCCACCCCAGCAGCCCCCCATCCCATATGCGGGATATGGTCTGGTCAAGGCCAGGTTAAGCCAAGGCCAGGTTAAAGGTGAGCGATGGCAACATAGTTTTTTCTATTCTGCAGCACAGATAGGACCGAGTGAGGGAAAGGCAGTGACAGGAGGGCATTCTATAAACTCAACAGCTACGAGAATTGGACTCATAGGCTATGTAGCTCTTGGGTTAAGTCCTGCCCAGGGCCAAGCCAGTCTCAGTCTCTCCCATCCTGTTGTTATCCCTGGGAACTCCCGACCACTTGGTCCAACAGATTTGTACCAAGTGGCCCGGAGTTCCATCAGTTAACAACAGGATTGGACCAAGTGGCCCATGCACAGGACAATGGGGACACCCCATCTCCCTCACAATCACAAGAAGAAAGTCTGCTCATCATCCAGCCCACATTGCTGGCTCAAAACAAAACCGGGACTGCCACCAAGGAGAGGTACAGAGGCCATTGGGAGGGTGGAATGCTCTCCTCCAGCAACTGACCCCCCGACCACTTCACCTCCAGACACAGTTCTGTCCCCAGGTCTTAGCTGAGTCATGTGCCAGAGACCAACTAAAGTCTGAGGACACATTGCATCTGGAGGAAGGCACCTCTGTAACACCAACCAGCCATTGCCAACTGTGGGACTGACCTCTTCTACACATCATCACAGAATGCAACATCTTCACGACCCACAACTGCTCCAGACGTAGAGGGACTTCAGAGTTCTGTGGTGTTCTGTCAAGCTTCCCACAGATCTCATTGAAGTCCCTGTATGTCTTGAGGCCTCACAACGCCAGCAGCTGTGGTACCTCTACTTTGGAGGGAGGTCAACATTAAGGGGGCAGTGGGGGCACAATTAAAAAATCTGTCTCAAATTCAAACAGCACACAACTTTTTCTTTCCCCCTCCAATTTCTCTGAGATCTTGTCAGATTCCACGCCTCACATCGCTCTCCTTGTGGACACTGCAGAAAGTAGAAAAAGCTGGGAAGGAGAGCTTCAGCAGATGACAACAACGGAGTCCCTTTTCCCCTGTTGCCCACTGGAACCCATCTTCCCCTTCCTCTTCTCGTGCACCCAAACAAAAACCTTTCCCCTCCTATTTCTCCTCTGTCCTTTCCTTTTCTTCCCATTCTCTTCTGATTTGGCTTGTCGCAGGACTGGGAGCTAACTCAGTCCTCCCAGTTCTCCAAGCTTGTGTCCCAAAGCCTACACCTTCAGAAGACTACAGGTGGCCAAGGAAGGCACGGAAATAAAGGATTCAGAGGTTCAGGATAAAGGTAGGCGATGGCAACGTGATCTCTTTTGGGGGTCTGGTTTGGGGGAAAACAGTGCTGCAGTGTTGTAAACGCTGAACTCCGCTTGCTGGGCTGCTGGTTTTGGCCCTGCCTCAGGGGAGATGGAGAGCCTCCACTGCCTGTCCTCATGGGGTTATGGTCAAATTAGGAGAGAGAGGGTTTATTTGTGGGGATTACTTTGGGATTGCCGTGTTCAATTCATTGTGTTGGCTTGGCATTGGAACTGTTGGCAGGCATTGCTGAATAATATATATGGTCGGTTGTCAATTGAAATGGTCAACAACACAACTATCATGGGATTAGTATCACAACGAAGTGTTATGACAGGAGCTGACATCCTCTGATTGCATTCTAGTAGCAAACTAAACTGCATGGTTGTCTGACTGACATCACGGGCCACTGTGCGAGTGTCCTCCACTGGCAGTTGCTGTAATAGTGACTGATGATCTGACTTCTGAGTGCTGTGGGAAAAAAATTCTATTTCTTAAAGAAAAAAAAGTAGTAGTGGCTGTGGGGGCTACTGGGGGCTGTGGGGGCTACTGGGCACAAAGTGTGGTCTGGTGGTTAGCAGTTAAGAAAACAAGTGAATCTGTCATTGAATCTGTACATTTTGTCTCTATATTACAGGTAATTTTGGTTTTACTTTTTTCTCCCATTGATTTCAATGGGAAAAAATCCGGTCCAGGTATACCGGCTTTAATCAGGTATTCTGATATCCGATATCCGGTACAACCAGTATCCAATATTTTCAGCCAAGTCCCGCCCCTAGATTTGGTATACAATTTACTCATGACACTTAACAGACTAATAGGTCTGTAATTTGCAGAATTATCTCTAGGACCTTTTTTAAATATGGAAATGACTACAGCTTTTCCCCAGCCCTCTGGCACAAGCCCTGAGTTATTGATGGCAGTGAACAGGGCTTCCAAAAAGGGGACCCACCAATCCTTATAACATTTTAAGAACTCAATTTGGATCAGGTCTGGGCCTGGCGCCTTATGATTCTTAAAGGTGTCAATTAGAGAGACTATCTCCAGTTCAGTGACAGGGGGCCAAGATGCTAGGTTGGATTCCACTTCTATAGTATTTATGAAGTCATGCTCCTCAGAATTAGTAGAGAATAACTTCCTAAAATAATCCTCCCAAAGCCGTTTGTGAACTGGAAATGCCCATGATCTCCTTTCTTTATTAAACAAGTCATTAAGTATTTGCCAAACTTTTCTGGAGTTTCCTGCCTTGGCTGCATCAAGCAAATCTGTCAATTTCTTATCCATGTGATCTCTCTTTTTAGACTTTATTAAATTATGATAGAATTTCTTAAGCTTAAAGTACTGGGTTGGCGGTACGCTTAAACCCCCCATACGATATGCTTGATAAATTACAGCTAATTCTTTCTTTACTCTTCTACATTCTGAGTCAAACCATATATGGTCAGTACGCACTCTCTCCTTTGTGCCGATGGCTGGGACGCCCCTAGTTAAATATTGTTTGATATGGCTGCTCAATTGGTCATAAGCTTCTATAGCAGGCCTATCTGAATCTGTGTCCACAATTGCCTGTCTTAAATTGAGACAGTTCTCTGATTTAAGTACAGAGTCTAATGAATGTGCTAGAGAGTCACTCCATTTTATCACTTGGTGACTATCCAAGCCAGGTATTGAAGCATCCATGTTGTCTATTTGGGCCACTAATGCTGAACTATCTAAATCCAGATAGACCAGCAAAGGTAAATGATCACTAACCTGTGAGTCTCCAATATAAAAACCTTTAAGAAGCTGAAGAACATTACGGGTTACTACCACGTAATCAACAACACTGGAACCCTGAGGTCCCAAGAATGTGAATTCTCCTTGTTTGTCATTGGATCAAGAACAGGTCAAGATCTGTAAATTCAATCCTGCTACCAAATTGGCAGATTTAATGCCCGATGAGTTTATTACTTGGTCCTTTGACTGCCTATAAAATAGACTAGTGGGATTATTAGATAAGGCTGCATCACAATAGGGGACCAGTGTCTCATCATCGGGTCCCAATCTTGCGTTAAAATCACCCGCCATAATAGTTATCCCTTGGGGGTAATCTGTCAATAAGTCTTCGACTATGGATTCAAGGCGGGACCATACATGACTATCAAACGTTTTAGCATTGATGGGTGGGATATATATAGATAATAGAATTATAATATAAGCACCCAATTTTAATACTAAACCTTGCGCGATAGGAGAAGATTTTATTACTGAAAGCACTATTGTGTCCAAATCTTCTGCTACCAGGCACGCCAGACCACCACTAGGGCGACCTCTAGCTTTATAAGAGATAGCTGGGATAGAATAAGAGGTAAAGCCCTATATAAAACAATAGAATCCTTGGCCCGGGACTCTTGTAGGAGTACAATTTTAAATTTACTTGTATATGAGATAAACGCTTCATCATCCAAGTGAGCATGCCAACCAGCTGAGTTCCAAGAGCATATTGAGAGGCTATTTGGATCATGACACTGTGCTATTCACCTATCCATTATATTATCTGGTTCTATGTTTAAACTGGAGCACTGATGGCAAGCCTGACCAGACAGTTGGTATCAATTGGGGCATTCTGGGTACCATCCGGGGTTACCAGGGTTGGACCTGTAGTTTGAAGTTTTAAACCATCAGCTCCCGACTCTGAGTGAAGCCCCAATTCCTGTGGGTTAGGCTATCCAGAAAAGGGCAGGACAAAAGGGTTTTCTGTCCTCTTTCTGAAAAAGCCCCAGCCTCTGGCTAACATTGGGTATTTTCAGACGTGACGAGATCACAGTGAACCACAGTGAACACCCACCTGTGGTCACTGCGCCCTGCACGTCTGTTCGGCGGCCGCCAGATGTTCGCCACACTGAATATCCACATAGGGTCAATTTCAACCACGCTTCCTGGGCTCCCAGCGCAAGAATCCACTGAAGCGTGGTGAAAGTGATTCCAGGCGGGCATCAATAAAAAGTAATGTCTGGCAGGCTATCACGGCCCGGAATCCCCGGTGGGATTCTGGGCCATGGTAAACTCGGCCAGATGCTGTAGTGGCATTGGCCTCGCTGCCCGCCCATCTCCCCAGAGGGCGGGCGGCGAGGGAGCATGGAGGGGGCGGGGCCATGTGGCCGCATGTTGCACCGCGCTGCCCCGCCCCCTCCCTGATTCCCCGCCGGGATCTCCGGCACGTCTGTTTGCTGTGCCTGGGTGATCCCGGTGGGGAATCTCTGAGTTGTTTTCGGGACTGGGCGAAGCCGCCCCGTCACGTCTGAAAACACCCATTGTGATGCCACAATGGTTATTCCTGTGTAATCTTTGGCTGCTCACAGGGCACTGCTGAAAAATCAGAGTGCACTGTGTGAGGCAAGCCAAAAAGGTACATGGCAACTGGCGTATGAATTGGGGCAACCGCCTACAACAGCAGACAGGTCCCCTACTCAGAGGCACTGTGGGCAGGGGACACAGTCATTGCAAGTCACAGGAACTGGCTGCAAGCACTGGGGAGTCCGGTTCCTCAGCACTCATGGCCAAGACATGTCAATTTCAGAGGCCAGTCCAGCACGTTTCGCCCTCCCCCATGGTCCATGGCAGGGGACTGCGAGGCAGCTGCCGTGGCAGCCATGCTAGGAGCTGGCTGTTAGAATCCTTGCTACTCAGCAGCCATGCCCCCCACCCCCAAGCCTTGTTGGTTTAAAAACACCCTTTGATGTGGGAGCAGTTAACTAAGCCACAGAGCCTGTAAAGCAGCGTGGGGACTAGGACTGGGCTTTGCTGAACTGAACTGCTGCACTTGAACTGCCTGAAAGCTGTATGTGGCTCCCACGCTGCAATTTGCCCATCCTGGACCGAGTCTGAATAGTCGCTATCAACAATACAGCAAAGCTATTTTCAAAGATTTTTACTGTCTGCATAACGGATTTGAGGAAACCAACCTGTTTGTTGATAAGCAGAAAAATCCACTAACTTCAGATAAATTATTCTTTGCCAATGATTCCACCACGATGGCTGAAGGGATATAAAACAACCTAAATGGAATTATTTGCTTGGCTCTAATAAATACCAGCACATTAGAAGGCTCTTCCATGGATTATAGCTATTTCCAGAGGATCAAAATATTATTCATAAACCGGATGTTTATATTGTAATTAACCTTGCATTCCCAATTCCCTAACCAAGTACTCTGGAATTTCAAATAATGCCATGCGTTCTAATTGTCTAAATACTGAACTAAAGTATGTGGACACTGCAATGAAAATTCTAACATTGTAGCAGCTGTATATTATAGAACATCCTTGGTTTTCAGAATGCTCCGTAGATTGTACAGACACACCAAGCTTACACTCCTCATCACTGAGGATTCATTCATACAACTCTGGCAAACGCACGGGTCACCACTGTAGCTGTGTTTGCCAGGTTCTGTAGCAATGCATTAACATGACTGTCACCAAGTCATCAACACTCAGACACCATGGTGAGGGGCAGGTTAGAAGTGGTTACATGAGGGTGGGGAACCTTTTCCCACCTAGGGGCCGCTTTGAAAATAAGAGCAATAAAATAAAAATATTTTACTGAATGTTATTCCGAGTACTGAGTCCCCTTATATAAGGGCCGGAAAAGCCTCTATAAGTGGGTATATGCCCCTGGCTCCCCTTCCTGCCCATTCCCTGTTCCCCCACTTGCCTTTCCTGCTCCTTCCCCCTTTGCTCAGTCGAGGATTTACTGAATATCGTACCAAGTACCGGGTCAATTCTTTGGTACCTAGGGGTGTGCACTTCATTTTAGTTATATTGATAACCAAAACGAAAATTTGTCATTTTTGTTTTTGTTATTGCATTTTATATATAATGAAGAGAGATAGAGATAGTAGATATACCTCTGAATTTTCCTTTCCCATCCCGTCTGTCTCCCCCTGTCCATATATTATATACATATAGTTATTATAGTTGTATATATAGAGATTAGATATTTAGATGCTAATAACGGAGGCAATAGTTAGAGCGGCGGGGATCTCCCAGGGTGTGCCAGTCTCGACTTTTTAAAAAGTATATAGAGCCAAGGCTGTCTCCGTGGCAATGTTTGGTTTTGAAGTCATTCCTCAACCAGTAATACAACCCATAGAAAGAGTGCAGAACGCCTTTCTCCGCAGGATCCTGCAGGTTGGGAAGGATGTTCCGCGTCCTGTGTTGAGAGCAGAAACAGGTATGGCTTCTATGGAAAGGAATGCCAAGCTTTCCCTGATACGCTATTGGCTGAGATTGGTTACCCTGCGTGAAAATTCCCTTCCAGGGTTACGTTTTCAGGAGGAGCTGTGCTACAAGGGCGATGGTGATTACCCATGGCTCAAACATCTGGGTTATCTCCTGCATAACCAGGGCTTTTCGTTTGCCTACTTTGCCGGGAAGCCTCTGAAGGGGATTAGGGAAGAAATCCGGGCTAGGCTGGAGGATATAGAGGGACAGGAGGACCTAGCAAGGGTTAAGGATTGGAGGGTTGCCCCTTGGCTGAAAACTATAAAAATTGCATGGGGGATGGAGCCCTATTTAGACGCTCTCCAGAACCGGAAACTTCGGAGAAGTTACACTCTACTCCGATTTCAAATGGTTAAGAGTGCAGTGGTTGAAGGGAGGCATAGGAAGGTTGCCTACGAGAGATGAGTCTGTACCTGTCCACAAGGAGAGGTGGAGACTGTGGAACATTTTTTGCTGACCTGTCCCCATTATGATGCTGTTAGGGCGGTTTGGTTGCAACCGCTCTTGTGCAACCTCTTGCGTATAGGGCCAGACCAAGGATATAAGTGGCTGCTTTCCCTCCAGAGTAATGAGGATGTGGTGGTCATTGCGTCATATGGTTGGCTGGCCTCTCAGAAAAGAGAGATAATAGATGGTGAAAGGGAGTCTACAGGGGTTAAGCCTTGCAAAAGCAAGCCCCGTAAAAGAGCAAGGCAATTGTGAATGAGGAGCGGCTGGGGTTATAACCAATTGTAATGGAGAGAGATCCATAAACCATGTTTGACTAACCTGGGGCAGCTGGAAGGAGGTCGGGATACCATTTTGGATTAATGTTATTACCAATTGATGGAGGGTGGGGCTGGGTACTTCCGGTGGCTGTTTATTTGCTCATGTGAATTTATTGTATTCCATAAAGGAATGACAGAAAATGGAAATGCTGATGGCTAAATAACATGATATTGTGGTTAAAAAAGTTTAAACGCATCCGGATATTCAAAGGAGTTGCTGGACTGTCATGCCGATGTGGATGTTGTGTACTTTGTTCTCCAGGTTTCCATTTGTATGAAATCTTATGTTTTTGTGTATGTCTTATGTTTTTTTAATGATATATGTGGCCATGGCGAGAGCCGGTGCCTAATAAATAAATAAATAAATACTAGGCTGTTTTATTATATATATATATATTAGGATTATAGGATAGGAACATTTTGTATGATACATAGGTTAGGTTTAGCTTAGATTCTGTATATATGATGTAAATAAAACAACATATTGTGTACAGTCTATATTATTGCATGCAGTTCTTTCTGTATCACAATGAGAAGGGGAAGGAGTTCGACTGCTGACAAGTCTGGGGCAGGTGGCCCTGGTAGAGGGCATGGGCGTGGCCATGGGGGAGTTGGCAAGCCTGGCTGTGCTGACACCTCTGCCACTGGGGGCAGCCCACCACCCAAAATAAAGAGACCAGCATTTTTCACCCCCAAGTTGCAGGTCTGATCAGGGGAAGAGGCAGCAGAGGTTATTGTTGGAGGAAAGGCATCTGTGGAAGGCAGGGAGCCTCAGCCTTCCACTAGCGCTGGAGGAGGGAGCAAAGGTGGGGTGCAGCAGCAGCCGTGCCCCCCTTCTGAAGCACCAGCAGCTGCACTGGCAGCAGTGATATTGCACTGGGGGCAGCTGAAGATGTGGGTGCTGTTGCTGTGAGAGATTCAGGAGCTGGGGCAACCCTCTCTCCTGCTGAGCAGGCTTCCCCCTCTGGCACCACTCTCCATGATTTGGAGGATGACTTAATTAAGGACATCCCACCCCTTGGCAGCAACATGAGCAGCCCATTAGTCTCATTCTCCCCCAGTGTTTCTGTGAATAGCAACAGGGCATCCCCTCCCATGCTGCAGTATGGTGTCAGGTCCAGGTCTTGAAGCCCTGGGGACTTGGGGGTGCTGCTGCAGTGGCTTGCACCACCTGGTGCCTTGGTGGCTTGTGTTTTCCTTCTTCCTGCTATGCCTCCTCCTGCATCTCCACCTGGTGTGTGCCCCGCCCTTGCTCACCTGCCTCCTATTTCTGTTGCCTGTCTCCTAGCTTCCTGATTGGCCACCAGGGAGTATTTAAGACCTTCTGGTGACCTCAGGAAGCTTGTGGAACAACTGCTCTTCCCCGGTGTTTGGGTCTTGTGCGTCTCATGATCTTATCTAGCGTAGACCTGTTTCTTCCCCTGTGACTATGGCTGTTGTGTTTTATGTGTTGAGTCTTCATGTTCTGTTAACCCCTTTGTGTCTCTTGTGTGAGTAGCACTCCCCTTCCTTGTTGTTGCTTGTAATCCTTATTCCCTTTGTGCATCAAGGTCTTTCTTGTCCAGTTCCCTTGTCCTCTTAGTCCTCCCCCATAGTGTGTATCCTGCTGTGTACCTTCCCTGTCCTGAGTCCCGCATGTTGTGCTTTGTTGCCCTAACCCTCTCTCACTTGTGTTTGTCCCTTGTTGCACTCTATAACCCTGCCACTGGTTATCCCCTCCAGCTCCCTGTCCCGTGACCTCGATGATGAGCCATAAGCTTTCTTAGGCCAGCTTGTCTGGTTTTCATGCTGAGCATTCAGTCTCCCTGATATCGGAGAACGGCTGAGAGGTTTCAGTGTTTGATCTGTGGGACATCCCCTACTCCCTCCAACCATTTCCCTGCTAACCTGCCCTTCTCTTTCCCCCTTCTCCCGGCTCCTTGCCCCAGAGCCTGACACATGGTAGCAGCAACTTGATCATGGGTGTCATGGAGGGGGGCAATGAGGGAGTGAGAAGGAGGCAGAGGAGACTCCTGCTCATGATGTTCCTCCTGTGGCCCCGTTGGGGACAGAGGCAATGGCCCCCAGCAGCAGTGGCATGAAGAAAGCAGGGCGCCCCAGGGGACCTGTGTGGGACCACTTCAGGTCAGTGAGGGTAGGTGACAGCAGCAAGGTGGCCTGTGTTCACTGCAGGAAGATGGTGAAGTGTAGGAATAAAGAGGAAACCTGAGCAACAGTGGGATGTTCTCTCACCTGAAAAGTACACATCGGGCTAAGAATCTGGGACTGGAAGGGAAGGCACTGGACAGGAGTGGGTTCCCAGTCCCTGCTGCAGTGATGACACCCTCTTCCTCTGCTCATGGCAAGGGGAATGAGGCAGGGCGGCAGTGCCTATCTCGAATCCCCTGTGAGCAGCATCAGGTCACTATGGAAGAACTGGGGTTTGGGCAGTTCTGACATGGAGAGCGTCCTCCAGCAGCAATCAAGATCACCAGGCAGGTGGGTGAGATGATTGCGCTGGATAATCAGCCCTTCAGTGGAGAACCAGGGATTCCACCGGCTGGTGGCACTGCTTGTGCCCCAGTACCAGATGCCCTCACGCACCACCTTCAGCAGGGGGGTGGTGCCTTCCCCCTGGGCAGCCAGGAAGTGGGCGAGGGAGTAACTGACCAGGGTAGGTCGGGCAGTTGTGCATTTTACAATGGACATTTTAAGCAGCCAAAATGCACAACATGTCTACCTGACCCTGACTGCTCACTAGTGGCACTGCGGGTGGCAGGAGGAGGAGCAGTATGGCGCAGGGTACAGGTGGGCCCTGCTTTACATCCAGGTCATGGATGAGAGCCACACTGCCGCCAACATAAGGCGAGCCTTGAACACCATGGTGGAGGTGTGACTAAGGGAGGAAGCACCTTTCACCAAGGGTTTCATGGTCAGCGACAACACGACCAACATGAAGAAGGCAGTGTGGGATGGTGAGTTCGAGCACATCTCCTGTGCTTCCCACACCCTTCATCTGGTGGTGAAGGATGCTCTGGCCCTGGGGGACAATAAGGAAGATGGCAACGGCAGCTCCCTTACCCTGCTGATTGAGAAGGGCAGAAAAATCACAGGGTATTTTAACAGGAGTGTGAAGGGTGGACACCTCTTGAGGGAGAAGCAGGTGGAGCTGGGAGAACAGCAGCACTACCTCATGCAGCTGTGAGTATGAGGTGGAACTCCACTTACCTCATGCTAGAGCGTCTGATGGAGCATCAGTAGGTCCTGCATGAGGTAGCCCTTGAGAGGGAGATTGGAGTGGCAAGACCACTAGGATGGGAAGAATGGGTCATGATGTGCTAGACCATGCATGTCCTTAAGCCCTTTAAAGATGTGATGGAGACCCTAATCCACCCTGAGCCAAGTCACCCCCATGGTCTGTAGTCTGGTCAGGCAGATGGCAGGCTTCCTGGCTGACCAAGGGGAGTGGGGGCAGGGCGGCTCCTTGTACCAGAGTTGCTGGGCCTGGTATGAAGGTTGAACGAGGAGCTCAAGAGTCACTTTGACCCCCTGATTGGGAAGGAGGTCTATATTCTCTCCACCATGCTGAACTCCAGGGTGAAGGTGAGTGTGGCATCTCGCACAGCAGACTTCACCCTGAGGAAGCATTCTCTGGTGGAGAGGGTGTGTGTGCGGGCGCAGTAGAGGGGGCTGTATGGCAGTGACAGCAGGGCTGGAAGGAGGGGCAAAGCAGCAGCAGGAGGGAGGATGTGCAGAGCATCCCCAGCAGCAGCTCTAATAGCAGGGTCAGCAGCAGCAGCTCCTCGGTGGTCAGGCCCATCATGCACTGGACCACAACAGGGCGGGCAGTGTGGGCAAAGGCAATTGAGGAGGAGGTTAGCAGTAACAGCAGGCAGAGGCAGAAGGAGTCTGACAGTGCAGAGATGGCAGTGGAGAAGTATCTGGAGGAGCCACTGTTAGACCACAGCAGTGATCCCCTGCAGTACTGGGTGGAGAAGGGGAATGTATGGCAGGTCCTGACCAGGGTGGCACAGGAACTGGTGTCCTCTGCCCACCAACCAGCATGAACCAGTGAACGGGTCTTCTCGCAGGTGGAGGACATTGTGAGTCCCCACTGTACAAGGCTGGGCGCTGGGTTGGTGGAGCAGTTGCTATTACTGAAGGTCAACCTGCTGCTGCTGGGTTTCCCTCAACTGGCTGTGGACTTGGAGTGAGGGGGCCGTGAAACACTTGAGACTTCCCCCGGGTCTCTCTCTTGATGCCTTCTGCTCCCACCCCTCTTGCCCAAGCGCTGGATGGGGCTGCTGTGCCCCCCTTCTCTTTATTTTTCACCCCCCGGGGCAATCTCTTCCTCTCTCATTATTACACACACACTGCGCAATCTCTGCAAGTTGACATCCTGTAACATAGGTGTAACAGCCAGTGCCCACCTGCCATTCCATCTACCTCACATTAGGCCACTCTGGGGCACATTCTGCAAGTTGAAGCCTTGACTTTGTGACAGGTAGGGATCTGACAGCTGAGATTTACACACAGAGGCAGTGGCTGGACTGCACCAGCCAATGCTACCTGCTGTTCAGAAAAAGAGGGGCGGGGGGGGAGAGAGGGGTGCATTCTGCCCAAGCTGCCACCTGCCAGAACCAGAGAGAGAGCTCATCTGTGGCATGTGCTCATGCTCAATGCCCATATCCAGCAGGAAACCCACCAGAATGAGACAGAAATGCACAGCATATGTGCCTGTGTGCCTGCACCTGTTACCACCTATCGCAATGATTGAATGAAGTGAGCCCCACTAATTCTCTCTCTTTCTCCTATGCCCTGCTCCCCATGGGGCAGTCGTTCAGGGGCTTCCCAAGGCTGTCTCCCGTGGGGTGATCTCTGCGAGAGTGGGCAGTGCACTTGCTGATGCCTCTGCCAGAGCGCATCTCTCTCTCTCTTTCTCTCTGTGACACACCCACACAGACACAAGCCCTGGCCCACCTGGGGTGCTGCCTGCAAGTGGAGACCCCAGCACATCTTGGGGCTAATATGCTACCAGTGCTGCTGCTGCTTCTTGTGTCCGCCTGCCTGCCTGCTGCCTGCCTGTCACCCACCTGTTCCTCCACTGCCACTGCCTGCTCTGTCGCTGCCACCTGCCCCTCCTGGGGTGCTGTCTACAAGTTGAGACCCTGGCACGTCTTGGGGCTAATACACTACCAGTGCTGCTGCTGCTGTCAGGTAGGAATCTAACAAGCTGTACATAAAAAGAGATTCTGCCACCTGCCAGAAGAACCACAGAGGGATAACAGATGGGACAGGTCAAAATCGGCTGGTAACAAATATAACTTTTACTAAATAATTTCAAAAAACATTTTAACTATGAAGAAAATAAACATTTGAATTATGTACAAAAAAAGAAGAGCCCCCCCCCCCCTTAAGATTCTTCTAATCTGACCCCTGGAACACAAGGAAAAGGGGACAACGGTCCAGGGAAAATTGGTGCAGGGACCTCGGGGACCTCTGCCCCATGCCGCCTTGCAACATCAAGCGCCCCTGACATTATTCCCTTCCAATGCACCAGGGACTGGTGGAACGCCCCCATGCTGTCCTTTTCAGTGCAGTCGTAGTTGACGTACGCCTTCGCTTGCCACTCTCTTATCTCGAGCGCCGGGAACTGCTCCACCAGACTTTCCTCCGCGTCCCTTGTTGTGACCTGAAAACCCTCAAGGTACTTGCCAGCAGTGTTCCTCAATGACCCACGAAATGCCCTCACTTTGGGGGTGTCCTCATCACTTGGGGCTGGGGAATCAGAAGAGCTGGAGGGGGAAAGATGGTGACACCTCTTCTTGAAGGATTTCCTTCTCCCCTCCCCTTGATCTTCCTCCCTATGTCTGTGTCTGCCAGTGCCACCATACCCACTCCTCTTCACCTCAATGAGGTGAACTGTCTCTACGTAGCTGATGAGGTCGGATGTGGTCCCCTGCAACCTCCTTGTAATTTTTTCCCCCACAGCTCTAAAGAACATAAGAAGATAGGAACATAAGAAGTTCCATACTGAGTCAGATCAATGGTCCAGGAAGCCCTGCATCCTGTCTCCACAAGTGGACAATCTCTGTGTCTGGGGGGGGGGGGAGGGGGTGTGGACTTCCTAACAGGTCATAGGGTAACCAATTCCCTGTTGTTCCAGCCTTCCCTTGCATTGTGAAAAGTCGCCTTTTGGGTTATGGAAATAATTCCATTCCGCAGATCTTGGGGCTTTTGCCAGCTTCATCACCCTCTCTGAAACAAGAACACATAGCACCTACAATTATGCAATCATGGTGATGCCTCCAGTCCTTCTGAGCCGAATACTCATTCATCCACACCAAGTGGATGAATGGTGCTGCTGTCTCCTTTCCTCTTTCCCTTTTTCCCACTTGCACCACCACCTGGGGTGCTGTCTGCAAGTCGAGACCCTAGCATGTCTTGGGGTGCTGCTGCTGCTCATGCCTGCCTGCCCACCTGCCTGCCAGCCTGCCTACCCACCAGCCTGTTCCTTCGTTGCCAATTTGCCACCCATTGCTGCCGCCGCAAGAACCTCTCTCTCTGTCTCTGGAAGACCCACAAATAATACATGAAAGTCCTGCCCCTCCTCGTGTGCTGTCTACAAGCTGAGACCCTGGCATGTCTTGGGGTGCTGCTGCTTGTGCCTGACTTCCCACCCTCCCGTCCGCCTGCCCACCAGCCTGATCCTTCACTGCCACCCGCTGATGCCTGCTGCTGCTACTGAAAGAGCCTCTCTCTCTCTGACAGACCCCAAAATAATACACACAAGTCCTGCCCCTCCTGGGGTGCTGTCTGCAAGTTGAGACCCTTGCATGTCTTCGGGTGCTGCTGCTTGTGCCTGACTGCCTATCCACCCGCCCGCCTGCTAGCCCGCACGTCTGTCAGCTCGCTCTAAAGGATAGTATTCTTCTCGTCCCTCCCTCCCTCAAAGTTCTATGGAATACTAAATAAATAAATAAAAATAATGTTTACAAACCTGGCAGTGGCACCTCCTCTGCCCTCCTCTTCCTCTGGTGAGGAGCCCACCTTGGGCTTCTTCCTCCTCCATGAGTTGTTGTTCCTCTACCTTGACCTTCCTCCTCATGTTCTTCCTGCTTCCTTCCATCCTCACACAGACACACATAACCCACACACACAGAGCTAACTAGCCACACACAGCCGGTCAGCCATACACCACACCACCGCACAGCTGATCGAAGTACCATTTTTGGTTTTGGTATCGCTTCTGGCCTCGCGCGATCATGATACCAAAAATAAAATCTTCGTTGGCACATGAAATTGATATTGATACCAATAACGATATCAAAACCAACATTTTCGTTTGAAATTGGTACCAACATCAATAATGACAATGATAATGAAAAATGACATTTTGTTACTAACGACAATGAAAGCGACACATTTTAAGAACGAAAACGATAAAAAATGAAAAAGGACATGGGGCCCTGGTGCACACTCCTAGTAATCAGTAAAACAGAGTCAAATACTGGAAGACTTGGGAAAAACCAAGTCATTTTGCAGCCCTAGCTGGTGGAGCATTGAAATGCAGGGAGATCAGCAGTCTTGTGAATGCATTGCCATGGGTTAAGGAACTAGAGGTGAACTTGCAAGTGGGAAGGGTGTTGTGTGAAATCCCTACCACGATGATCCCTTGTTCCTTGCATCTGCGGACTCATTCACACAATATTCTCCCCCTTCCATCATGCTTTGCATCAGCTTCTACCTTGGAGGCAATGTCATTTGAATGAGCCGAGATGCAATGGGTGGGCTGGTGAAAATGCAGGAAAAGGCATTTGCCTTTTGGCTCCCTCTCCCAGAATGCATTTAGTTCAAGCTCTTCATGGTTCTTCATGGCCTTGTTCCCCCACAAAAAATCTCTCTGCGTTTGTTTCATGCTATATCCCTGCCCAGCAGCTTTGCTCCTCCTCTTCCACAACCCTCACGTGCCCCAGCAGACCCTGCTCCTGTAAATGTTTTGGCCCCTTCTCCCATGTTGCCCTCCATGCCTGGAACTCTCTTCCTTCAACCCCCCCACCCAACTTACCTCTTCCACCAGGCCTTCCCTAGCTACTCCCCCCCCCCCCTCCGACTGCTCGCTGATGCTGTCCTTTTGCACAGCATCCCTTCTCTCCCGTCACTAAGCTAAGGACGTGCACCTGTGACTTCTCAACGTCATGGATGTATGCTTGTCTCTTCCTACATCCCTTTCCCTTATCTCCCCCTACCTTCTCTTTCCTAGTTTGTAAGCCCTTCAGGGTATGAACTGAACTCTAATTGTGAATGTACAATGCCAGGTACATTGCTACTGTTATTATTTATATAATCCATTATTATTAACTTATTATTATTATTAATAAAATAATATAATATTATAATAATAATAATTAATAAATAAATAATAATTAATATAATAATAATATTAGCAGCAGTTGTGTGAATACGTTGTTACTGGACAAAACAAACACAGCTTACAGAAGAAGTGGTGAGTCTACAAGAGGGAAGGTTGTTGTGCAAATGGACCCTAACTGAGCTGATCACCAGATAAGTGAAATCACCAAGGAAAACTTAAGTGCTACGGAAAATGTGACTGTGATTCAGTAAGCGGAGCTCTTTGAGGCAGTATTGAATTCAGTGGCAGAGCCAAGCTGCAAGTGTTGTCATTTGGAAAAGCTGTAGAACTGATTTTGTTGTGCAAAGAAAAAGTGTCTGAACTTATCTAACCCAGAGGTAGGGAATTTCAGGTCCAAGAGGGCCTAATGTGGCCCGTGGCTAGTTTTTATTTTGCCCCTTTCCAGTTTCTGGATCTATTCCTACCCACAGGCATTGGAAGGTTGAGTTCAGGGGAAGGGAGTAGAATGAGGGCATGCACACGAGGACAGGGAACAGATCCCTCCTCTTCCTGAGCACATCTGTAAGCACGCTGCTTAGATCACTTGTAAGTAAAAGCACTTTGAGTTGTAGTTTGCCTTTTCCCCTAGCACACAAGTTATGTGCTGATTTATTTTAGATAAGAAACTATGAGCACATTTTCACATCCAGGTTTTCAGTGCATTTCCCCCCTCCCTGGCGCATATTTTAACCCTGTGAGAAAGACTCCATGCGCTTATTCATCAATGCTTGTTTGGGGTTTTCAAGCGCATTGAGGAGCGGCAAAAACCTACCTTTACAGCAGCCCGTTTGTAAAGAGCCACATAAATTCTGCTGTGAGAATCGCTCCAGCGCATATTTTGGGTTCAGTGGCTGGCTGGCAGGCTCCCGCTGCTTGGAGAGGCGGTGTGGAGGCGACAGAGCAAAGCCAACATGAAACTGACATGAAACTGATTGGCTTCTCGCTATTTAATCCGAAACTGACATGAAACTGACTAAAGCTTCCTCTTGAAGCAGCTTCTCTCTCTTTAATCCATGGGGTGGGAAGGGTAGCCCTGGACATTGCAGATGTGGGGGACTGGACTGTCAAAGTTGCTAGTTCTGGGTGTGAGAGGGGATGGGGGAGAATGAATTAGCAGGCAATCAGCTGTTTGCAATTCAGCTGGACCCATTCCTTCTCTACCCCGGAGGGGTGCTCCCCTGTGGTGGGAACTGTAGCTTGTGCTCCCCTGGGGTGGGATTTGCAGGTATACCAGAATTGTGTGAATGTCAAAGGCACATTCTGTAAAATGGTTTAAATGTGCAAAAAAATGATGGTGTGAATAGTGCATGGGTTTATTTAAGCGCATTTTGAAATTGACTGCACTTAGAAAAACCAGCATTTTAATGTATGTGTGAATGCACTCTATGTGAAAGGTCTGGGATCTTTAAGCTAGATACAACTGATATAGTTGGATGCTGACATACAGTCTTATTAGGTCATACATTCCTTTGCCGCCAAAAGGTCTATAAAAACCAGACTGAAACTGTAAATCTTCGTTCAGTTGATCAAATGTCTTCTTAGGCCGCTTTTAGATGATCACGCTGTGCGCTCACGCAGGGTTTCAAAAACCCCGTGAGGAGAGACTACATGTGACGCCGCCGGCAATTGCGCACCTGATACGGCGCCGCACATTCTTTTCAAGCCGTGAATGACCTACCTCGATCAGGCTCCCGGACAGTTCGCGGCTTGAAAAGAATGCACGGCGCCGTATCAGGCGCGCGATTGCCGGAGGCGTCAGGTGTAATCTCTCCTCGCAGGGTGATCGTCTAAAAACGACCTTAGCCATCATCACTGTTCCATCTTCTTTGCAAAGAAATACTTTTATATCTTGAACTAAGGACTATCTTAGTATATCTTTGTAACTCTGAAACTATAATGTAAATGTACTTCTATATTCTATTAAGTAAAGCTTAGTAACTAAGACCTGAGTCTTTGGCTTTATTTCATCAATCTGGTAAAAGAGATTGTCTCATAGTAAGGTAGTTAGGTACAAGAGGACCAAAGTAATAAGACCTTCACCAGGACCAAACTTTAAGTCTACACATCACTTTTAAGTACCCTTGTCCCCAAGTGTTATGTGGTCCTTGGAACTTGTACTTATTTTCAAAGTGGCCCCTAGGTGGGAAAAGGTTCCCCACCCCTGATGTAACCACTCTCTAACCTGCTCACAACCATGGNCCCCCCCCAACCTCCGACTGCTCGCTGATGCTGTCCTTTTGCACAGCATCCCTTCTCTCCCGTCACTAAGCTAAGGACGTGCACCTGTGACTTCTCAACGTCATGGATGTATGCTTGTCTCTTCCTACATCCCTTTCCCTTATCTCCCCCTACCTTCTCTTTCCTAGTTTGTAAGCCCTTCAGGGTATGAACTGAACTCTAATTGTGAATGTACATTGCCAGGTACATTGCTACTGTTATTATTTATATAATCCATTATTATTAACTTATTATTATTATTAATAAAATAATATAATATTATAATAATAATAATTAATAAATAAATAATAATTAATATAATAATAATATTAACAGCAGTTGTGTGAATACGTTGTTACTGGACAAAACAAACACAGCTTACAGAAGAAGTGGTGAGTCTACAAGAGGGAAGGTTGTTGTGCAAATGGACCCTAACTGAGCTGATCACCAGATAAGTGAAATCACCAAGGAAAACTTAAGTGCTACGGAAAATGTGACTGTGATTCAGTAAGCGGAGCTCTTTGAGGCAGTATTGAATTCAGTGGCAGAGCCAAGCTGCAAGTGTTGTCATTTGGAAAAGCTGTAGAACTGATTTTGTTGTGCAAAGAAAAAGTGTCTGAACTTATCTAACCCAGAGGTAGGGAATTTCAGGTCCAAGAGGGCCTAATGTGGCCCGTGGCTAGTTTTTATTTTGCCCCTTTCCAGTTTCTGGATCTATTCCTACCCACAGGCATTGGAAGGTTGAGTTCAGGGGAAGGGAGTAGAATGAGGGCATGCACACGAGGACAGGGAACAGATCCCTCCTCTTCCTGAGCACATCTGTAAGCACTCTGCTTAGATCACTTGTAAGTAAAAGCACTTTGAGTTGTAGTTTGCCTTTTCCCCTAGCACACAAGTTATGTGCTGATTTATTTTAGATAAGAAACTATGAGCACATTTTCACATCCAGGTTTTCAGTGCATTTCCCCCCTCCCTGGCGCATATTTTAACCCTGTGAGAAAGACTCCATGCGCTTATTCATCAATGCTTGTTTGGGGTTTTCAAGCGCATTGAGGAGCGGCAAAAACCTACCTTTACAGCAGCCCGTTTGTAAAGAGCCACATAAATTCTGCTGTGAGAATCGCTCCAGCGCATATTTTGGGTTCGGTGGCTGGCTGGCAGGCTCCCGCTGCTTGGAGAGGCGGTGCGGAGGCGACAGAGCAAAGCCAACATGAAACTGACATGAAACTGATTGGCTTCTCGCTATTTAATCCGAAACTGACATGAAACTGACTAAAGCTTCCTCTTGAAGCAGCTTCTCTCTCTTTAATCCATGGGGTGGGAAGGGTAGCCCTGGACATTGCAGATGTGGGGGACTGGACTGTCAAAGTTGCTAGTTCTGGGTGTGAGAGGGGATGGGGGAGAATGAATTAGCAGGCAATCAGCTGTTTGCAATTCAGCTGGACCCATTCCTTCTCTACCCCGGTGGGGTGCTCCCCTGTGGTGGGAACTGTAGCTTGTGCTCCCCTGGGGTGGGATTTGCAGGTATACAGGAATTGTGTGAATGTCAAAGGCACATTCTGTAAAATGGTTTCAATGTGCAAAAAAATGATGGTGTGAATAGTGCATGGGTTTATTTAAGCGCATTTTGAAATTGACTGCACTTAGAAAAACCAGCATTTTAATGTATGTGTGAATGCACTCTATGTGAAAGGTCTGGGATCTTTAAGCTAGATACAACTGATATAGTTGGATGCTGACATACAGTCTTATTAGGTCATACATTCCTTTGCCGCCAAAAGGTCTATAAAAACCAGACTGAAACTGTAAATCTTCGTTCAGTTGATCAAATGTCTTCTTAGGCCGCTTTTAGATGATCACGCTGTGCGCTCACGCAGGGTTTCAAAAACCCCGTGAGGAGAGACTACACGTGACGCCGCTGGCAATTGCGCACCTGATACGGCGCCGCACATTCTTTTCAAGCCGTGAATGACCTACCTCGATCAGGCTCCCGGACAGTTCGCGGCTTGAAAAGAATGCACGGCGCCGTATCAGGCGCGCGATTGCCGGAGGCGTCAGGTGTAATCTCTCCTCGCAGGGTGATCGTCTAAAAACGACCTTAGCCATCATCACTGTTCCATCTTCTTTGCAAAGAAATACTTTTATATCTTGAACTAAGGACTATCTTAGTTTATCTTTGTAACTCTGAAACTATAATGTAAATGTACTTCTATATTCTATTAAGTAAAGCTTAGTAACTAAGACCTGAGTCTTTGGCTTTATTTCATCAATCTGGTAAAAGAGATTGTCTCATAGTAAGGTAGTTAGGTACAAGAGGACCAAAGTAATAAGACCTTCACCAGGACCAAACTTTAAGTCTACACATCACTTTTAAGTACCCTTGTCCCCAAGTGTTATGTGGTCCTTGGAACTTGTACTTATTTTCAAAGTGGCCCCTAGGTGGGAAAAGGTTCCCCACCCCTGATGTAACCACTCTCTAACCTGCTCACAACCATGGTATCTCCGTGTTGATGACTTAGTGACATTCCAAATTGTGTAGCTCTGTGACAAATTCAAACCACAGCCTCAGCTGAACACTTGATTCTTTGCTTCTTTTCACATTGCAAAGAAACTAGGAAATACATTCACTCCTTGTACATTGTTGCCCTGGATGAGGCCTCTGCCATGATCTTGGCCTGAGGCATAAGAGCTGCAGGGCATGGTGTTCTTCTACTAATGTCAGGAAGCTAGTAAATACCTACCTATGTCTCTTCTGCAATCACATTCTTTAGGCTATAAGCATTGGCAATTCTCTGTTTGTTTGTAGAATGATCTCTTCCCCACAGGATCAAGGGAGAGTGGCCTGTAGCTGAATGAAAGAGGGCTTGGTGGGCTACCTCTGGGAAATGTGCAGGGGAAGAAAAGCATGCATGAGAGCTCCGTCAGCTGAAAGCAATCATCTGAATTGTACATTTCATCATCTGCTTGCAAACCCAGCTGAAACGTGTTAAAAATATGCCCCCGTGGAATGAAGATGTTTTGTCCTTTTGTGTTGTAAACAGAAATAGAGCCTTGTAAATAAGAGCAAACAATATGCCTTGCTGGCGAGGCACAAGTTAGTACACAATGCTGCTTATGTACAGGTACACATTTTCCAGCTTCCCCTCATAGCAAATGTTAGACGTTGCTGATTTGTATCTGGCATACAGAATCAGGTCCCCTCCTTCCGGAGCCATTCAGTGCCATTTCCCACTTGGAATGAAGAATGCATCTAACAACTGTCTAGAGGGTGTGTGGGCAGGTGGGTGTGCTTGCCATCTTGGTCCCAACAGAAGGGATGGAGACAAAGTAGCTCAGATGAAACCTTTTATCGGCCAACTACTGCTGGAGAGAGAACTCAAGCTTTTGGGCCCACCATGCAGGGCCCTTCCTCAGGCATGTAACAAAGAACTATAGGCTGAGAAGATGCAGGACAGGTAAGAGAGTGATTTTGGAGGGAACAGTTATGAAAATCTAGGTTTTTGTTCTCTGTTATGGCTATATCTCCCCACCCTTACTGATCCAGTCTGAATAGCTGCCTTCTTATATATACCTATCCTGCATTTGCTCAGCCTATAGTTCTGACTTGTTACACACCTGAGGAAGGGCCCTGTGCATCCCAAAATAGAGTGGCCATATATGCAATTCTTTAAAGGACACTTATGAGAAATACAGGTTGCAGGGCTGCACTGGCTCCAGTGCAGTCCTGCAACTGTATTTCTCATTAGTGTCCTCTAAAATGTGCATATGGCTGCCCTAGCCTGAAAATGTGCATACTCTCACCAGCAATAGTTGTCCCAATAACAAATATCATCTGGACTACTTTGTCTCTATCTAAAGAGATGCATCACCCTCCTTTATTCCCATAATAAAAAAGACCTTCCGGCAAATACTCCTCCCCTTTCAGCCTCATAAATGAGAGGAGATGACCCAGTCCTCACCCTCTTAATCTCCACTCAGCTCATCACTTTGTTAATTGGTTTCATCTACTCCGGTTCTATTATCATTGCCTTTTATATCAAGCGAGGGTCAGAGCTGCCATATCATTCGACACCGTATTGCTACATTACCCCCATTCTAAACATGAATCATGCTTATCCTTCATTGCCTCTTTGGGCATCTGGTTTGTCTTTGGGTCGCAGTCAAATTATTCTCATGTGTGGGTCTTGCATATCTTGTTCCAGATTGGAATCTCAGGTGAACTATTCCTCTCAATGGCATCTGCCATTACTACACAGAGACAGCTTCTGGCCTAACTTACTGCCTGGACTATTCGGAGGCAGAGAAATCCACAGCAACCCCCTGCTTTGTCTTGTTACAATGTGAGTTAATGGATCTGCTCAATATTGGTACGCAGGAGACGCCATCCTGGAGCTACTTCACTGTGGTATAACACCATGTAGATCACATTAGTTTCGTTCCCAGACCCAGCCTTCTTTACCCCTCTGCTCAGACTGTAATGCTCTTTAAAACCCGCTCTGTATTTTACAGTGATGTGGACGACCTTTGTGCCACAAATTTGACTGAGCTCAGAGTAAGGAAGCAGAGATGAGGACATACACACAAAGATCAGGGGACTGATTGATGGCACAAATTCAAAATATGGGCCCTCCTTTTCTTGCGTGCATCCCTTAAGCACCCCCACCCCCAACTTCTATGCAGCCTCAGAGCTTGTACTAATTTTCAAAGTGAGCCCTGGGAGGGAAAAGGTTCCACACCCCTGCTTTACTCTTTCTATTCCAAAGCCCACTTTGAATTGGGCACTTTGGCATTGTGGGAGCACCACCATAGCCTATGGAGTGAAGCACTGAATTGAATTTATTATGCAGCCTTGGGATCCTGTTGTATGGGCTTTGGGTTTCCTTTATATGCAGCTACAAATTTGCTGGCTTGTCAATTCACCTGCCATTCTCTGAGCCAAGCCCAGATCCTAAGAAAACTTCTACCAGTGCAGCAGCCTGGCTGGGGAACTGTGCAGCCATGAGCCACCCTGCTTTGCTACTGCTCCTTTCTGGTTTCCAGGGCCCTGAGGGTGTAGGCCTTGACTCTATTTGAGACCTGCTCCTGGTATCTCACCACGATGACTGTCTGTGCTCATATACCACCAGCTGTTTGGTGATCCCTCCGATGCACCTTATGTTGGCGGGCAATCAAGCCTTTGCTGTGATGAACATTTCAGTGTGAAACTCCCTTTCTCCAGATGTTTGTCTCAGTTCCTCCATTCTCACCTTCAAAAAGTGCCTGAAGACTTTTTTTATTCTTTAGGTGTTTGTAGGGGATCCACTGCTGGTTCCTCTTACTGTATTCAGTCCTCTCTCTTTACCTTCTTTTTATTTGTCTTAACGTTGCTTGATGTTGACTCCCCTGCCAGCTATCAGCCTGTCTCTAATCTTCCCTTTTTAGGGAAGGTTAGTGGCTCAGCAGCTCCAAGGACATCTTGACCGTGTCAGTTATCCGGATCCCTCACAATCTGGCTTTCGTCCAGGGCATGGCACTGAGACAGCATTGGTGGCTTTGGTTGACGATCTGCGCCGTCAAAAGGATAGCGGTTATTTGACCCTTTTGGTCCTATTAGATCTGTCGGCTGCATTTGATACTGCTGACCACGAGATGTTGGCAACGTGCCTGCAGGACACTACGGGGGTGGGAGATCATTCTCGAATGCTTCCGCTCATTCCTGACCGGGAGAACTCAGCGGGTGGTGCTCGGTGATTATTTTTAGTCTCGCCGAGACCTCTCGTGTGGGGTCCCACAGGGTTCTCTTCTGTCCCCTCTCGTGTTCAACATGTATATGCAGCTGCTCGGTGAGGTGATCAGAGGGTATGGGGTGAGGTGTCATCAGTATGCGGATGACACCCAACTGTATCTCTCATTTTCAACTGACCCAGGCGCGACTGTCTCGGTGCTTATCCGGTGTTTGGCAGCTGTGGGGGACTGGATGAGGGCTAATTGACTGCGACTGAATCCTGACAAGGTGGAGGTGATGTTAGTGGGTAAGTCAGTGGAGATGATGACCTCCTCGGTTGAGGGGGTTTGTCCTCCACTGACTTCCCAGGTGCGGAACCTGGGGGTGCTCATCGATGTGCAGCTCCGCCTGGATCTCCAGGTGGAGGCTGTAGCAAGGAGTGCCTTTTGCCAGTTACATCTGATGCGGCAGCTTCAGCTGCTGGTTTTGGTTCCAGATCTGGCCACAATCATCCATGCTTTTATCACCTCTTGGTTAGACTACTGTAACGCGCTCTATGTGGGGCTACCTATGGTGATGTCACGGAAGCTGAAGCTGGTGCAGAATGCGGCGGCCTGGCTCCTGGTGGGGCTGGGCTGCTGAGAGCACATTACACCAGTGCTCCGATCTCTGCACTGGCTGCCAATAGTCTTATGGGCCCAATTCAAAGTGTTGGTTTTGACCTATAAAGCCTTACACGGTCTGGGCCCTGCCTACTTGCGAGTCCGCCTCACTCCCCGGGTTCTGGATCAGCCCCTGCGGTCATCCGGGAATGTCCTGTTGGAGATCCCCCGAGTTTCCCGGGGGGCCACGCAGGACAGGGCATTCTTGGTGGCCGCACCACGCCTCTGGAATTCCCTCCCAGTGGGGACCCGTCTGGCCCCAGACCTCCCAGTTTTCCATAGGAATTGTAAGAGCTGGCTGTTCCGTCAGGCGTTTGGTGAGGGAGAAGGGTACGGGTGGATGGGGTGGTGGGTGGTGCGGGCTTTTTCTCCTCATTTTTATTGTTGTTTTTGATATTTGATGTTTTTATACATTTTATTGTATTTTATTGATTGATTGTTAGCCGCCACGGGCTGCCTGTGGCAGGAGGGATGGGGTATAATTTTTAAAAATAAATAAATAAATAAATAAATAAAATTAAAATGGATTTTACATTGTTTTATTATATTTTATTGTTTATTTGATTTTGTAAAGCAGTCTGAGTGCCAATTGCTGGGGGGGTGGGGAGAAGTGCTATATTATAATTATTATGATAATTATTAAGATTTAGTATCAGTGTATTGTTTTAAAATAATATAGCACAGGAGGATGCAGCTGCTGTCTACTTAAACAAAACAGCAACTTCGAGATTTCAAAGCTTTCTTCCCCAACCTCCATTTAAGACCCAAAAATTAAGTGTTGTGTTTAAAGGGACAAGAGTCTAATTATATGTGAGCAAACAGAAATGACAACTTGTCACATAAATCTCTTTACCACTATCAAAGATGACAGAGCATCACAAAATATGAGTCAACTCTCATTATGACAGCTTGATAGTGGATGCCTGGTAATGAATATGCCAGGGATAGCTCGTCCTGGAACACCAGGCTGTTTGTTCATGGATGGAATTAGAAGCGGAGTAGCAAGTGTGGGGTGCATGGGTGTAATGGAGGGGGCAGAGATCCAGTTGGAGACAGGTGCTAACAGGAGAAGATGGAGCCAATTGGTAAGATGAAAGGGTCACTCAGGTATGTTACTCGGTCTTTAACTGCTTCTAAACATCTTTTGGAAAGTGCTTCCCCCACTTTCTCCAACTGTGCTTTGCAAGAAGGTGTAAATCAGGGTGGGAACCTCTGACTTGGGGGCAAAATATGGCCCACAACTTGGGAGGACTTGGGAAGGGAGCTGCTTGGGGACACCACACAGTGGGTGAATGAGATCCGCAACACCATTAAACAGCATGGCCAGGGAGTATAGGTAGCTGGTGTGGCAGAGCACCACAGAACACATGGCCTTTGCTGCTGAGGCCCAACTGGACCACGAGCAGGAAGACAGGCACTGGGCCCACCTCTGGCAGCAGTTTGAGAGGTCGGACAGCATGATCGAGAAGGCAAGCATGGAGATGAGCAAGATGTGGGCAGAGACACAAAGCAGCCTGTCCCAGTCCGTTCTGCTCCAGAGCTCCCTGCTCGAGCATATTGCTACTGTGACCCTGAGCTTTATTGTTCAGGGACAGGCACTATTTCCTAACCCGCATCAGCAGTACACGCCCCCCTATGTAGAACCCGACCACCTATCCTGGTTCCCCAGCAATCAACCCACCAAGGAAAGTACTTGAGATCTCTCCGCACTGAGCTTACACCAGGGAACGGTTCCTGGGCCAGGCATGCTTCCCAGCAGGGAAAAGTCTGGATGCAAAAGGAACTACTGTGGGAAAGCCACAGGCAAAGATTGGGTGCTGGCCAGTCACAGAGTAGCCAGCTGCATGCCTGTGCCTCTGCATTGCCTATTCCCATTCCCAGACCTAACTAGCCTGCAAGTGCTAATAGGAAATGCAAAGGTTCAGGCCTGCAGCCGGGTAATCTGCCAATGCCAACAGGGAACGCACAAGGAAAGGCCGCCAGGCAGAAAATAGCATGGGGAGAGACCCAAGGACATTAAGTATCCTGTCCCAGTGCTGGGGGTTGGGAGCCAGAAGAAAACACAGTGACACACAAGAAATATTTTTAACTGATTTATTGCTAACACAAAGAGATCATTTGAATCAATTCACCAACTATTTGGACTAGCATTGAATTTGCAGTTGATGCGCTGGCACAGGTGTCCCAGATCTTTCTGGCTACATGCTGCTCCACTCGGTTCAGTTGGTCCCAGACCAGGGGCACTGGCTTGCTGGAGCTAACTGGCAGGGGGCTCTCCAATGTGGCCCCACCGGTAGTTAGAAGTGGAGTGGTCTCTAGCTGGAAATCAATTCTGACTGCATTTGATCTCAAGCACTGTTTTTATAGGCCAAAACCTAAAAGCTCCCTTCACAGCAGAGTGGATGGTGTAGAGCTGCTGGTTAAAGTACTTATGCTCTGGGGTGTGGGCAACACTGTGTACCTTCATGAGCCAAGGCTTCAAGGGGTAGGCTGGGTCCCCAAGAACAACAGGCCTCATGAGCACCCCCTCAATCCGTGTTTCTGTGGAGGGTCTAAAGTCTCTGGTGTACATGCTGCCAAAGGAGGGGGACTAATGGATTATGCAGGTGTCCTGGTTCTTCCCAGACCACCCAGCCAGCACATCCACAAACCGGGCAATGTAGTCCACTATGGCCAGGAAAACCACAGAGAAAAAAACTCTTCTGGTTCAGGTAGTCATCCTTGAGATGGGGTGGGCAGATGATGGCTCCCATCAATCACCCCATTACAGTTCAGGAACCCCTCCCTCTGAAAGCCCTCCATTAAATTCACAGGGTTAGCCACCTGCACCACTCGGTCCAGTTCCACAATCGCTGTGCAAACCTCCACTAGTATGGTACTGACTGTGGAGGTTCCAACGCCAAATTGCTGGACAACAGAGCAGCAGGAGTCTGGAGTGGCGAGTTTCCAAATGGTGATGGCAACACATTTCTCCATGAGTATGGGGACAGCGTGCTCTGTTTTTCCAGTTGTGGTCAAAGGATCTTGGCTATCTGCAGGATGAGGCAACAGGGCATCCTGAATTTTGCAACCCACTCACTCTCAGTGTCTCCCCACAATAACAGCACATTCTACCATCCATCAATCTATGCTTGTCTCCTTTACCCAGACCAATCTCTGTGGTCCTGCCAGTGAGCTTGCCTGCCCTACCAGTGTGGTGTAGTGGATAAGGTGCTGTACTTGGCCTTAGGAGACCAGGGTTTGAATCTCACCCTAGCCAGTGGACTCACTGGGTGGCCTTGGGCATGTCACAACCTCTCAGCCTCTGTTTCCCATCTGTAAAATGGGAATACATGTGTGTTTTTCTTTCCACATGTGTTCCCCTTGTCCATCTTAGACTGTAAGCCCACTGGGCAGTGATCTCTGACTGTAAAGTGTTGTATATGCCTAGAACCACTATAGAAATGATTACTAGTAGTAGGTAGGCAAGTACACAATGCTGAAGCAGAAACTGCCTCTGCAGTGTGGTGTGCCCAACTATTCTGGCCAGAGATTGAGCAAGAGCCTTTCTGTGCCTTGACATCACATTGTGCCGTTGACAGCAGAGGCTTGGATCTGTTCGATTGCTGGCAGATTCTGCTCAGCAGTGGAAAGGAAGGACTGGAATGCAGTAACAAGCACAAGGAAGTTCTTGGATGCGGATCTGGCATCCATGAAGTCTGCAGACCATACGCCAATTGTCTTGAACAGCTTAAAGAGCTGGGCAGCTGCCTAACTAGGACTGGCTGCGCACCACACGTGAGCAGCTATTGGCCACAATTGGGCATCAGTCCTTACAGGACTGGCTGTGTGCTGAGCGTAAGCTGTTATTGGCTGCTATTGGTTACAGGCTAGTTATTGGTTGAAAATGTTTTTGCAAAGCTTATGCTGTGTGTGTGTTGCTGCTCTGGCACTGCCAATCCAGGTGGCTATTAAACCACATAGACATTCCTGTCACAAGCACGTCAGTGCACATCAACTCATCTAAAAATGTTAGTTGTTAGAACCACGTACGCATGGCATTTTTTAATGGGGGGGGGAGGCACACTGAATGTTAACAAATGGTCAGGTGGGGGGGGATCTGCAAGGCAGTGAAGGTCACTGTGCTCAGAATACATGTGGGGGTAGAGCTGCCCATTGGTTAAAAGCTACTCATCATATGTTTTCTTATCTTTTAGAATTAACAGTTTTTGCTTGCAACTAGCATGTGGGGTCATAGTGCCTTAGAAAACTATTAATGTGGGTTGTTTGCCTGGGAAAGCCAAATGGCTTCAGCTACTGTCTATGGTTGCTGTGGCCGCCCAGGACATGGGGCCCTGAGAAGCTGCGAGACAATGGATATCTGGCCTTTGCTGACATTTGGGTGAGGCGTGATGTACAGAGAGAACTCTCAGACCCATCCTCCAGGACAGCCTATACACTCATAGGGTGGCACGTGCCCACAATGGGGTTCTATGTGTGCATAATGGAGTGCAGACACGGCACAACCCTGCTGCAGTTGCAAGTTCAACAGAATGGAAGAGTGGGAGTCCCAGACAAGATGAGAAAGTGGGATGCGAACAAGATCACAACTTTTCTGGATTTGTGCACGGCCAGAAGTAGGGCAGTCATTAACAGAGCTGGACCTTCCCTGCCATTTTTTCTCATCACTGCCTTGATGACAGAAAGAGGATACCCATGGGACCACTGGGAGTGACTTGATCAGATGGCAGAGATGAATCTCTTCGGGGAAACAAGTGACACAGGGTACAGGGAATGTGAACCGACTGAAGCAGAGCTTGCTGCCCTCTATGAGGTTTGCGCACTCAGAGTAGTGCAGAGCACCCTCACAAGCAGTGACGTTTTTGGTCCCAACTGTATGGTAATACAGAAGATGACCGAGAAGGGGTACAAGAAGTGCATGTTTAACTGGGGGTTTTATACTAACCAAGATGCATTTCCAACACCACGTCAGGAAAGATCCAATAAAACTGTGTGCTGCTACCTGCCAGTACATCGCTGTGAGCCATGGATGCAAAAAGGTAGGTGGTGACAACATGCAAAGGCTCATTGCTTTCACTTTAAATTTTTGCTTTCTCTTTCAATTCTCACTATAGGTGCTCAATAAAGTATGTGATTTGCTCAGTAAACTCAGCATTCTGCGGATAGCAAAAGGTTATTTCCAGCTGCCAAGTGCTGCCAGGTATAAACCCAGGCATGATTCTATGAGTGGGCGCAGATAGCAGGTGCTGGACCACCTCCTGGAGCAGGGGCGGCTGGTGGGTTTTGATGTTGGAGGGGCAGTGGAGCAGTAAGGCTGGTGGGTCTAGAGGCGGAGCCAGGAGGACGGTAGGTGGAGCCAGGGGGACGGTAGGCCAGTGGCATGGCATAACCCAGCAACAAGGAGTTCCCAGGGTTAACATCAGATGGAAGAAAACACAGTCTACATGCACATCAAGCTTAAAATAAATAATTTGTAAACCCAAAACACAGGGAAACACCCAAAACACTGGCATAACCCAGCAGCAAGGAGTTCCCTGGGTTAAC
>QEPC01006023.1:666402-699320 GCA_003113815.1 Sphenodon punctatus
CTGCGTTCAGTTGAAGTTTGAGAGTCAGACTGAGACTGTCCAGCCCCAGACAGAGGCTAGCACTCACTGACTGAGAGCTCTGTCTCTGCCGGCAGCTGAAATTGACATCGGAGCGCTGCGCTGCTCTGACTGCAGCAGTCAGAGCAGCGCAGCACTCTGATGTCAATTTCAGCCGCCGGCAGAGACAGAGTGCTCATTCAGTGAACGCTTTCTCAGTGCGGCACCGGGGGCGGGGGGAGGAGGGACTGGGGGAGAACAGGGGCAGGGCACTGCCCCAGGTGCCCTCAGGCAAGGGCCGCCACCATCCTGGAGTCAAAATAGCCCAGAAGAAAGCTTCTTCTTTCCATGGTTCGCTGTGACTGTGTGTCATGATGAGGTGGGATACTGAGAAAGTGGGGTGGGCGGAGCACGGTGGGGAAGAACGCCTGCCTAATTATCATGCTTGTCATGCTAATCCTGCGAGTGGGGCTGCCCAAATGTACAAGAAATACAGACAGGGGCTTCCAGTTTATTAGGCTGTGCATGCTAGACGTGTGAGTGAGGGACAGATGGACCAAACCCAGACTCCAGGGCATTATTGTCTCATTTGTTAACACCCAAAGTGTTGAACTTGGACCTTGGGAAACTAGGGTTCAAATCCTGCCTTAGCCATGAATGCACTGGGTGGCCTTGGGGCTGGTTACTATCTCTCTGTCTCAGTTTTTCATCTGTAAAATGGGAATAACAATGATCTAATTCACAGGGTTGTCATGAGGGTGAACTAGACAAGAATTGTAAAGTATTTTGAACATTGAAAGTGCTGTAGAAATTATAAATAATAAACCATTATCATATCCCCATTTTAGAGAGTGTGGTTGCATGTGGTCCCAAATGTAAGAGAAGGAGACAGAAGATAGCTTGAGCTAAAAGACCAGAACTGCACACAATATACAAGCACTGGGTGCACCATAAGTGTATATGGTGGTATTGTGATCATTTCCATTTTATTTTCTATCCCCTTTTCAATAGTTCCTAATACAGTTTGCCTTTTTGATCATTGCTGCACACTGAGTGGATGTTTTCAGTGAACTCTCCAAAATGGTTCCAAGAATAAGGGGTGTTTTGAAACGAGACAATAGCCCACTAGAGTCCATGTTCAGTGCGTGTAGCCCCCGCTCAACCCCCACTCACATATTTTAGGGTGTAGAGAGAGCTAATAAATGGGCAGCCCTCTGCCCACATTACATGGGCTTGTGGTAGCCTCCACCAGTGGTTCCACTCAGCGCTTTCTCTTTCCCCGATCCAGCGTGGAGTTTAGTGGTAGTGGCAGCAGGATCAAGGGTAGAAAAAGCAGTGGCAGAAACTGGATCAGGGGTGGAGCTGCCTGGGGGCACCTCTTCCATTCCGCCCTCCATCCAGCTTCTGCTGCCACCTCTCCTGCCCTCGACCCTGCTGCTGCTAAACTCCACGCTGGATCGGGGGAAGGGAGGTCATTTCTCGCTGCCCTCCAGCACAGAGTTTTGCAGTAGCAGGACAGCTAGGGGGGTGGGGGGATGAGAGAGCTGCCCCCTTCAAGTTTCTGTCCCAGGTGGCTGCCTGATCTGCCTAATGGTAGAGCCGGCCCTGCATGTAGGCACCACCAAGCAGGGTATTGACTCCAACAGAGTTGGGGTGGGGGGGTGGGACAGATTTCCAAAGCCATATATATGAGTTCTGCGGCCTCCAGCTGCTGTTTCCTGCCCCAGTGGACTGGATGTCTGTAACTAACCTTTGATCCTTTCAGAAACTCCTCTCTTCAGCATGGAGCCACACAGGGAATAAGGACAAAAATCCCGGTAACATTTTCTCTTTCCTCCTCTTGCGCTCTCTTGACCCTAATGAAGATCTTAGTGATCATCTCCCTTTTCTACAATATAAATAAACCCATTAGTAGCAGCAACTCAACTGCCACTAAGAAATCCGTTTACACTCCATCACGATCCCAGTGCAATCAGTTGGGAGCGCCTTCGCGAATGTACCATCTTCCTGTCAGGGTCATACAGCAAGGGGGTGCAGAGAAGTGTTCAGTGACTGCCCCAGAACTGTGGAACTCCCTTCCCCTGGAGGTTTGTCAAAAGCCCCAAGCTTGAGCAATTTCCAAAGGTAATGCAAGACTCTTCTTTTCAGCCAAGTATTTGGCAGGTGTGGATAGGGGTTGGGGATTTTTATGTACTACTATATGTATATGCTATTAATGCTGTAACCTGTCCTGGGCCTTAGGAGAAGGGCAGGTATATTTTAGAGATTTTATTTGTATATGCTACATATAGTTTTATGTGCCAGTTAGTTTTTGATTATTTTACTTCTGAGTCAGCCATAGGGGCCCCCATAATTGTGGCCTAAGCGTGGACTTTTCACAGCCTTGCTATGACCCTGGTGGTTAGATCAATCATAGGACTGGACAAGCACTTGAAGAATTCCAAGTAAATGCTTGTGCATGTAAATTAAAATTCATTTCTAAAGATCTGTGAATATTTGTTCATACAGGTGACACTGTGCTCTCTCTGTGTTTGGGTCTTGTATGTTTGGCAAAAAGTGTTTGTGGAGCCACTTTTGACGGGAAAGGCACGGTAAGAAATTTAAATAAATAAAATAAACGTGAATTTAAAATATACCAAAAGCACACCTTTCCAGGAATCTCTGCAAATGGTTTCCCATGTCACTATTAAGTTTGGTTTAGCAAAATAAATGGACATTTAATGTATTTTGAATGATAAGAATCTGGATTGTGAAAGGAGGTACCCAATAACTTTGCACAGGGGATGGCATGGCATGCCAACCACAGCTAGTCCCTTCTATTCCTAGTTATGTCTTGGCTGGCTAGTGGAGAAGGGCACTTTGTCCTCCTATTCCTTGTCCATGTATAAGACAACTAACTCTTTCTTTTACACCATACAGAGAACAGAATGGTTGGGGGTGGGATGAGAAGTGGTTGGTGCTTCTTAGGCATCTTAGAGATCTGTAGAACGGGGAGCGAAAATTTAGAATAAGTGATCAAAAGGGCATTTTTTAAATTGCCAAAATAGAAACATCTATTTGCATGTTATCTCACACACTCCCACAAGAGTGGTTCTCCATTTCATTAGAACATCAAATGACAGAAAAGTACAATAATGCTGCTGGAGCAATTAAATCCACAAATTCTGGAACATTCAGGGGGAAAAAAGAGCAAAATTCCAGGCCAAAGCCAAGAATTGGGTGGGTTAGGAACAGGGCAACCTCAGGTATTTCCAAGTCATTTTTCATAATTTCCTCTCCTGTTCTCTGTTCTGACTCTCTGTGTTAAAACCTTGGCGAAGCTCCAGCTTGTATTATTCCAGTCCACTGTCTAGTCTACTAGCTGATCTCTCTATGTTGTTAAGCAGCTGTTGAACTCACTCTAGAGGTGACTGTATCTCAGCTAATCCCTGCTTTCTCTTACCCACCACAGGGGTGTGTTGCAAGGCAGTGTTAATATGTCAAGAACATGCCCTCTTCAGACAAAGCAGACTTTTATATTGCTTAATGTCATTGAAAAACTCTAAACAAGAACAGATTTAGGGATCATTTTCAATAATACAGGATTTCCCCGATTTTTGGACAATGGACTACCATTGCTGACCCTCAAAATTTCTCCTGCACCTCCTCCATCCCTGCTGGTGTCATGGATAGCTCTGGGCAAGAAGGGGTGGCGATGACGATCAAAACATCACTCTGTGGTCATTCTCAGCCCTGCCTTCCCACAGAGATGCCTGCTGTGTTGATCGGCACCAACACCTATGTCTTCCTTTCCATGGCTGGCTCTGCAGACTGACTGCAAACAGGGTTGCCACTCTTCCTCAGGATTGGACTTGAAGGGTGTGGACCCACCCTGGAAGAGGGTGGGGAAAAGGACTCCTGCCCCTTTCTGATGTGGTCATGCCCTCATCGGAGAGTCATGACGGTGTTGGCTATGTCTTCACACCACCTTTTCAACATGGCTCCGTTCCCCTGCTCCTCTGATTTCTCTGAGTTATCAAGGTGACACTGAATAATCTGAAAAAATCTGGGCTTCATCTGGAGCCCAGAGTTGATGGGTAAAATCCAGAGACTGCATCCAACCTAGAGGAGTGGTAACTGCTCTAGCTGCAAACCATTTACCAATGATCTGTGAATCGTATTTTGAAAACCACTGATAATTGCTTCACTAGGCCCGAATCCCTGTTTGTTTGCACATAGGATGTACACGGGTGTAATTCCATTTACTTTAGGCTCATCATTTTGGCCCTGAAGGGTATCTGAGCACACTGACATTCCAGATCAGAAAATTCTTTGGGACAGTGGGCATTTTTACACACAAGTTAAATATTTCCTGTGCAATCTATCATGGGTATAGAGGGTCTCCATCTGAGTTTGGATTTGGCCGGAGACAGGGTAGGGATACTGCTCATATACTGTGCACCCACCTGTACAGCAGCCTCCCTACACGCACTGACCAAGCTGGTGTCGGAGGTGATCTTGCAGTCGCCCAGGACGATAGTTCTGAGGGACGCCAATATCCATGTCGACGCCAGTCTTGGAGGGGTGGAGCATGAGTTCATGGCCACCATAGCAACCATGGGCCTGTCTCAGAGAGTAGTGGGCTCCACAAATGTTGGAGGACATACCCTGGACATGATATTTTGCACAGGTCTTGAGGCAGGGGATCCATTGGTGGGGGAGGTATCAACGGTGCCCTTGTCATAGACTGATCATTATCTCCTCCAGGTGGATATCCTGGCGCATGTTGGCCCTCGGGAGGGTGTGGAACCAGTTAGGTTGGTTCACCCCCGAAGGCTTATGGAACCTGAAAGATTCCAGATAGCTCTAGGGGATGTTTCCTCTGACCTCGATGGCCGCTCGCTCGATGACCCCGTGTCTAGGTGGAATAACAGGCTGACGGAGGCCATCGACTGTGTGGCTCCCAGGTGTCCGCTCCTGAAATGCTGACAATGCAGCTTCCCCATGGTATACAGGTGAGTTGCGGCAGATGAAGCAGGAAGGGCAGTGGTTAGACCGACGGTGGCGTTACTCGCATACTGAAGTGGACCGGTTGTGGCACTGAGCCTGGTTACATACCTATACCGTAGCAGTGCAGACAGCAAAGAAGGTTTTCTTTGCTGCCCACATTGCGTCTGCTAAGTCCTGCCCGTCTGAGCTGTTCCGGGTGGTGAGGGGGCTGGTCATTCCGGCCTCCCTCCGCCTGGACGTGGAACCATCAAATGCTCACTGTGATTTGTTTGTGGACTTTTTTGTGGATAAAATTGCTCAAATTCACCATGGTTTTGATGCGACTTTTTTAGCAGAGAATGGGTCTGAGGCAGTGGAAGCCTCATCTGGTCCAGTTTTGTGGGATGAGTTTTGGATGGTGTTGCCCTCAGATGTGGGGGATGCTCTTGGGACTGTTCGAGCCACCAATTCTGAATTAGATCCATGCCCGTCCTGGCTGGTTAAGGCTAGCCGGGAGACATTGGGGCCGTTGCTGATGGGGATAGTCAGCGCCTCCCTTGGGAAGGGCAGGGTGCCAGGCTGTCTCAAGGAGGTGGTGGTGCGACCCCTGCTCAAGAAGCCATCTTTGGACATTGATGTCCTTGCCAGTTATTGGCTAGTTTCTAACCTTCCCTTTTTAGGGAAGGTTATTGAACGGGTGGTGGCTCAGCAACTTCAGGGTCATTTGGACAGGATTAATTTTCTTGATCCCTCGCAGTCGGGCTTTCATCTGGGTTATGGCATGGAGACTGCGCTTCTGGTCTTGGCTGACGACCTCTCCTGTGAGTTAGATTGGGCTCGTTCGACCCTGTTGATCTTGTTAGATATCTCAGCTGCATTTGATACCGTTGATCATGAGTTGTTGGTGACTTGGTTGTGGGACCAGGCAGGGATTGGCAGGACTGTTCTTCAATGGTTCTGCTCATTCCTGGCTGGGAGAATCCAGCATGTGGTGTTGGGGGAGTTTTCATCTTCCCGTTGGGGCATCACATGTGGAGTACCACAGGGCTCCATCCTATCCCCTCTCCTGTTCAACGTGTACATGCAGCCTTTGGGAGAGGTTGTTAGGGAGTATGGAGTGAGTTGTCATCAATATGCTGATGACACCCAGCTATATCTTTCATTTTCCTCTGATTCATGCCCTGCAGTCTCAGTGCTTACCTGGTGTTTGTCTGCTGTGGGGGATTGGATGAGGGCCAGCTGCCTGAGACTAAATCCTGACAAGACGGAGGTGATGGTTGTGGGGAAAGCCGGGGTGGTGGTGGCCCCCATCACTGATGGGGTCTGCCCCCCCCGGTTTCTCAGGTCCAGAGTCTGGGGGTACTCCTGGACCCACAGCTCCGCCTGGATGCTCAGGTGATGGCTGTGGTGAAAGGAGCATTTTGCCAGTTACATCTGGTGCGTCGGCGTAGGCCGTATGTCTTAGACTCGGATCTGGTCATGGTCATCCATGCTTTTATTACCTTGAGACTGGATTACTGCAACACGCTCTACATGGGGCTACCCTTGGTATTGGTTCAAAAACTGCAGCTGGTGCAGAATATGGCGGCCCATCTCTTAACGGGGATGGACCGACGTGAGCATATCACACTGGTGCTTCGCTCTCTGCACTGACTGCCAGTAGGTTTCTGGGCCCTGCCTATCTGCAGGACCGCCTCACCCTCTGAGTCCTGGAGCAGCCCCTGCGGTCAACTGGGGGTGCCCTCCTCGGGGTTCCCCGGGTGTCTACTATGAGGAGGGCATTTGCCGTGGCTGCATCGCCGTGGCTGGAACTCCCTTCTGTTGGAGATCCGCTTGGCTGCCAACCTCCCCTCTTTCCACAGAAAAGGTAAGACCTGGCTGTTCCGCCAGGCTTTTCTCGAGGGAGATGGGGTGGGTAGGTTGGGTTAGGGTAGGGGGGATGGGGCTTTATATTGTTTTAATTGATATTATTATGGTTTATTTTAATGTTTTAATGTCTGGAATTTTTTTATATATTGTCAGCCACCCCAAGATGCCTGAGGCAGGAGGGGGTGGCATATAAAGTGTATAAACAAACAAATAAATAAATAAATAAATAAATAAAATAAAGTTCCAGATTTCTCAATCTTCTGGGTCCACAAGTAAGTTCTGGATGTATTTTTCACACACACAGTGCCCTGAGGCAGCCTAAAGTAGCCGCAGCTGTATACATGATTGGCTGCCATGAAAACCAAGTGACCGCAGCTGCCTGGAGCAAAGCAGTTTACCAGGAGAACTTTTTACACACAAAAGTTCTGGGAGATGTTTTACACAGAAGTTCAAAGATCCAGATGTTTAAGATCTGGTTGAGTCATTTAGACACACAGAAAGTTCAGGATGTAACAGCAAACATCCAGGAGAAATCAATGCCCCTTTTAGGAAGGAAAGAACATTTATTTGTGCTCAGCAGGGGAGATACTGTCTCAAAGGCCTGAAAGCCACTTATAGCCACCCTGAGCCTTTTAAAGGGAAGGATGGGATAGATAGATAAATAAATAAATAAATAAATAAAATACTATTTTTATTGGAGTGCATGCTGATGCATTATTACATAGTTACTCCTGAATACTGGTCTGTTAGTTGCTTTCCCACAAGGCTGCTTGTGCAGCCATTGGTACCGTGGGAACATGCGCTATTCAAATGTAGCACAGCTCCTGTCTCATGGGAAAGGAGGAAGTGCGGCTCTGCCACCGGCAAGCTCGCGCATCAGACAGGGTGGAATTTTGCTATCCTGCCCAATGCATGAACTTGCCGGCCGGAGAGCAGCATTTCCTCCTTTCCCACGAGACAGGAGCTCCGCTACATTTGAATAGTGCATGTTCCTGCAGCGCCAAAGGCTGCTTGTGGGAAGTGAGCTTGTGTGAAAAGGCTACTTGTGGGAAATCAGCCTTTGTTTAAAAGAATAGTAACCAAATGGTTCATGCACATACGGAGATATTAACTATTAATTCAGCAAACAAACATGGGAGGAAAATACACAGGGCAATTTGGGGCCTCTTTATCTTGGTAGTGTCTCCTTTAAATGAGTATATCCTAAGTCTTATGGGTGTAACAAAATAAATAAATTATCAAACCTCTGGTATACTTCCTTTAATAGCCCTAGTAATTGGCTTCCTAAAGAACAAATACATATGTTTCTATGGAGTGTGTTTGAAGTGAAACAGAGTTACACCCACACACACTAGCCTCCTCCCTTTGTACACTGATGCTAAGGAAAAAAAAATTAGATACCTAGTATCCATAGCAACCACCCGTGGAAAGCATAGTTTTCTAGAACATGAAGATTAAAGATTGTTTCGGAAACCACAGCCTGATCACAGGTTACCATGGCACCAAAGCACCATCTGTCTAAAGTTAATGCAGTGCAGCCACCTGCACATGACAGGACTGCACAGACACCATCTGAACTGCTGGTCGCTGTGGAATCCTGATCAACGCAAATCCTATCGTTTCTAGGTCTCCATTACTTAAGCTGTGAGGCAATGCTGGCCTATCTGAAAATAGTGCCACCATGTAGTGGGAGATACTGGACTAGAGCAAAGCCCGCTACATCACTATGAACCTTAGTAAGTGTGGGAGTGTTAGCAACCTATTGGAGTTTGAGCAGCATGGCTCCAAGCAACCATTGGTGGGAATAATTATTCATATTGGTTATTATTATTATTATTAACAAGCATTTATATAGCACTAGCAATGTACCTGGCACTTTACAAAGTAATTTAATAGACACGGTCCCTGCCCTAGGGCTTAGAATCTGAGAGACATGGGCACGGGGGGGCCCCAGCTGTGCAAGGTGCACCCCCCCAACCACCCATTCGAACCTGGTCCAATGAGGAGATGAGGGCCCTCATCAGGTAGGGGGGTGGGGGGGTAGAGATAAAAAAAAGTGCCTCTGGATCTCATGAGATGCTACCGCAACGAGGCAGTATACCAACGCAGATGGTGCAGCTAGGGTACAAGAGAGACATGCCCCAGTGCCAGCAGTGAGCAAAGGGCTTAGGACTTGAGGCATGGATACAAGGAGGTCCATGACAACCACCAAAAGTCCGGCTGTACAAGCAAACACTTAATTACTATGAGGAGTTCTGCATGGACAGGAAGATAGTGGCCTCATGAACCAGTGGCAGTGCCTTCACCAGGGGGCGGAAACAGGTGGGCACCCTTTCTCCAATGCCCAATCCTGCCCCTACCAAGCCATCTGCACCCAGTCCCTTTCCCTTCCAGAAGGTGCACCAGCAGGTGAAGACCACATCTCGCCTGTCTCAGAGCTGGAGCCAGCATCTGTGGACCCCATCATTGACACCAGGATCCTCCAACTGCACCCCTCAAGTCGGAAAGGCAGACCCTGCCCATGGAGCCAACAGGGGTGCAGAAGGAGGGGTCAGAGGACATGGACACTACCAACATCAGAAAGCTGAGGAGACCAGTATGTTAATGCACTCAGGGGAGCGGGAACACAGAGCCAAGGTAGAAAAAGCAACTGAGAGCAGTGGCCGAGGAGCACCAACTCAGGACCCTACTGTCACTCTATACTGCGTTTACAGTTGGCCAGGACAGCAAACGGGGGCCCAAGGAGCAGCCCTAAGAGCCAGCATCCCTAGCCAGGCACAGTTAAGTGGGGCAAGTGGGCGGGAGGGCACCAAGGCAGGACAATGCGGGGTTGAAGCACCATTGATGGGGAGGAGAGCTTGACTGACAGCGGGTGCAGAGGCAGAAATGGTGGCTGGGGGCATACCTTCCAAACACAGGAATGAGGGATGAAGTAGGACATATAGTCGATATATAAATGCCACATAGCCATATCTGCAAATACAAAATAGTCCATTTAGTGGTTGTTCGAATACAGCAATGCTATCTGCAACTAAAAACAGGCACTTGCATATCTCATTTTTTGGGGTATTAAATTTGTTTATTTGTTTGTTTGTTTGTTTGTTTTTCCAATTTCTTTGGTTTGGCTGTATGCATATTTTGGTTATTTTGGAATTTTGGCTGTGTCATTTTCAGCAATTGCAGATTCACAAATATTGCCAAAATGGCATAACTGAAATACTTTAATAACCAAAACAAAAAAATGAAACAGAATAACCAAAAAGGCTACCTAATGGAGCACAGACAGGTGTTCGTTATTACCTAAACTGCCATTTTGGGCTTGGGTAGTGCAGATTTGACAGGTTTATCTGGTTTGGGGGTACCCCAGTGCGCCTGGACATGCTGCACCTATTATTGCTATACCCCCTGTATTTCAGCTCTAGATTATGGGTGCTTTTAGACAAGCACTTCCCCATCCACCCACTATAAATGTTGCAGGGTGCCCTATGGGTGCTCTGCAACATGTATAATGGGTGGGAAGTGAGTAGAGAAGTGCTTGTCTAAAAGCACCATAAGTGACAAATGCCTGATCACACACTGGTATGCACAGGGAAGCTTTGGGAGAGAACTGGACCGTTAGAGGTTACAGCGCACTTGCATTTTTAGTCTTTTCTTCACAGTCATGGCAGCTAGAACTTATTTTATTTTTTTCTCAAATGAATGCTGAAACTCTGGTGATTTGATTTCAGAGGTCCCACCACAATCTATGAAGTTAGAGAAATAGCCTCCTACTGTTAGATCCTCAGGATTATGTTTATATTAAATCAGTAGCCAGACTGAGGATGAAAACAGACATGCACTGTCAGGCCCTGGGGCCTGAGGAGGTGGGGGGACAAACGGACCTTGAGAAGGCAGGTCCCGCAACCCGCACAGAGACGGCCCAGGAGAAAGATCCCAGCAAGGCTACAGGCACGCCCCCCCGCAGAGGCACCCCAGTGACCCATCAGGACCCACTGATGCGGCAGAACCCGGCGGCTTCGGCACCCCAACAGCCCCTAAAGGCCAATCCGGCTAGCAAGAAGGGGCTGGTGCAACAGCAACTAGCCACGCCCCCAAACTCGCCGCAGCACAGCACTACCAAAGGTACAGGGCTGGCCCCGCCCGACGCTGAGGCACGCTGTCCAGCCACGCCTCCTAGGTCTCCGCCCCGCCGCTCGGCCCGCCTGCGCCAGAAGGACGCCGCCACACTCTTTATAGGGGAGATCCCAGAAGGGCTCCCTTGCTGGTGAACAGACCCTTGCCCTGTGAGACTGGCCCCCGAGCGTGTTATTGTTTGTATCCTGATTGCCCTAACCAACCTTGTGCCTGAACTGAGAGCGAGAGAGTGAGTGGGTGAGTGAGTGAGCGTGCGTGCGCGAGAGAACCATCCAGCGTGAAAGTAAGTCTGTGTGCCCTTTCCTTACTACGTGGTGTCGTGGGGTTTTGAGAGCGTGTCCTATCCTAGCCCATTCCCCGGGTCTCCTGCACTTGCCCGCACTAGCCCTCCCCCCCTCCCCGGGGACCCTGGGTCCAGTGCGCCTGGAGTATCAAGGTCTTGGGGCCTTCCCTGGCTGGGAAGCGGCAAGCCTGCACCCCTATGATGATCTAGGTGGGGAATGGCCTGTCCTTCCAAAAACCACCATATAAGAACCTGAGGGGTCCTTTTTTCAGGCCGTGCCGCTCCTCGATCCGGGGTTCCCTTGCCTTGGATTGCGTGTCTCCCGTTCTTCACCACCCCTACCCCATGGGGGTTTCCATCCTGCCCAGACCCCAACCCCCACAGTATCACCAGCACCTATACCCGCACCATGGAGCAGCTGCTCGCAGAAGTGCGGGACTTGGCTCACTCAGTGCAGTCCTTAGCCATGGAGGTAAAAGACCTCAAGGAACAATGGGTTCAAGAACCCGCAGCAGTGCTAGCCCCTCCGCCGCCCCCCGTGTGGGCAGAGGTGGCTGCCTTAGCTCCACGGGAACCCAAGGGACCCACCATTACCAAATTCACCGGGGACCGCAGACAATTCCGGGGTTTTCTGGCCTTGTGTGAGTGAACTTACCTTTAAGACTCAACCCCGGACCTACGATACGGACACCCAAAAGGTAGCATTTATTATTGGATTGTTAGAGGGTCATGCCCAAGCATGGGCAACCCCGCTTCTTACTAGCAACAGCCCCTTCCTGGAGGACTATGCAGGGTTCATACAGGAGTTCAAGTTCCTATATGATTACCCCCATCGTCTCCAGGATGCAGAAGCCTTAATCACTACTGTAAAGCAAGGTAAAGGCCCCCTGTTGGATTATGTGACAAAATTCCAGCAGGTGGCGGTAGAGTTGAATTGGCCGGATAACGTCCTCTGGGTGATGTTTCGCTGAGGGTTAAGTGAAGAAATCAAGGATCAGTTGGCCTTTACGGCCCCCCCCCTAAGACCTGGGGTGCATTAGTGACCCTGTCTTTACAGATTGAGGAGCGCCTGAACGAACGTCGCCGCGAACGTTGCGGGGAAACTTTCCGGGGTTCGCTCTTACGACCCGTAACAACCGGAGCCGGCTGAGGGGAACTGCCACGTAGCGAGGAAGGGGAACCCATGCAAATTGGAGCATCCCAAGGGCCCTTGACAACTGCGGAAAGAGAGCGCCGGCACCTGTCTCGCTTATGTTATTACTGCGGGGAACCTTCGCACTTTGCCTGTGAGTGTCCGGTCGCTCCCAAAGGCCGCCGGGAGGCGGGAAAAGGACAGGCTCGAGACGTGTAGGGGATCGCTCGAGCCGTACCCCCTCGCCCCTGACGCCGCCACCCTCGGTGATGTTGACTGGCCCAAGTCGGAGCCTACATCTACATATCCCCGTAACGATGGGGCTCAGCGCTACTCGATCATTGATAACGTGGGGCCTGATTGACTCCGGAGCCTCAGGCAATTTTATGGACGAGGGGTACTTACGCCAGCACCATATTCCCCATCAGCCTCGAATACCAGCTGAGGTAATTCACTCCATTGACGGGTCCCCCCTAGTATCCGGTCCCATTACCTTACAGACTCCGCCGCTAGCCCTGATGGTCCAGAGGCATTCCCAGCCGGTACAGTTTGATGTAGTATGTACTCCCATTTTCCCTGTTATTCTGGGAATTCCCTGGCTTGAACAATGGAATCCGGTGATTGATTGGCAGAAACGTACTCTGCAGGTGAGGATCCCAACAGAAAGGCAGAATCGGGCTCCTGTCCAATCCCTTCCCGTGTGCATGACGACACCAGGATCAAGGCACCCCGAATTACCCCCGGCCTACCAAGCCTATGTGTCCCTGTTCAGTGAGCAGGAAGCCACCATTTTGCCCCCGCATCATCCTTATGATTGTCCCATTGAACTTCTGCCCGGGATGCAGCCCCCCTACGGACGGATTTATGCCCTCTCCGGGCCAGAACTGCGGACCCTCAAGCAATACATCGATGAAAACTTGCAGAAGGGTTTCATTCGTCCTTCTACCTCCCTGGCCGGGGCACCCCTGTTTTTTGTGCCTAAAAAGGACGGGGGGTTAAGGCCATGTATCAATTATTGGGAACTAAATTCCATCACCATAAAAAATCGATACCCCCTTCCCTTGATCCCCGAACTATTGAACCGGCTCCAAGGAGCGCGTATTTTTTCCAAGTTGGACCTGAGGGGGGCCTACAACCTTGTCCGAGTCCGTGCCGGAGACGAATGGAAAACCGCGTTTCGCACCCGATATGGACACCTCAAATATTGTGTGATGCCATTCGGACTGGCCAATGCCTCAGCGACGTTCCAGCACTTCATTAATGACGTCTTACGCGAAGTGCTGGACGTATATGTCATTGCATATTTGGACGATATCTTGATTTACTCCCAGTCGGAGGAGGAACATGTTTCCCACGTGCGCTCTGTATTGTCTAAGCTTCAGCAACATCAGTTGTTCTGCAAATTATCTAAATGTGAATTTCACACCACTTCGGTTGCCTTCTTAGGGTTCATTATTTCACCCAAAGGGGTGAAAATGGACGAAGCAAAGGTTGCAGGCTATCCTAGCGTGGGTACCACCCCCTTCTGTCAAGGCATTACAACGTTTTTTAGGAACAACAAACTATTATCGCCAATATATTCCCTGTTATGCTGCAGCAACCAAATCCTTAACCATGCTATTACGCAAGGGGGTTCCCTATCACTGGACGCCGGAACACCAAAGGGCATTTGAAGCGTTAAAACAGGCCTTCACGCAAGCCCCCCTACTGCAGTACCCCGACTTCACGAAGGCCTTCATCGTAGCCTCCAATAATGCCATCGGAGCCGTTTTGCTGCAAGACGGGCCCCAAACGGGAAGACTATTACCCTGTGCTGCTTACTACTCGCGCCAGCTTACCAGCGCCGAGACTAACTACATGATTCTAGATCGAGAGCTTTTGGCCATCCAGGTTGCCTTTGCCACGTGGAGGCATTATTTAGAAGGGGCAAAATTCCCAGTAACGGTAATCACTGATCACCGGAACCTGCTGTATCTACAAACAGTAAAGATAGCTAATGCCCATCATGGGCGGTGGGCATTATTCTTTTCATGCTTCACCTTTCGTATCCAGTACCGCCCCGGAAAACAGAATCTACTCGCCGACGCCCTTTCCCGATCTACCAAAGAAGAAAATCTCTTATATAACCAAGGTGAAACTATCTTGAAAACATGCGCGCTGACGGCTGCAAGTTTGGCCCACCCCCACCTCCAACATCTCTCCCCGCAAGATCAACGACTATTACAAACAAAAAACATCCAGCACCAAGAAGGGTTGTATCGTTATCAAGGGAAAATAGTAGTGCCTCAGAAGGCCCGGCACCGAGCCCTCTGGAGTCATCACGATGCCCCATTAGCAGGCCACCCCAGAATAAAAAGAACCTATGAACTGTTACGTCGACAGTTCTGGTGGCCTTCCATGCGGGCAGACACCATACGCTATGTTCAAGCTTGTACCATGTGCGTGAAAAATAAAATCCCTCAAGGAAAACCTACAGGACTCCGTCATCTGGCCCCCCGGCCACAAGGTCCCTGGCAATGTATAGGCATGGATTTTATTTTATTTTTTCAGGCCATGCTGCTCCTCGACCCGGGGTTCCCTTGCCTTGGATTGCGTGTCTCCCGTTCTTCACCGCCCCTACCCCGTGGGGGTTTCCATCCTGCCCAGACCCCAAACCCCACATGCACCTTAACTCCACATTAATATTTCTTACGCACGTTGCAGGGCTGTACAGAGTGCCAATATAGCCCTGCAACATGCATAAGAAATGTTTAAGTAGTGTTAAAATGGAGTTAAAGTGGAGTTACAGGCATGTTTGTTTTTACTGTGAGATGCCAAGCACGCCCATGTCCCATTGACCTTATTGAGTGGTGATGTCCAGCACTTCTGAAACACAAAGCCACTTCTTAAGGTTTAGAGACATGAGATTAGTGATTGAGAGCCCACTCAGATACACTTTAAGGAGGCCCTATTGGAAAATGAGACCAAGTGCTCACCCTCTGGAAATCAGGTCCCCATTTTAAGATGTTCATTCAAAATTCTGAAAATCATTTATTGCTTTTGAAAACCGTATCTTTTTTGCACCTTACATGTCAGAGACTGTGTAGAACACAGACATGGTTGGGTCCAAACTGGGTTTACTGAACAATTAACAACAAGGCAGAGCCAACTGTACATACTTTGGGTGAAAACAGACATGACGCAAACTCCACTTTAACACCACTTCAACATTTCTTATGCATGTTTTAGGGCTGCATAGGGCACTTGAGCCAAGTTCAAGGTTTTGGTGTTGATCTATAAGGCCATTCACGGTCTGGGCCCCTCGTACCTCAGGGACCGCCTTGCCCTCCGCGCCCCAGAACGGCTCCTTCGGTCTGCTGGGAGTGCCTACTTGGAGGTCCCCCGTGTCAAGCAGGGGGCCACAATGGAGAGGGCATTCTCGGTGGCCAGGCCGTGCCTTTGGAATTCCCTCACGGAGGAAGCTTGCCTGGCCCCAAGTCTTTTAACGTTCTGGCAAATTTGCAAGACCTGGCTGATCGCCCAGGCCTTTGGGGAGGGGGGTTGGTTTTTTTAATCTCTCTCCACCCTTATTTATTGTATCCATTGTTTTAGTGTTACCCTAGCCGTGTTTTAATTGTTGTAATGTTATGAGTGTTTTACAAATATTTTTTATGACTGTATTTTTATATTTTTGAAATTGTTAGCCACCCCGAGCTGTTTTCAGGAGGGGCGGGATATAAATTGATAAAATAAAATAAATAAATAAATAAATAAATAAACATGCATAAGGAATGTTAAAATGGTGTTAAAGTGGAGTCGGCATCATGTCTTTTTTCACCCTTTGTCTGATTTTAGGCAGACGTTTTGGGTCCAGCCACACGAGACACGGGATGCAGCGGCTCATGTGTCCAGGGGCCGTCAGATGTTCACCTTGCCCAGGGGTGGGGTGAACATCTGCTTGCTCCGCAACGTGTCCTCAGAGAAATCCTAAAGAGTCATGAAGCAGTCTTACCCCATGGGGGGTAAGACTGCCCAAGGTGGAGCAAGCCCATGTGGCTGGGCACACTTGCCCCTCCAGGCTCGGGGTAACCCTGCGAACTGTGAGCTACAGGCGGGGCCGATTGTCCACCAGGCCCAGGCAGCTCATCTGGCTGCACCCCTTGTCTTAGCCTCTGGCTATGATATACAGGGAGCTCCACTAGTTACCCCACAGACACCTTAAACACAAACCACCCATTCAAAGGTGTAACTATTATAGGGACAGGCAATGCAGCTGCACTAGGGCCCAGAAGTCTGGGGGGCCCTTGCTCCCTCATGCAACTTCACCCCCTGCAGCTGGAAAGGGAATAGGAGACACCTGTTCCATTTTCTGTACCAGATCCATTCCAACCTAGCTAGACCCCTGCACCCATTTCCTATACAATACAGACACCTCAATTTTCAGAATTCAGTTTTCTATTTAAAGAAGAGCTGGACTTTCTGCAGAAATGGAGAGATGCCCAGTGCCCACAGCCTCCCAGAGAGTAGGTTTGTGTCCTTACATCTCTTTTTTCTGCTGGTTGCTCCTAATGCTTTAGCCTGCATTTCCCTTACACTCAAGTTTGTTCCTTTTCATCTTGGCTTTCTTATTTGGAAAGGCTCTGACTGATTACTAGTTTTTTGGTTGTCTCTTGTGTTTAATTAGACTTAATTGCTTTGCTACACAGTGAAGTTCAAAAGAGACAGAGTCCCAAGCTTCTACTGAAACAGAGAAGGAAGATTAACCTCTTAAAGTTTAGATGTTTGGCGATCTCTTATGCCACAAAACATGACCAGCCTGGATTTGTCAAGGGCACTTTGAAAGGACACATGTGATGTAATGGAAACTATATAGAATCCAAGAAAACTTTAAATTAAAGGGCAGAGCAAAGTTCCCTTTAAATTAAAGAACAAACCATGAAACTCACCCCATGAAACATGAAAATGCAGAAGTTTGATATTGGGTGCTTTTACACACACATTTCTCCTGCATGTTTGCTGTTACATCCTGAGCTTTCTGTGTATCTAAATCACTCACCCAGATCTTAAACATCCGGTTCTTTGAACTTCTGCATAGAACTTCTCCCAGAACTTTTGTGTGTAAAAAGTTCTCCTGGTAAACTGCTTTGCTCCAGGCAGCTGTGGTCACTTGGTTTCCATGGCAGCCCCTCACGTCTACAGCTGCAGCTACTTTAGGCTGCCTCAGGGCAGTGTTTGTGTGAAGAATGCATCCAGGAACTGCCTCAGGGCAGTGTGTGTGAGAAGAATGCATCCAGAACTTACTTGTGGACTTGTAAATCCAGAAGATTGAAAAATCCAGAACTTTAAGGTGTGTGTAAAAATGCTCTTCTTTCCACCATGAGTCTAGTCAGGCCTGAGCTTCTGCAGATTGTAATGCTTTAGGCATCATTAATATAAAATCCTTCCTCCTTGCAAACTCACCACTTGCTCCTTAATCTGTATTTGCCTCATCCCACAGCAATGTATTTGAACAACTGCTGATTCCCTGGCATCTCAATGGCCCATCCCTTGCATCAGGTGGCAGAGAACAAAGGATCATCAAGAAGCACAGGAAGTTAAGGATTTCACATGATGCTCCCAATGTGGGTTTGTGCCACCACCGACTCTAAAACAGTGGGATGCTACCCTGCATGACCACCAAGGAGCCAGAGATCTGACCACTTGTCCGAAGGTGGAGCAGCCAGATGCGCACTCCCGTGAGCCATGGAGCACCCACTCATAGCCACGCACAGAGCAATTCCGGGAAATCTGGAGTGCTCTGTAAGGGACAGGTAAAATGGATGCATAGCAACGGGTGGCCAAAGAACCCCTGCCTGTGTATATGGCAGCAGCCAGCCACACTAGCACACCGGTCCACCACTCGTCTGCACTGTGGGCAGAGGAAGTGGCTTTTGCAAGTCACAAGAACTGACCGGGAGTGATGGAGACTGGGAGTCCGGGTTCCTCCGCACTCACCCCTGGAACATGTCACTTGCAAAGGCTGCCTGGCACGCTTCCCCCTCCTTCACTGTCCATGGTAGGAGCAGTGCGTGGTGGCTGCCTCTGTGGCCATGGTAGCCATGCTGGGAGCCACCTGTTAGAATCAATGCCCACGCACTCCATCTGCATGCGTGCTCTACAGCAGAGCTCCAGTGTGGCCATGGACCCCTCCCCATTGCCTTCTTAGTTTAAAAGTACCCAGTGTTGTGTGAATAAGTCCTTAGAGTCCTTCATTTCCACTTGTCCATACCTGTCTGTACTCACAGCTGTTCTGTGCCTGCCACTTTGCTGGTGCTATATAATCCATTAATAACAATGATAAAAAACACAAAGGTTTTGGTGTGGAGAAAAGGGCAATGTGTGCTAGCAGCGAATGACTTCTCCATCTACTGCCTAATTAGTAGCCTGCACAATTAAAAGCTACTAATGGCTTAGTCACACTAGATAACATTTCCATCTTTAAGGAATAGGTCTCTACTGGCAACCCATCCCATGAGATGAGTTCAACTGTTGGCGTGAAGCAAAAAGAGAGTGGGGTCTTACTCTGGCTCAGCAGCACAAAGAGGCCTGAAAGCAGAGGGAGTGTCTGGCAGGCAGCCCAATCCTTGAAGAACTCCTGCTAGTGAAAGTGCTTTGAGGATTGGAGCCATAGATAGTGCCCTCTCCCATTGGCCAACCCCACCCCGCCTGCTGTGTATGGGACAGGGATAGCTGAGGTCAATACACTCAATGGATCCCTGGCTGATAGGACAGTCCTGATATACAATAGTTTACCTGAATTTACAATGGAGCTGATGAAGCTTATAGCAATCTTAGAGACTTAGAGTTTTGTCTGGGGCATAACTAGCCCCTTACTGTCCTGGGGGGAAGGAGGGAGGCTTGGAGCACAGCACTGCTCATCTCTGAATTTTTGTTGCATCAGTGGCTATAATCTGTGCACTGGGGAACTGGGCCCTCAGAGCAGAAATCTGTCTAACTAAACTAGAAAAGATTGATGGGTTTGGTACCATTATGAGCACTGTGATTGTCAAAACAAGACCAACTGTAGTGGTATTTCTGGGCATACCTAGGTTATCCTGCAGAGAGACAGGATGATAGACTAGATTGTCCTAGGAGAACTCTAATCCATTTCCAGTGATTTATTTATAGGGAAGAAGCCAGGGAAATTGTCGATCTCTTGCAACGAGCTGTCTGCTCACTGGCTCAAAGCGTTTTAAAATTTCCCATCTGGGGGATTTATTTTCTCTCTCCTATTATTCTGTGGCTGGCATTATCTTGTACTTTCTCTCTGGGTATTTCTAATGCAACCATCAGGGAGCTCAAAGTGCCAACAAATTACATAAAGCAAACACTCTGACAGGCTTTTTTCTCCTCCCCTCTTTTGTATCCTGCCAAAAGAGTCTGGAAGGATTAATTGCATTAGTTGCCATATTTAAGGGAAATGAGACTGGGCAATTCTTTTAGGCTAGTATGGTGATGCCGTTTAACTAGACCTACAATTTGGAGACCTTTCTGTGGCTTCCTCCTGCCCCTGAGGAGAATTTTGCCTATAAATCACTGTTCATTACCAGGAAAGCTGCTAAACTGTCTCCTTGAGAAGTGGCTCCCAGCCTGTTGGCCTTTCGTCGGGCCTGTAAGACCTGGCTGTTTGTCCAGGCCTTTGGGGGAGGGTGGGAATAAGGGTGGTTTTTTTACCAGTGGTTTTTACCTCTTCGTTGTTGTTTTTATTGTTTTAGTAATCCCTTGATGTATTGTTTTTATATATTGTTTTAAATATTTTGTAAGCCGTCCCGAGCTGCCATAGGGCTGGAGGGAGCAGGATATAAATTTTTGAATGAATAAATAAATATATTCCTAAGTATATTGTATAATGATGGAGTGGCTGAAACATTGCTATGACTTCTCAAAGACTCTTATGAAATTCACAGTTGTACCCAACCCTACTATGTCAATTACTCATGGAGAAGAGACGGAGTGTGGTTTATCAGCACATGTCTGGGAGTTAGGAAAACTGAGATGGTCCTAATGTAGTTCTAGACTGCGTCAACACATAATAATTTCACTCTATTCCACACTGGTCCGACCTTACCTGGAGTGCTGTGTCTAGGTTTGGACACTTCATTTTAAGGAGGACATTGACAAATTGGACCAGGTTCAGAGGAGGGCAACAAAGATGTTAGAAGGGTCTGGAAAGCAAGTTTTATGGGGAAAGGTTGAAGAAACGGGGTATGTTTTGTTTAGCTTAGTGACGAGGAGATTAAGGGGAGACATAATAACAATATTCTAATATCTAAAGAGCTGCTTCCAATGATAGGGTACTGTTCTTCATTGCTACGGAGGGCAGGACTAGAAATAACGGGTTCAAGTAACAGGAAGGGAGATTTCAGGAAAACGTCCCAACAGTAAGAACTGTGCGGCAATGGAATAAATTGTGTAGAGAGGTTAGATGTAGGTTCTCCATTGCCGTAGTTTCCCCCCAGAAGGCTAGACAGCCATCTGTTGGGGATCTTTGCTGTTGCCGTCCTGCATCCAAGCAGGGGGTTGAACTCGATGACCCCCGAGGCTCCTTCCAATGCGAAGATCCTACTATTCTATTGCCGGGATTGGCAGAGATTGGTGTGCAAGTTTTTGTAACTTGCGACTTTGTTTTCTGTGCCTTTGCGCTTTGACATTTCTAGGGACTTGCAGAGCGAGTACCGACTCCCGTTCTGAACGCTGTGTGAAATCCTGACCACTCCTGTGCTGATCCCTTGCTCTTGGCCATTTGATGCAAGGCACAGGCAGGACATCGGTTGTGCCAAGGCTCAAGCCCAGCACCTCTTTTCATGCTAGAGTGCATCCCAGCACTTCCTTTAGACCTTATCACTGCTTTTCCCCTGCAAAACCCAGAAGCACCAGTCTCTGCCCGTCTCTTCCCTGGCAGGGTCGGGGCTATGGCTGCTGTGGATGTAGGGTGGCCATACCTCCCCTTTAAAAGAGGACACTTATGAAAAATACCTGGTGCAGGGCTGTACTGAAACCAATGCAGCCCTGCACCATGTATTTTTCATAAGTGTCCTCTTTTGAAGGGGAAATGTGGCCACCCTATGTGGATGGGCAGAGACGGTGCTGCTACTGCCACCTATCAGCTGTCTGGCAGGAGAGTGCTTGGCCAAGCAGCTGAGTAGCAGTAGGAGCAGCAGCAGCAAACTGGGTGTTTTAAAATGAGACACAACCACACATGCCCACCCATCACCCACCTACCCGGCTGCCCATATAAAGGTGGTGTGGGTGGACGGGCACTCTTGTGACCTACACAGCACCCATCCACGGCCACTCATGGTGCACTGGAGGAAATTCCGCATTGCGCCATGTGGGGGGAGGCAAAATGGTGTGTGGGGATAGATGACCACGCATCCCTGTCCCATTAGAACCAGCGCACCCACCCATGCCAACAGACAAATCCGCGACCGCCCCCTCCCCCCAGTCCCACCCACAGCCCTGACAGGAGCTCTCTAGGGAGTTCTTAAAGGACGTGCACACAAAATACACCCCCATGGTGACTTAAAGCACACCAAACCCTTCTCCCTCGCAACGCACAAGAGAAAAGCCAACGGCACAGAGGACAGCAGCTCGCACAGCAGCTTCCTGTGTGTCCTCCCCTCCCACCCCAGTATGTGTCTCTGTTGTTGCCCAGGACTGCCAGTGGCTGCACCAGCTCCTGGGCAGGAAGGGGTTACTGTTTCCATGGTGTCCACAGCTGTGTGTCATGGCAGAGTGTGGGCAGTTGGGTGAGGCTTTGGGTGGGGTAAGGGGTGTTGCTAGGCAGGGGGGAATGGCTGTGGTGTGAGTTGTTTGCAGGGTCGGTCCATGGTGGGAGGAGTGCGTGGAGGCTGCCTGCAAGGCTGTGGTGGCCACCCTGGGGGCCGCTCCTTATAATCTCTCCCCACTCACCCAGCTCCACAGCTCTGCCGCTCAGTGGCCATGGACCACACACCATGCTCATTTAAAAACACCCTCAGTATGTGCTCCATTTTATAATGCATTCAAAAGCACCTCTGGCCTTGAGCCGTACTTAAGTTTGATTGATGATCCGAAGCTTCAGAGAGCTATGATTCTGTTGCGCTTTGATCTAATTCCTTCTCATGTCCTTTTGGGAAGATGTAATGGTATCCCATATGATGAAAGGTTATGCTGCTGCAATTTAGGTCAAATTGAGGACCTGCTTCATATACTATTCCAGTGTCCACTCACGTCATTTTTGAGAGATTTATATTTGACCCCCTGGCTTGCTTCACGCCCTTATTCTTCTCTGTTACAGCTACTCCAATTTTGTCTGGGATCAAACCCTATTGAGTTAATGTATAGCGTTGCTACTTTGGCTCTTAAGCTTAGCAAATACGGAACTAATTGATTTCAGTTAGGTTTAGGCCTTCCTGGATCAGAGTACGCTCTGGTGTTTTATGCTACTTACTTTGTATTTTAAATTTGGGGTAACCCTTGAGTATGGTTCTCCTGGTCAGTCTGATATTTTGTTGGTTAAAGTCTGACTAAGGAGGATCTATTGTGTATTTTGTTTTGTTTCTACTCTGTCAACACTTGTCTGATTTTGAGTCATTGGTATGACTGTTCCCTTTTTTATTATGATTTTAGCTATGCATATTGGTGTTTTTTATTATTTTCTCAGGTTTTTATATCTTTGTAATTGCTGATATATCATTTATTCATTTTACTATTATTATTACATTTGTTTGCCTGAGTGCATAGCCTGGTTTTATTGTACAATTCTATTGTTTATTCTCTGTTATTGCAATGACTAGCTGTCATGCAAATAAATAAATAAATATTAATTATTAATTATTATTATTATTATTTATTTTATTTATTAACACCCTCAGTCCCTGTTCAACCTAATCCAGCCCTGAGCAAGGGCTGGCAAATAAGGCACAGGAGCCAGGCCTGGTAGGGAGGCTGCACTGGCCACTCTGAATACTCCCCAAACGTCTAGGGTTAAGGGATGAGACTCCTACAGGAGGTCTGAACCCCAAGATCTTTATTTTTACAAATTAAGCGCTGGGCATGACGCATGGGCCACTGAACTGCAGTGAATCAGTAGCTGTGTGACTGCATTGTCGGACAGGGCCAACACAAATTAAGGATAAGTGGTGAACTGATAGGTGGAAGGGTGTTGTGTTAATGAGCTCTAGGAATCAGCTTTCTCCAACGAGCTGCCATTTTGTGAGACAGTAGGTCCATCACATGTGAGAGGGGGCACATGCTATGCTTTTTCATTCAAAGTCTACCTTTGTGAGCTGGAAACTGAAGTGTTCAGACATTATGTGTGGAAAAGATAACATTAACCTCGTGTGCCTGCACCTATGTAATGAGAATGCTTAAACTAAAGCATATGTACCTTGTCCTTGTGGGAGTCTGTGAGGGATAATACATTAAAGTGATTTACAAATACTGAGATGCCCAGAGAGAAAGGTTACTGCATTGTATCCCAACCAAACTATGATAACCAAACCACACCAGGCTATTCATCCATCCTTTGGCATTCTCCTCACAAGAGTGGCCTCCACGCGATGCTTTGGAACACGGCAACAAAAGGATGATTATCTAGAAGACGACGGTGATGGTGCTGAGCTTCAGTTACTAGCACAGAAAGGTTCAATGCAGATTTCCCAGGAAGGGGAAAAGGCTGATCATTATAATTTACCAAAAACAAAAAACTTTACAGTTTAAAAAAATATTAAATGCACAACAGTTTTTCCAACTAAAAACTTTCCTCTTCAAAAACATCACAAAACCATTTTGACTCTAGCTTAAACACCAAAAACCATGGAAATTATTTCAGAATTTGAGGAATATTTAATATTTTATCCTCATCAACATAAATGTATGTTATTTAATATGTACTTAATTCCTTACCATACATACTTTTATTCATTTTTATCAGTAACTAAACTTCCACATTTTTTCATTATTAAACTTTAATTTATTATCATAATTTGACAATGAACAATTTTTTCAGAGTGCAGAGTCTGTTTCTACAGAACTACATTCTGTACAACGAATTCTATAATGTTCTCTACACTGACATTGTTAACAGTTTATTGTCTAAAGTGTATACAATATGTATACATGTAAAGGACAGAGCTAATGCACTCTGAAAAAATTGTTCATTGTCAAATTATGATAATAAATTAAAGTTTAATAATGAAAAAATGTGAAATTCCTCAAATTCTAAAATGTCCATGTTTTTTGGCATTTATGTCTTGTTGCAATGTATGGAGTTGAATTTTTTTAAAATTGTAATTAATTTATATGTTTTTTGGAGTTTAAGCTAGAGCCAAAATGATTTTGAAGAGAAAAGTTTTTAGTTTTAAAAACTTGTGCATTTAATGTTTTTTTAAAACTGTAAAGTTTTTTGCTTTGGTACATTTCCAGGTTTTGTGCGATATGATATATCAGCACTGATATATATCAGTTGTTGCACAACTTTTAAGTTGTATATTTTACAGAACTTTTAATTGAAAAGTTGTGTAACTTTTAAGTTGTGCATATATGAAGTTACTTGTTTATATTAGGGTCAATGGGAATGATGATCCCCATCTAACCCTAGTGTAAAGTAGGAGTAACTCTACAAGAGCAAAAGGAGTTTGAGAAGGAACTTGGTGTATGACTTTTTAAAAAAAACATAACCTCCACATCAAAACAGGAGGTGTTTGGGGAAACATTCTCCCAACTTCTCCCCCCCAACTCAATCTCTGTCTCTCTCCCACATACCCATGCACACAGACTCTTTCCCCCCCTCACTCTCTCTCTCTCTCTCTCTCTCTCTCTGTGACACACACACGCATGCACTCTTCTCCCCCTAGCTGAGTCTCTCTCTCACACACAAACACACACACGCACACACACACTCTTCTCCCTAGCTGAGTCTCTCTCACACACAAACACACACACACACACGCAGACTCTTCTGCCCCCTACTCTCTCACAAACACACACACACACACTCTTCTCCCCCTAGCTGAGTTTCCCTCTCACACACAAACACACACACGCAGACTCTTCTGCCCCCCACTCTCTCTCACACACACACACACGCACATTCTTCTCACCAACAACACCACTGCCACTTGCAGCCTCACAGGAGGTTGAGGAGGGACTGTAGAGTTTTTCAAAAGGCCCCGCGACACTGCAGGACACCCAGGGGGCCGCCGCCATCTTGCTGTTCCTGTCTGGGCATGATGGCAAATGTAGTTGTAGCATGCCCAGACAAGAAACATGTCGGTAGCCCCAGTGTTCCTAGTGGGGGCAGCAGAACTTGCAGCACCAGGCCAGTGAGGGGAGAGAGGGCCGGGGGAGCGGCATAGTTCCTCTTCCCCCCCCACCTCCATAAGCTTCCAAGCCTGCCAGGGGGCCCGGGGAAAAGGGGAGCCTGGGCGTAACAGCATAAGGAAAGTTACGTGACTCTGCTTTTTAAAATCATGCAACTTTTATCAGGAGCCAGCTCTGTCACAAAGACTTTATGCTGTAGTCAGTTTCATATCAATTACCCACTTGCCTCAGAAAGCCAACAAGAGGAAGTTGTAGTCAGTTTCATGTCAGTTAACCCCCACCCACTCCCGGCCTCACCCCCTACTTTTGACTCCATATGAAAAGTCTGCAACTTTTCAAAAGTTGTGGACCTTTAAAAGTACGGAGTCAAAAGTTGCGGAATTTTTCATACCAAGTCAAAAGTTGCGGAATTTTTCATACCAAGTGAAAAGTCTGCAACTTTTGAAAAGGTGCAGACTTTTAAATTGGTATGAAAAGCTGCAAACTTTTGACTCTGTACTTTTGACTCTGAAAAGTCTGCAACTTTTCATAGGAGTGAAAAGTGTGCAACCTTTCAAAAGTTGCAGACTTTTAAAAGTACGGATTCAAAAGTCTGCAAGTTTTCATACCAAGTGGAAAGTCTGTAACTTTTGGAAATTTGCAAACTTTTCACTCGGTATGAAAAGTTGCAGACTTTTCATAGGGAGTAAAAAGTACAGAGTCCATTCACACGTACGTTAAAATGCTGCTTTTCCTAAATGTTGCTTTTCCTAAAATGCTGCTTTTCCTACCGCTGTAAGGAAATGATTGTTTTGTGTCCAGCATATTGCTGTTGCTCTATAAATATGCAATAATAATATTTAATAATTCAATATTTTCTTCTATTGCTGGAGCAAAGGAGGCCTTGGACTGGAGGGCAGGGTGAGAGCAGGATGACATTATCAAAGGAATGACTTTTTTTAGGACTTAGTCCTCAATCTGCTCTGGTTTCTTGGAGGTTTATTACTAGGGCTTGTCTGCTGCCTCTGGTGTTTATCTCATGGCATTCCCTCTGTCCCAGAACTGATTGCAGCACATGGTTGTGATTTTACAGGGGGTTAGTTTTGGTTACAACACAGTGTGTTTGGGAAAATACACCAAAGCAAAAGAAAGCAGAGGAAAATGTCGAAGGATGGGGCACGTGGCACTAGTCAGAGCGCAAAGCTGAATTCAGACCCCAACCTGCTAACTGTTTCTCATTTTCCTAGCGCTTCCCCGGCTCTTAGAGAGGGGAGAGGAGCAGAGCTGAGAGCCGGGGAAGTGGGGCGCTGTGTAACTGACATGACACTGACTAGACTAGTCAGTGTCATTTCAGTTACACAGTGCCCTGCTTCTCTAGCTCCCAGAGAGGGGAGATGAGCGGAGCTGGGGAAATGGGCAGGGCTGCCTTATAAATTGCGGGGCCCAGGGTGAAGACAAAATGTGGGAGCCAGCAGGCCCCGCCCACTCCCCACAGACAAATGCAGAGAATTCCCCCCATGCCATGTTAACCCATCAGTGCAATGAAATCAATATGCAACAAAGAACATTTAAATCTGTGTTTTGTCCCCACATGGAAGAAAGAGAGCACAGGACACAGATATTGGTTTTTTTTAAAAAAGACAACTCTTTATTTAAAACACAAGCAACAGCAAGTCCAACAGCAAGGGCACACAGACAAGAGTTCTCGCTCAGTGGCTACTAAACTGTTAAGTTCCTTACTTCCTTTCTTTCCTGTAGATGTGCAGCACAGTTCACCCAAACCTTACTTTGGCCATCTCTTTGGAAGGCAGGCTCCTCAATGACACTTCCAGCTCCCCCCTAGAACTGCGCTACTCTCTCCTACCTGTTGCTGTTGCTTTACCCACCAGATACTGCTGCTGGTGCCTCAAGCTTTCTCTCTCTCTCCGGGAAAGGGGGTCCTGTAGAATTGATAGGAATTTTTTTTTTTTAATCATTTACAATATCCACTATAGTCGTGGGCCCCACTGCAAGGTCAGGCCCGACCAGCCCTCCTACCACAAGGCCCACCAAACCAGACCCACCCCACCATGAGGCCAGGCCTCTCCACGAGACCCCAACCACCACGACGAGGCCAGACACCTCCCCACTGCGAGGCCTCACCACAAAGCCCACCACCACCACCACGAGGCCAGGCCTCACCACAAGGCCCCCCACTTCCCCATGAGGCTAGACCCCCCCACCCCTGCGACGCCAGGCCCCATGAGGCCTCACCACAAAGCCCATCACCACCATGAGGCCAGGCCTCACTGCAAGGCCCCCACCACGAGGCTAGGCCTTGCTGGCCCCCCCTCTAGGGCCTTGCTGCAGCACGAGGCCCCCACCCCACCATGATGTCCGGCCAGGTCTCACCATGAGGCCCACAGCCCCCTCCCCCACCATTAGGCCTTGCCGAGCCCGGCCTCCACCCCCCGCCGCCACCGCTATGCCTCACGAGGCCAGACCCCGGTGGGCCTCCCACCTCCCAGCTAGGCCTCACCCATTCCTGACTGTGAGGCTAGGCCTCACTGAGTTCCCTTCCACCCACCTCTATGCCTCATTCCAAGGTCCTCCTCCCCCCATGAGGCCAGGCCCTGCGCCCCCCCGCACCGCAAGGCTTTACTACGAGGTCAGGCCCTGGTGGGCCCCCCACCACCCGGCTAGGCCTCACAGTCTCCCAGCCCTCACCACGAGGCTAGGCCTCACTGGTCCCCTCCCCCCACTGCTAGGCCCCCCGCCCTACCATGCCCTGCAACACACACACCCCACCGTGAGGCCTTACCACGAGGCCAGGCCCCAGCGGGGCCCCCACCATCCGGCTAGGCCTCGCAGTCTCCCAGCCCTCACCGCAAGGCTAGGCCGCACTGGTCCCCTCCCCCCACTGCTAGGCCCCCCGCCCTACCATGCCCTGCAACACCCCACAGCCCCCCCACCTCTAGGCAGGCCTTGCAGCTGCCGGGCGTCGCAGTTCCCTTCCCCCACCACCACTGCTAGGCTTCGACACCAGGCCCAGCCCAGGCAGGCCTCACCACCACCCCCTCAACTCCCCAGGCCCTGAAGACTTACAAAAAATGGGTCCCTCTCCCTCCTCCGACTGTCGCCGCCCGCTGCTGTGCCACCACCGTCCGCTGCTCCTCCTCCGCTGCCACTGATGCTCCCAACTCCCACGCCGCTGCCTCGCCTCGGGATCATCTCACACTGCTCCACCTCCACTCCAGCCGGGTTCATCCCACGTCAGGTCCAACGCTTCTCCGACTCTTCCACTGGGTCTGCCGCTGCCGCCTGCTCCTCCACCAGCCCACCGCCTCTCCTCTGCTCCACCACACCGAGTCCCGGGATTGCAGTCGCCTGCTCCGTTGCTCTGAGTCCTCCGCTCTGCTGCCTGAGTCGTTCCTACGCTCACTCTCCACCAGTCCGAAGCAAGCCAGAAGCAGCAGCAACAACCTGCTGCTCACCTGCTCCGCACGCTGTGAGTGAGTTGAAGATGGAGTCACAGATTCTCTCCCTCTGGGAAGTTGCTTTTATGCAACTTCCTGGAGAGGGAGAGAAGGTGGGGCTGGCAGGTCACATAGATGGACCCTGGGTGGAGGCACACCTGCCAGGAGGAGGAGTGCAACTCCACGGCCGAGGACTGAGGATAGGCAGGCTGGGTGTGGGAGTTGGCCTTGACTTGGGATGAGGTGGGGGTGGGGCCCTGTGGAAAAGACCGAGGGGCCCCACTGCCAGACTTGGTACACAGGCCAAGCCGGCAGGCCAGACCCTGCATGCCCCTTCTCTCTCTCCCTTTCTCCCTCCCCAACCCCACTGGAGTTTTTTTTTTTTTAAATTGTAACTGACATGACACTAGGCTATCAGTGTCATGACAGTTACACAGCGCCCCACTTCCTCAGCTCATGACACTGACTAGCCTAATCAGTGTCATATCAGTTACACAGCGCCCGGCTCCTGGAGAGGGGAGAGAAGCGGAGCCGAGAGCCAGGGAAGCAGGGCGCTGTGTCATGAGCCGGGGAAGCAGTGTACTGACTAGGCTAGTCAGTGTCATGTCAGTTACATCATGCCCCGGCTCCCGGAGAGGGGAGAGGAGTGGAGCTGAGAGCCCTAGAGCTTAAAGTCTTTGTGACAGAGCTGGCTTCTGATAAAGTTACATGATTTTAAAAAGTACAGTCACGTAACTTTCCTTATGCTGTGTTTTACCGGTCAGCAGCTGCTCAACTGTGCATGTGCGAGCCAGCAGAACTGATTTTTAAATCATTAATAACTTAGTTTTGGCTGCACCAATCACTATCATATTACAGAAGCAGTTGTTATCGATCCCATGCTGGAAGCCTGTGACATTTGAGGGCTCAACTCATCCAGGGGAAGGAGATATTGATGATTCAAAATCGTGAGGACGTGTGCATTTTGACCACAACCAATTACTTCTTAAACAGTCATAACATTTTATTTGCCTGATGGATCTTCTTCAAACTTTGTGCATATGATGGTCCTCACAACTTATAGCCATGGATACATTTTCAGAAATGTAGCTCAAGCGGTTTCCTCAAAATTAATAAGCCACTTTGTACTCAGGGGCATGGTCCCTGTTTCTAAACGTAGCAGAGGGACCGGCATACAGCTAGGGATCCCGAGCAGTGCTCTTAAAAAGTAATTTTGAAGGGGTTCAAGTATATCCCTAACAAAAGGGCCCCACAGTTCTACACCAAAGCACTGGGTTTAGTCTACAACTCAGATAATTTTATAATAGGGGGGATAGATCGTCCTCTGTGCAACCTCCAGAACCTCAAAAGGTCCACAATTGCCAGTCTCAACTTTTGCCTAGTAGCTTCGGCATGTGACTGCCAAGATGCAGAAGAATTAAAGAGCAGTCCCAAGTATCGATACGAAGGTACTTGTTCTAGCCTAATCCCATCAAGGGACCAGTTATGGTTGATGTAGCGCGTGCCAGCCACTACAACTTTCGATTTATCATAATTTATCATGAGCTGCGATTCTTTGCAGAACTGTCCAGCAGCTACAAGTAGCCTATCCATCCCCAATACTGAGGGTGACACAAGCACCATTCTTTTGTCATCTGCGAACAAAAGAATGGAAACGGGTCTGGCCCCAATCTTAGTTGGTAGGAAAAAGTTGGTGGACCAGTTGCTTTTCATTAAGGTCAACCTTCTGCTGCTGGGATTCCTTGAGCTGCCTGTGGACATGGATTACTGGTGCAGTGTCACACGCCATCCCATGCTAAGGGCAGTCTTGGGACGGGGCTCCTCCTCAATCTGGGCTGCTGCTGAGGTGCTGTCCCTCCCTCCCAATGCCCGGCGCCCGCCCTGCCTCTCCCTCTCTCTCTGTCTCTCTCACTAGACGGCCTTGGCCAGCCTATCTGACTAACCTCGTGACGCCAGGTGGCATGGGGAAACTGTAAGCCTGCCAGACGGCCTCTAACTAGACAATCTCGGCCCACCTATCTCACTGGCTGTCTCTCGCACTGCACAGTCTTCGCCAGTCTGAGTGTCCTGCCAAGGTCCCAGTCTGCCTTCCCTACTGCCTCTCATGCCACACTGCCTGTCTGCCCACCCTGGTTGCCAACCTCAAACCCTGTCTTAGCCTGCCTTCCGATGCTCATGCCAAGCTGCCTGTCTGCCTGCCCTGGTTGCCACCCTCGAACCCTGACTCAGTATGCCTTCCGATGCTCATGCCACGCTGCCTGTCTGCCTGCCCTGGTTGCCAACCTCGAACCCTGCCTCAGTCTGCCTTCTGATGCTCATGCCACGCTGCCTGTCTGCCCACCCAGAAGCGATGGGCGAGGTGGATGACAATCTCTCATCGTGTCCCATTGCAGCCTCTGAGATCAGCTGGGAACACCCTCTTGCAGGTACCACCTGCCCATCAAGCTTTGACAACAAGGGCCTGCAGAGAGGCGTTCTTGTGGCTGTCCTGCAATTATGGAACTCCCTTTCCTTGGAGGTTTGTCTGAGCCCAAGCCTCTCCATCTTCCGGTAGCAATGGAAGACCTTCTTGTTTGGCAGGTGGGAGTAGGGCTGGGTTAGGGTTGGGGATTTTATCTTATTATTTGTTTTATATGGGTGTTTTAATGTTTGAATTTATCTTATGCGTGGCTATCCAGTTTTTATGTGTTGTAAGCTGCTCTAACAATAACAAAGCCCCCCAAAAGGCAAACCTCTTTCCTTGTCTAGCAGCTAAATATTCCTTGTCTTGCTAAATATTAGGGATGGGCGAACACAGTTTGGAAGTTCGGAGTTCGGCCCGAACTCGTCCTGTTCAGATGACTGAACCCAAACCCGAATCTGAACACGAACTGACCGAACCCAAACCCGAATCCGAACACGAACTGACCGAACCAAACTCAGATCCAAACGTCGAAATGACTGAACAATTCGTTCAGTTCGGATCGCATTCGGGTGAGTTCAGGTAGCTAAAACATGGTGTAGTGTCAGGTCACTGGAAGGCCAAATGTGGCAGGGAGGGGGAGTCAGTTGACTCAGCTGAGGAGCAGACTTCCTGGCACCAGGGGTGGAGAGGCTTGGAGTAGCAGCCAGCTTGCCCAATCACCATCCTTTTTCGCCTCAGACCACTGGCTTGGCAGTCTGCAATTGGCCATGGGCTAGGCTGCACATAACCAATGGGGCTTGCGGTGAGGCGGGCGCAGCAAGAAACAAAACTGTCTGCCTCCCACCTTCCCAACACCTTCTGAGCTAGTCACTGTTCCTGAACATCAGGCGTTTCAGAAGGCTCCCTCTCTTCCAGCAGTTTTTTTCCCTTCCTATTCCTAATCCATTGCCATCCTCCTCCTATTTCACCCATCCAACCCATCTACCTCCATATTCTAATTTTATTTAGCTTAGCTTAGATAGATTTAGTGGTTATTTTTTGTTTTTATTCCTCCCTGTGTTCCCTGTGTTCTATCTTCCTCCCTCCCTCCCCCCTCCATTGAATCCTTCCCTCTCCCATATATTCCATCCCTGATTCCCTTCCTTTCCCCTGGTTTTTTACTTTATTTATTTATTTATTTATTTTATTTTATTTTATTTTCATCAATTTATATCCCGCCCCTCCTGCAAACAGCTCGGGGCAGCTAACAAATATAAAATACAAGTATAAAAATATATAAAACACTCATAAAAACACACCAAAAAACAGGTCAGAGTAATATAAAAATACAATAAATAAGGTGACGGGGGATAAAAAAAACAACCTAACCCACCC
>QEPC01006023.1:726086-742747 GCA_003113815.1 Sphenodon punctatus
GACTAGTGAGTTGGAGTACCCCAGAGGTGCTTCCTCCACTCTACCAATGGAGCCCCCTGCTTCCTGGGAATGGGCTTCCTACCAGGAGGTGGAATTATATGTGACCCAGGGACCAGGAGAATGCGACCCTTCTCCAATGATGTGGGAGGCCCATCGTAAGGTGCAGGCCTACCTGGCACAAGGGACAGGTGCTTCGGCAGTAGCAACTTGGGCTACATCCCTAAAGAGCAAGGGGAAAAACACTGCAAGGAGATCGCGACCCCTGCCCCCGAAGCCACAAGATCCCTGGGCAAGCATTAAAGGACAGTGGTCAGCCTCCGAGGAGGATGAGGAGTGGGAAGAGTGGAGCAACGTGACTGCCGGATCATCGAATGGAGAAGAACTATACGAGACGGAGTCAAAGAATGTAGCCTCGAGGTCTGGGAGTAAAATCGGGGCGCTGGAGACCATGCAAGAGAGGGTATTCACTTCCTCCACGGTTTTCTCCAGCTCAGAGGCTCAGGTGTTACCTCCTACCGATAGAGACATCCAACCACAGCCAAGAGACCCTCCTGTGAAGATCATAGGGACCACTCTGTAGGGCTCCGAGTGGAAGGTCAGTACCTCAAGATCTCCAGTGCATGGTGTTCTGTATATGGATTTATTAATTTTGGTAAGGAACAGCTAGATAAGCTGTTAGAACCTCTGAGAGATGAGCTAAATGCTATTAACCTTAATGCTAATTTAAGTTATACCTGGCCTCTGCCAGTGGCTTAAAATATTACTGGAGGTGATGTTTGGGGATTTTTGTAACAATAATTTGGAATACATTTTGCATTTCACACAAATGAGTCCAGTGCCTTTTACCGACTTAACTAATAACACCAGACGCATATACAGAGACTTATCATCCGTCAGTCTCTTAGCACTTTAGAAATTAGTTCACCATCATTATCCCCAGTTTACAGATGGAGAACCAGAGGTACAGAAAGGTTGACTGATTTGCAGTTCTTCATCAACTTTTATTGCAGCCCTTTTGTTAAGCTCACAGAGGTTTTAATCCAGCAAGGTGCTGAGCATGTTGGAGTCGGTCCAACAAAGGGAATTGTGCTTAAGTTTAAGTACACGTGTAGTTGCGCTGTGTCAGTGTGGGCCACGTGCCCCTCCGGAGGAGACTCCAACAGCGACAAACAACGGGTCGGCAGAGGGCTTCACCCCAATGCTCCCCCAGAATCCGCCGGACCGGGCGTTGGCGTCGGAAGTGCTTGACGCAGCTGGGGGTTTCCCCTCAGTGTTGTGCCAAGCCCAGAGGGCTGGGACTCCTGCCCCGCCTCCGCAAGGTGCAGGGGCGAGGCCAGCACCGTTGTGCCGCTCTCAGCGCCTGCAGACATGCCGGGGGGCGTGGCAGGCAGTATAAAAGCCGGCGCTGTGCAGCACACACCGCCGGTGATCAGAGAAACTGGCCCCTGTGTTTGAGAGCATTGCTGCCTGAACATTTCCTTCCCTTGCCTCCTCCTTGAGCCCTTCCCCTCCTGTCTTGGTAGAGTGATGACTGAGCGGAGTGCTGCCTGCTACATGTGCTTGGTGAGTGTGTTGAACCTTCATGTTTTCCTTGGTGTGTGTGTGCGTGTGTGAGTGAGAGTGTTTGAGCGAGTACCTGTGCCCCCTCCGGGGTTCCGCCCTTCCCTTCCTGACGTGCTTGATCCTTTCCCCTTCCCCCCCATGGCCCTGGGTCCTTGTTCCCTCCAGCCCTCACTGTCGGCACCAGACTTCCCCTTCCCCCTAGGTTACAGGGTGGTTGAATGGTGAGACAGGGCACTCTAGTACCATCTGCTCGGCACCCTATGATGATAGTGGTCTGATCTCTGATGGGATCTTAAGGCCACAACACTATCCTGATGGGCATGTTAACCCAACACCCTATGTCTGGAGTGTTGGTCCGAGCTGCCCGTGTCTCACGCCACTGAGTCTAGCGTGCGCCCCGCCCCCAATCCCTCTTCCTAGTGTTCCCAGTACATCTCGCCCCCTCCCCCCTGACACGCTGGTTCAAATGAAAGGAAAGGGATAGTTACTATGTCTCTTCATTAAAATGAATAAGGTCACTCACACTGAGTTCATAAGAATATAGGAATTGCCATACCAGCCCATCTAGCCCAGCATTCTGCCCAAGGGCGTGTCTAGGTTGGAATGGGCCCTGGTACAGAAGTACCCCCCTTTCCCTTCCACTGAACCAGCCAGAGGAGTCCAGTGTGGCTATTTATTTATTTATTTATTTATTTGTTTGTTTATTTATAAAATAATTTATATACCACCCCCTCCTGTCCAATGGCAGCCCAGGGCAGTGAACATCTTAATAAAAATACAAAAATATAAAATACCATACACAATAACAATTAAAAACCCATCAGAAGTCTGAGATAAAAATACTCTTAACCCTAAAAGACGCACACAGAGCCCCTACCCATTTCCCTCACCAAATGTCTGGTGAAACAGCCAGGTTTTACCTTGTCTGCGGAAGGAAGGGAGATCCAGAGAGATGCCAACCTCTACCAGGAGGGAGTTCCACAGCCACGGCATGGCCACCGAGAATGCCCTCTCAAATATATGTGTGCAGATGGTGCACTTAGGCTCATGGGCCCTCGTGCAGCTATACTACCTGCAGATATGATGATAGCTACATTCTGATCCTGTCTCTAGCAGAGGTCAATGCTGGATACTCCAGAAGAAGAGCATGAGAACAAGGCAGTTCTAGGAGAGTGACTATGGAGCACATGCTGAAGGGCTTGGCTGGATCCTGACCAGAGCATTCGGGGCATCTTAGGACTGAGTACAGTACTTAGATTTGGGGAGGAAGTGGGAAAAGGGAGGTCTTAGTGAATACAGCAAGCACTACAGGTAAGGTCACATGAGATGCTAACCCAAGCTGGGCCACCTTACCCCACATTAACACATGATGCAGCTGACCATCAGGCCGGCAGCTGCCAGATGTTTGCCCACTTTCGCCCTGGGGTGGCCGGGTGCTACACAACATATCTGCTGGAGAAGGCTTGTGATGCATCGCAGGCTACTGTTGCCCCACCTGGACCAATGTGTGCTAATGGGCCACCTCCCGTCAGGCTGGTCCTGTGCAGCCATGCTCTGTGGTGTGGTCTGCTGACACCAAAGAGCTGCTGGTGTAGTTCGCCATTCCTGTGAAACTATGGCATGGCATGGGGTGGTGAGTGGGGTGGGGCAGGGCTAGGATCCTGCCCATGTGGACAGCTCCTTGATCCACCCTGGGGCATGGCAGGACTTGTAACAGTGGCCTGGTTTCTCTGCAGGGGGGCAGATCGTTTGGACTGCTCTCCCCAAGGCAGGCCGGGGGTCTGACCAGCCTTGTCTCATGTGACTTTACCCTACCACTTGACCACCCTTCACCAGCAGCCCCCTCCCCTGGCAACTAGAAGTCTCAACCCCAGTCTCTGCTCCCAGCTCCACCCACGCTACATAGGAAAGTAGGAACCATATATAATATCAAACAGCATTGCAGAAACCTCACTGCATTATGGGAATGCATCATTAGACACAGGCGTGGTGTGTCCCCCACAGCGTCATGGGCATTCCCCCCGCCCCCCCAAGGACTCCCTGACCCAGAAGCTTGCATTAATTAAGGCTCTCACATCCCCAGAGTTATTCATGCTGGGGCCAGCACCGGGCCCAGTGGCAGCGGTGCAGTGGGGTGAACACGGTTTGGATGTTCAGAGTTTGGAGCGAACTCGGTCCGTTCGGACGTCTGAACCGAGCGTCCGAACCGAACTCTCGAACAACCGAACAGTTCTGTCATGTTCGGACGAGTTCGGATGAGTTCAGAGGCAGGAAAAACATCTTTCCAGGGCTGAAAAGTAGGTTTCGATTTCGCTATTTTTTAATGTTCGGCCAAGTTCAGCCAAACCGAACTCAGCTGAACTGAACCATCGAACCTGAACTCGGGTTTCGAACCGAACGACCGAACATCCGAGCTGTGTTCTGTTCGCCCATCCCTGGGGGAGGGAGGAGCTCAAGGAGAAGCTTCTGTGCATGCATTAAGTCTGGGCTGGGGCAGGCACACTGGTCACTATGCTGCACTCAGGGCGGCACTGTGTTGCTGGGAAGTGGAGCTGTGAAAACGTGGGGAGGAGAGAGGTGGAGTCTAGATGAGTGCATTCCTTGATTGGAGGGAGCCTGAGACTCATGTTAAAGGAGTCCTATGAGGGACAATTTGCCTTGTTTTGTGGTATGGGTGGCAACTTGTACCATTCCATACTGCAGGCATTTAGTTCCGTACGGTGCCATAATTCTATTTTTAGCCTAGTGGGACTAACAGAGGCCCTATGGCCCCCAGAAACACAGCTACTGTCAAGGTTGCCTGGGCAACTAAGATAAACACCCAGGTCAGCAACAGCTTGGGAACTGCAGGGTGTGTGTGTGTGGGGGGGGGGAGTGGGGGAGTCTGGCCTGCCCAGCCAGCCACTCAGAAGGACAGAATCAATATGAGGCAACCAGTATAATACCAAATGGTGGCTTCTGGGGAGGAAGAGTCAAGCCTAAGGCTACTTTCAGCCCCGCCGCGCGCATGCATATTCTGGCTGCGGGAGGGAATGCGCAGCTAGGATATTCACGCGGTGCTGCCAGTCTGAAAGCTCCCCGCCCCTGCGTGGCTTTGTTTGCCGGCAAACACCTGCAGAGATACAGGGCAGGAATCCTTCTCTGTATCTCTGTGCCTGTTTGCCGGTAAAGCCACCCAGGGAGGGGGGGGGGGCTTTCAGATCGGCCGAACCCCCTGCATATCCTGGCTGCGCATTTCCTCCCTCAGCCAGAACGTGCAGGGGGCGAGGAAAGTCTGAAAGCGACCTAAGTCTGGGCAGGCGGCAGGCTGAGCTGTGTGTGGGGGGGGCTTTTCCCTCACACTCACACCCTGCTGAAGTGTGTGGCATGCTAAGCTCTGGCACAGCACAAGGCAATTGAACTTGGTTTCAGTGGCTTGACTTTGACTACCAAGAGAATCTCCTCTGGAGTGACTTAATCTGAACTTGGTTGGAAAGAATTGTGAGTTACTGAGGGAATGTGGTGTGTGTGTGTGGGGGGGGGGGTGTCATGCATTTTTAAAAAACCTTTCCTTAGATGAATGTGTTTGTGAAAGATTTCCTTCCTGCTTATGATTTGGACCAGAGCCCCCAGACAGCACGGAAATGAATGCATTCTTCATCTTGTGAGCTGCATGGAGTATTGTTGCTGGTTGTCCTGTTTTTTTTCCTTTGCATTTTGAATTTTTTACAAGAATATATGGGGTGGTTTGAAAGATTTCCTTTGCTTATGATTTGGCCGATGGCTCCAGCCAGCAGGGAAATGAATGCATTATCCATCATATGAGCTGGAAAGGGAATGCCTCTATCCTGCGAGCTGGGCATTGGCAATGCTGCATTTTGTAAACAACAAGCATTGCAACAAAGAGCATCAATGAACCATTTTCTGTTTGGTTTGAAAGTAGCTGTATTAGTTGAATATGATATGCTAACAATGGGTATTTTCAGACGTTACGAGATCACGCTCAACCACAGACAATACCCTGTGGTGGGGAATGGTCCCGTAACGTCTGTTTGATGTCCGCCAGATGTTCACCACAGTGAACCTCCAGCAGGAATCAAAATAACCACGCTTTCGAGGCTTGTCTGGGGACCATCGCTGAAAGTGTGGTTAGTTGAATCACAGTCCAGAATCGGCAGCCGGTAACGTCTGTTACAGACGTTACCAGCTGCCGATTCCGGGCCGTGGCCCAGACCACGGGTTGGAATTGGACATAGTGTCCGGATTGGCTGCTGCGCTCGCCCGTCTTCCGGAGGGCGGGCGGCTGGGGGGAGTATGGGGGGGCGGGGCTGTGCAGCCGCACATTGCGCCGCGCAACCCCATCCCCGCCAGATTCCCCACCAGGAATCGACCAGCACATCTGCTGATCGTGATGGGGCGATTCCGGTGGGGAATCAAAAGGGTGATTCCGTGATGGTGCCAAAGCCACCCCGTCACGTCTGAAATCAACGAACATCTACCTACTCCTGTACATTGGTGTCCACACAAGTAAAATGACTAATTATCATTTTTTGTTTTCTGTGTGAAAACAATATGCTTGAGAAAGTTGATCTTTGAATGCTTAAATTGGTCGGGATATTTTGGTGGGCTCACAGTGAAAAAAAATCAGACAAAATATAGAAGCTTTTCCAAAGAACTTATTTGGTGACAAAGTTTGGTAGCTAAGGATACTCCTACCATTGGGTTGGCTCCACCTACCATTTGCCCCACCCACTTCTGGCCCCACCCACTGCCCCACCAGCCTCAGAACCCACCAGTGATTAGACATATGATTGCATGTCTGCTCCATGGGGGAGCAGACATGCAATCATAAGTTCATGTGAGGGCAGGGGGGAGACAGGATTTTCCATGGGAGAAGAGTTGTAAATAGTTGTAAATATCAACACTGATATTTAAATTGGGCTGAAATACTTCGAAGGGAGCAACCCACTGACATGAATGAGAGCAGCTGACCCGTATCAGAAGAAAGGCTGCACCACTTCATCTAAATCTCAAGTGCTGCTGTACATGAAGAAGCATGAGGTTTACCAGTCGAAATGAGGGGGGGAGGGGAGAGCATGAGGGCCCCAACACAAAGTTGAAGGGACAAATGGATGCTCCCCTCCTGATCCATGGCACCTTTGAAAAAATCAGAGTTACAGGTGCTCTCACAAGAACTAAGAATTCTGTCTCTGAGTCATAGTGCATCTCCTCAGCTACCCAGTGCTGCTCACTGATAACTGCCCCTTTGAAGTTGGCCTGTTTGCTTTCGGCATCCACCTCTTGATTCTATCTTCTTGGCTGCTGCTGTCACTGCAAGTTTCCCTGTTTCTTTGTGCCACTCTTTGAGGAAAGTCCAGATGGCACAAACATCCTGATGTTTCAGGAGCTTTCAGTGCTTGAATTTCCAAGTTCACTAATCTGGCACATTCCAAAATTCAAAAAATGCTGGCATAAGCCCCTTCTAATAAGTGAGTAGCTGCTTTCAACATATTCCTTCCTCCTTGTCAGCTGGAAAGGATAAAATATGGTAGGCTTTCTTAATTCAACTCATAATAGGCTCTGAGTGACTTGTTATGTAAATTAGATTTTGTTAAGTTCAGGTTTAGCGTAAGGAAACATTAAGTATCTCTTTAATTGAGGAAGGTAACTCAAATGTTTCTGTAAAATTCCATTCACTGAACAAGACAAAGAGATTGTTCTAACAAAGAGGACATGCTATGGGCAAACAAAGGAGTGAAATATTAAAAGTCTAGTTCAAAATACAGGATACTCTTTGTTGAAACATGCAACAATTTAGGGTGCAACAGAAGAAAAAAAATCCTTTTAAAAAACAAATCTCCAGCTCAACAGTCCTAAACCATGCTAACAGTCTTAGACTTGCCTCAGAATCTGTCGTATGGCTATGCTGCTAAGAGGCAGATGATACTGTCTCATTCTTCAACTTCTTCATGAGTTCCCTATGCAAGCTCTTTTATGATTAAAAGGGGATGCTTCCCGGTGGACATATATGTTGGGAAGCACTGCAAAGCTGTGAAGAGAGCTTGCCTCCTCCTGGCATGATTGTAGAGCATTCTCTGTTATTACACTGGGTGCACGCCCAAGGGTGAGATAGCCGCCCCAACAACCCAGGGCCGGCTTAGGCCAGGGGACAGAAACTAACATTCCACCAGTCTCAACTGACCAGGGAGGGAGGGTGGGGAGCAACATGCGGCTGGCCGGCTCCTCCCCTGCATTTCAGCCGGTGCCCTGTCCCCCCCATGACGGGCAGCCATGGCTACCAATAACAGGCAGCCATGGAGACCCCTGAAACTAGTCCAGTTGGGCATGAAAACAGACACAGCCACCTGGTTTGCCCAGTTCTGGCTTTCCAGGGAGGCTCACGGGGCCAGACCATGGGCCCAGTTCATTCCAGGCCCATATTTCCAGCCCGGTCACCAACCCCGCAGGAGTTTGAACCAGGACCACATCTGGCGGCCCCAGAACAAATGAGGGGTTCAGCGCTGGCCCAGGCATACTAGGGTGGGTAAACAAGGCCAGCACCACATTAGTTAACACCCACGGTTTGTTTCTCTCTGGCTAATCTATCAACCGATGCCTATGCTAGCCTACACTTACAACAGCTACCATGGATTTATGATCTCCAGGCATTTTAAGCACAAAGTTGTTTAAACATGAACATTCTTAAGGAAAAGGTGCTTGAAGCCATGGGAAGACTCCTTTGCCTTTTTTACACTGGTTGTTTTTACATGTGCCTAATTATTCTGAAGTAGCTGTAAGTCCGGATTTGTCATTCTGCAGTTGTCATTCAGGGATAACAGTTTACATGATTATTAATATTCCTGAATAAGCACTAATCCAGAATAAGTAGTAAGCAGTTCTCTATGGTGGGGGCTCTAGTTGGGAATAAGCGTCTACACAAACACTATTCCAAACTTTTAAAAGTTTGGTGTAAATAAATCCTCAAAAATTAGGAATTTTAACTCTTGATTACAACAAGAAACTGGATTTATGTATTCCAGAATATCTATGTACATGAGCACTTAAATCCAGACTTAAAGGCGTTTACTCTGGTCTTACAATTGTGTAAAAACAGCTGACTGAATAGGTAACAGCAACAATGGGTCTTTTGGGGTACCAAAGCTAATTTATACAAGGCCATTCAGTCTAGTAGATTGAGCATGGAGGTTGGAATTCACCCGTTCAAATTAGGGATGTGCGAACAGACTGGAGTTCGAATGTTCGGACATTTGGTCAGAAAACTTAGTTTGGGTTCATGGGTTCAGTCCCACAGAGTTTGGACCTCCCCAAACGTTCAGAAAATTCGGCTGCAGCAGAGGCTTGGGGTGCTCCAGGGGGCCCTGTGGGGGTATGACAGGCCGTCGAAGACACAGCAGCAGCGGCAGAGACTGGGAAGGCTTGGGGCTTAGCACCCCAGATTGCCTGGGCAGGGAGGCATGGCTCTTGGCCCTTGGGGGTGCCCACGGGGGCATGGCTAGCTGTCTGAGACCCAGCGTCAGCAGCAGCAGCAGCAGCAGAGGCCAGGCATTGCAGGTTGCCAGTCATCGGTGGAGCAGTGCCAGAGGCCCGACCAGGGCTTGGTGGCTGGCACCCCTACTTGACTACGCATTGCAGGCTGGCATCGTACTCGACCAATCTCAAGAAGCTCTACTGCAAATTGGTCAAGCCTTGTCCAGTGGTGAATCCTGTAGACACCCAGCCCCTGCCCGCCAGCGCATTCATCCGAGCTATGTCTGTCTACAAGAGGGAGGAGCAAATGGCTGACGTGCAGTACCAGCAGCAGCAGACATTGGATTGCCAGGGCACAGTAATTGCAGCTGGCACCCCTACTTGACCATGCATTGCAGGCTGACTGGCATTGGTGGAGCAGTGGCAGAGGCCCAGCCAGGGCTCTGTGGCTGGCACCCCTACTTGGCTGGGTGTTGCAGACTGGCTGGCATCGGTGGAGCATTTACAGATAGTGAAGTGAAACAGCCCTCCCTGCCTGGAACGTAGGCCCCAGAACCCTGATGGTGGGTCCTGGGACAGGAGTGGCAGCTTCTGGATGGCGTGGATGGACAGCCCTTCCTGCCTGGAATGTAGGCCTCAGAACCCTGAGGGTGGGTCCTGGGGTTGGAGTGACTGTTACTTGATGCAGTGGAATGATGGCTCTCTGTGAGCAGAATGATGGCCCAAGAACCCTGATGGTGGGTCCTGGGACAGGAGTGGCTGGCTATTTCTTGATGCGGTGGAATGACGGCTCCCCATGAGCAGAATGACGGCCCCAGAACCCTGATAGTGGGTCCTGGGACTAGAGTGGAAGCTTCTGGATGAAGTGGAACGACAGCTCTCCCTGCCTGTAATGTAGGCAACCCTGATGGTGGGTCCTGGGGTTGGAATGGCTGGCTGTTTCTTGATGCAGTGAAATGATGGGTCCCTGTGAGCGGAATGATGGCCCTAGAACCCTGATGGTGGGTCCTGGGACTAGAGTGGCTGTTTCTTGATGCCGTGGAATGATGGCTCCCCTTGACTGTAACATAGGCCCCAGAACCCTGATGGTGGGTCCTGGGGCTGGAGTGGCTGACTATTTTGTGATGCGGTGGAATGACAGCTACCTGTGAACAGAATGATGGCCCCAGAACCCTGAGGGTGGGTCCTGGGGGTGGAGTGGCTGCTTCTTGATGCCGTGGAATGACAGCTCCCCGTGAGCGGAATGACAGCCCCAGAACCCTGATGGTGGGTCCTGGGACTAGAGTGGCAGCTTCTGGATGAAGTGGATGGACAGCCCTTCCTGCCTGGAATGTAGGACCCAGAACCCTGATGGTGGGACCTGGGGCTGGAGTGGCTGATTCTTGATGTTATACCCAGGTATAACACCTACATCTATTTAATCTAATCTAATTAAATGAAACTATGGAGGTAAATGTGCAGAAATGGGTGAAATAGGAGGAGGATGGCAATGGATTGGGAGGAACAGAAATTGCTGGGAGAGGGACAGTTCTGAAAACGCCTGCTGACAGGATCAGTGACTAGCTCAGAATGATATGGAAGGGGGAGAGGGCAATGACTTTTGTTACTTGCTGTGCCCACCTTACCACAAGCCCCATTGACTCTGTGCAGCCTAGCCCATGGCCAATTGCAGACTGCCACGGCAGTGGTCTGAGGAAAAGATTGGGCAGGCTGGCTGCTAGTCCAAGCCTCTCTTCACCCCTCCTCAGCTGACCCCCCCCTCCCCGGGCCTGCCAGACAGGTTTTTCCCACCCGAACGCACTCGAACTCATCCGAATGTGGCCAAACTGTTCGGGGGGTTGGCATTTGGTTCGGGCATTTGGTTCGGTCGTTCGAACAGTCTGAGTTTGGGTCGAACCCCAAACTTCCAAACCGCGTTCGCACATCCCTAGTTCAAATTTTGGAACCACAAAATGTTCATTACGTGGCCTTTAACCACATAAAAACAGTACTTTTAGTGTAGACTGAGTAAGCAGAGGCCTATGGCAGTAAATGTAAGAGAGCAGCAAAATAAAGCACGAGCATTTACTTACTTCCACTGTGCAATCCCCTGCCTTAGGAAAGGAAGTGCTTCTAGATAATTCCCCCACCTTTATCATTGAGGGCTTTCTTGGGGGTGATGGGCAGCACATTGCTTTCCTGATGGACAGATGATGGGCGGTGGGGACCAGGATTGCTCCCTTCCCCACCCGGCATGAGGGATGCAGTGGCAGGCATGGGGGTACATTTTCATTATTTTGTATAGGGCAGTGAAATGTGAAAAACCTTTAGAAAGTGACCAACTTTCTAGTGTGAGCCAACTTTCCTCTATTTAGAATGGAAATCAGACTGCTTCCACATCTTCTGGGAGACTAATCGCTTAAGAATAACATTTTTCAGAAGTGCCAAAGTGCTTTAGGAGCGCAAAAAACTGATTTTTCAGATGCTCAGTCAGCACCCAAAACCAGAGCAAGATTTTTCACAAGATCCCAGCTCCCATTTAGGCACTGAAACCAAGAGGCAGTTGCTTTAAAATGCTGAGCAGCCAGCAACTCCCATTGGGTAGTTTTACATAGAGAGCATCCACAGCTCGGCCTCACACCCAGGTGGCCCATCCATTTGAAGGCGGGTCGCAAGATGTGTAGGCAGAGCAGAAGTGGAGCAGACCTAGGGCGCTGTTAGACGATCCCGCTGACAAGTGGGATTGTTCAGCGCCGGCATCTCTCCCCCGCCTTCCTCTGTATGCCGTGTCTGATGTTCAGACATGGCTTACAGTCGTTGTGCACATGCGCGCCCTTCTGCGCATGTGCACTTGGCCAGGGAACCTGGAAGTGCGGCGTAAAGCCGGCACTTCGGGGTTCTGCGTCTGAGGGGCCAGGATCGCCGACCCGGTCAGACGCGGGGTAGGATCCGGCATTGAAATTTAGACGAGCGCAAAGAAAGGCGGCTGATCAAAGGATCAGCTGCCTTTTTTGTCTCGTCTATAAGTGCCCCTAGAACGGTGTCTGATCCACCCACAGCTCTCTGGTGTGGGGGAGGGAGGTGCCGCGTGGGCAGACTGTGGGCCGCAGCAGCTGCTAGATCCATATAAACCCAGCACGGGTGGGACTGCATGTGGGGGACGTGGGGCTGGCTACCCCCAGAACAGGTCCAGGGGTTGCCAGCCTTGGGTCCATCTGAAAACACCCATTGTGTCACCTGTGGGAGGATTTTTAGGAGTGAAAGGGGAAATTGAAGCTTTTAAAAATTTGACTGTGCAACTTTGTGAAAGTCACTTCAGTGCCTTAGTCGCTTTGAAAATGAGACTTTGGTTTTGATGCTTTTGAATTTTCTACCCTTAGTGCTTGCGAAGTAGATATGTAAGATGGAATACAACTGCTGCTATTTGTTATCCCGCTTTACATGCCATAGAAGGCACAGAAAGAAGTGATTCATGGATTTCACTATGGAGAGGGCAGACATGCATAGATCTGTCATATGACTGTATCCGAAACGCATGCAGGACAGACAGTGAATTGCATTGTTACCCCAGCAAGTCTGTTTTACTTTCTGCTGGCTAATGAGAGATTTCATTTAAAGCCGGATTGCAGAGACAGCAGACATTCAGATCCGTTTCCTTTCTCATTCTGCCTTTATGGTCCCAACGTTTGATATTGCATGTGATATAATGATCATGAATACCAGATAAAAGCTCCAAATGTCACAGGAAACATACATCAGCTCCTGGGCTCTGTCTCTGTATTAGGTTTTTTGAAGGTAATGATCAATATATTGAAGTGCAAACCTTGAAAGGCTCTGAAATACAGGATTTGGTTCTCGATCCCACTTTTGCCTCACAGAATCTTTGGACTACACAAGCCCCTTAAAGTTAATGGAAAGACTCCATTTCCCTTCAGTGGACTTTGGTGCAGGCTCTAAATGAGCTATGCTACACTCCTTAAATCAGTTACTGTAAATTAAAACCATAATTCGTGTACTGCTCTGTCAGATTAATTAACAGTGCACTTTGTTTAGTTAGTGGTTCCCAAACATTTTGTCTGTGACCCCATTTTGTGACTTAAGTATAATTTCACGTCTCAACAGTAACTAAAACATGCAAAGCATATCAGATATCAGTCCTGATCACAACCCCATCCACAGAAGGCTTGACCCCTTTTGAAGTCTTGACCTATAGTTTGGAAATCTCTGTTTTTAAAGTATCATTCACAATAGGCAATGGGGAAAACACAGTGAATACAGGTTCCTGATAATAGGACATGTATGCTGAGCTCGGCAGTTGTCTCCTCCTCCTCCTCCTCCCCCCTCCTTCCTCCTTCTCCTCACCAACTATTTCATTTGACATATAAATAGAATGGACCGGATATTAGCCTAGTGGCTAAGGTGTTGGCCTGAGAGACCAGGGTTCAAAACCTGTTTTAGCTATGAACTCAGTAGTTAGCTCTTAGCCAAGTTGCTCTCTCTGACTCAGTTCCTCATATGTAAAATGGGAATAGTGGTAGCCTCACAGAGCTTATGTGAGGGTGAACTAGAGGAGGACTGTAAAAAACTTTGAACACTTAAATCGCTATATAGCACCTGTCATTGTACAATAATTAATCAGCGACATTAAGCCCCCTGAGGGCTTACAATCTAGGAATATCAGTATAATCCAACCAACCCCTGTGGAGTTACTCCAGGTTTATACCAGTATAAATGAGAGAAAAATGAGACTCTGAAGAAAGAGCTTCATCTTCCTTTTCGCACCAGGTTGAACCAGGAATAGTTCTGTTGAATTCAGTTTAATTATTCTACACTAAATGAGAGCAGTATCAGTCCTGTTTTACTCCCCCTATCCCTGGGTGCTAAAAAAAAGACCAGCTTTTTAATATAACATAAAATCAACTTTAAAATATATTGTACAGGAGTGCAATTTTAATATTGGGATATGCTAAAGAAAAAAATGACTGGAAAAATCTATACTTGCATGCTTTGACTGTAACATAGCTCCTGTAAAATGATGGAGAGAGTTGTTCCTTTTTAAGAACAAGTTGTTCCTTTTTAAACCTCTAAACATATTATACACCCCCGGCAAAAAGCACTAATAAACTGCCTGAGTATCCAGGAAAAGTAGGTCATCGCTGCTAATATACACAGTTACTTGGCCTCTGTGGTTACTACTTTAGATCTCTCTTTCACTCTCTCTTTCTGCCTCACTTGTACAAATAGTCTGATTCTGACTTTACATCCATTTAGCTTTATGACCTTAAAGGCGTTACACTACTCATAGACATCAGTGTAAATAAGATTGGGATAAGTACATTTGGTGCTGGACTCATCACTTGCAATACCCCATACCCATACAGAAGTGAACTCCAGGGTACTGGTGACCTTAAACTGTACTTTATTCATCAAGGGGGCTGTCCTCCCCTGCCATGCTGTATCAGCACCTCCTCATTGTGACTGACAGGAGATGCTCCCAGTACCGCCAATGACGCACATCGAGCGGCCAGGGCCTCTGTCCTGTGTTTAATGTGTGTGGGGAAAGCGCAAGGAGAACCTCCTCCAGGCTAGTGAATTTGATAAATTAGTGGCAGTGCTATGGTGTCCTTTGAACCCTGGTGCCCTTCATACAGCCACAGAGGAGGTCACTGCAGCCAGCTACTGCACACATCCCTAAGAGGGAGAAAGGGTGAGATGAAAGACACACAGGAAGAAAGGGTAGATGAAATGTGCCCTATGGCTAGGGAATTAATACGATCCTTTAGCAGTCAGCAGGGACAGGAAAGTATACAGTTCTGCCATATGGGGCTGCCCTTGATGACTGTTTGGAAGCTGTCACTGGTGCCAAATGCAGTAACTTGTCTCCTTTTGGGGACAAGTTGCTGGGAGCACATTACACGGATGCTCCAGAGTCTGCCCTGGCTGCCTAAAGCTTTCCAGGCACAATTCAAGGTGCTGGTTTTGACCTTTAAAGCCCTAAACAGTCTGGGTCCCATATATCTGAGACACCGCCTGTCCTACCATGTTCCACTGTGGCCCCTACAGTCAGCTGGGGGAGCCCTCTTGCAGGTCCCATCTGCTGCCCTTGTCCTTGGGATGGGGATGTGCAGGAGGGCGTTCTCGGCTGCTGCCCCAGTTCTGTGGAACTCCCTTCCCCAGGAGGTTTGCTTAAGCCGCAGCCTGAACATCTTCCAGAGGTGATACGAGCATGGGGGTGCGCCTGGATCCACAGCTGTGTCTGGATAGCCAGATATCGGCTGTGGCCAGGAGTGCTTTTTGCCAAATACATCTGGTGCGCAGGCTCTGCCCGTATATCTCCGATGCCAACCGTGTGACCGTCATCCATGCATTTTTCACCTTGAGGTTGGACTACTGCAATGTGCTCTATGTGTGGCTGCCCTTGGGGATGGTCTGGAGACTGCAGCTGGTGCAGAATGCAGTGGCCCACCTGCTTATGGGGACGGGCTGCCAGGAGCATATTATACCAGTGTTCTGAGCGCTGAGCCCAATTCAGGGTGCTGGTTTCGACCTATAAAGCCTTGAATGGTCTGGACCCTACCTACCTGAGGGATTGCCTCACTCCCTGGGCCCCGGGGTGGCTCCTGCAGTCATCGGAGGACGCCCTTCTGGAGGTCCCACGATATTGTCAGGTGGCCTCAAACAGGAGGGCATTCTTGGTGGCTGCACCTGTGCTGTGGAACTCACTCCCGGTGGGTGTTTGCCTCTGCCCGGATCTCCTCACCTTCCAGTGGCAGTGTAAGGCTTGGCTCTTCTGCCAGGCATTTGGTGGAGGGGATGGGTAGGGGGAGAATAGAGAGAGGGACAGGAGTTGGGCTGACTTTATTATGAGTATGGGGTTAGGGTGGTTTTTATTGTTTTGAATGTTAAAGCATTTTATTTATGTATTACTGTATTATTTAATTTACTGTTTTATGTACACCTCCCAAGCTGCCTGAGGCAGGAGGGGTGGGACAGAAATGCATATGTCAGGCCCCCTGGCCTGCGGAGGTGGGGAAATAGGGGGCACCATAGAAGACGCCCCGGACACAGGGGAACCCCCGACTTGCCTGGAGCCCCGCCGCCGCGGCCCGCAGGTGGAGCAGCCCTGGCCCCAGCACCACGGCGTCTAGCCACGCCCCCCAGCGTGCCACAACAACACGCTGGGGAGATCTCGGGACTGGGACCGCCCCCGGCAAAGACGCCGCCCCTGGCCACGCCCACCAGCGTGCTACAACCCCACGCTGGGGATACTGCAGGGCCAGATCATCCCCCGGCGATGACGCCTCCCCTAGCCACGCCCCCGGGACCCGCCCGGCGGCGCTCAGAGCAGCTACAGCTGAAGTCCCGGGCGCAGCCCTTATAAGGAGGAGGCAGACAGGGCTGCGTCGCCGGTGAACAGAGCCTTGCCCTGCGAGACTGGCCCCTTGGTGATTGTGCGACTGCGACTTGAGTACCTAGACCCAGTGTGATTGCGAGTGACTGACGGAGTGCGTGTGAGTGTGACCGTGGGAGTGCCTGTGAGTAATTGTTCCACCCTGATTATAGCACGTGGTGCCCTGGGCCCTTGCGAACGTCTCTCCCCTGTCCTTCCTTCCCCCCGCCTGGGAGTGCTACACCGGGCCCTGCCTCACGCT
>QEPC01006023.1:755491-777002 GCA_003113815.1 Sphenodon punctatus
AGCTCAGACTTTCAGTAGGAAAGCTGAACAATGTAAACTACCAATTGTGGAAGTTTAAAGTGGAAATGCTGCTGTCTAAAGATGATCTATGGGAGGTGATTACCATGAACAGACCAGCAGCAAATCATGAGGAATGGGATAAAAAGAACAGGTTAGCAAAGGCTACAATAAGTTATCGGTAGAAGATAACCAGCTAATCCATATAAGAAGTGAGACCATGAGCTCCAGATGCTCTACTGACTGCACAGTCTGCTTTGCAACTAAGACTAGTTTCCGGTGGAGTACGGAGGGTAGGCGGCCCCCTAGAACTGTCCTAGTGGGGGTGAAAGCTCGGGGGGAGTTCCTGGCCAGCCCGGGGAGACCCAAAAAGGCGCCTAGGAGAACGTTACCCAGCGGAGGGAGGCGTGGTCATAAGCCCGGCAGCCTATTGGCCCAGAAGCTCACCCGGAGTGGTTAAAGGTCACTTGGATCTCCGGCGGCGCTGGAGGTGCACACTGGGGCCACGCACCTAAGGGCTGCATGCGCATGGGCGCACCCTTGTGCGTGCAGCCTTAGGCACCAGTGGTGCATAGGTGCCCCCTCCTCTGTGACTGTAAGTTGGGCGCATGGTGGGCAAGTCTGGTGCCAAGAAGAAGAAAGGCCAGACGATGACATTGGCCTCGGCTCAGGGGGCGGCAGCTCACAAGTCATTGGATGTGTTTCCCTTCATTCATTCTCAGCGGGTATCTGTGATGGGGGAGTCTGGGACTTCTGGTGAAGAGGCTACGGGCATGGAGTCCCCGGCGCCACTGGTTGAGGTGGGGCCTTACCCTTTGGGGGAGGCTGGCTCTAAAGATGAATTGATCCATTTGGAGACCTTGGTGCCCGATGGTGACTCCATTCTCACTGGTGGGGATGGAGTTGGCATGGAGAGGGACTGCTTGGCCAGTCGTGATCTCCTGCTTAGACAATGTGTGCTACTAGAATCTTTATCCAATGACCTCAACCAGTCATTGGGGGAAATTGTAGCAGTGCTTAAGGACCAGCAGGACCATTTGTTTGTCATTTCCAAGGCTTTGACTGTCGGTACAGCTGGTGGGGGGGAGGGTCGGGTGGGGGTTTGGAGCCAAATAGTTATGCTGCCTCGACTGCCCAAGGGGGGCAGGGTGGGGGCCTTCTTGCTGGCTTATCGCAGATGGCTGTCTCCCCCCGTATCCCTGAGTATGCACCCACGGCTTCTCACCTACCTAAGCTGGTCCCCATCCCAGGAGCCGTGGCCTTTAGAGTGCAGCCCCTGCCTGATGGTTTCTTCCCGCTGTGGAACTCAGTCTTAGCCATTGCACATTATCTTGAACAGATTTTGAGGTGGGTTCCTCCGGGGGCCATTGAGTCCTCCCAGCCTTTGCCTTCTTATAGGCATTCCCAACAGTTTATAGGTTTTTTTCAATCTTCCCATTTTGCCTCCACAGTTTTGGCTCAAGCACATCTGTTGTCAACATGGGGGTGCATGTGGGAGAGGCTTTTAGGGATCGGGCCAGTTTTTTAGCGGCCCCGAAAAGATTACAAGATCAACTAGATAGATCCTGGCCTAAAAGCCCTTTGAGGGGCGTTATTGTCCTGGGGAAGCCTTAAAGGAAAGTCCCTCCTCCATTCAAGAGAGGTTATCGAACCTAGCACAAGGTATTGAATGAGGGAGGGGCTTGCTAGCTGAGATCTTTGCGGGTGATAAGCAAGGAACAGGATGCGCTCTGGAGGAGCTGAATTACCCAAATTCTACTGTGAGGGAGGCTGTGGTAGGAGCTGAAGCTGTCCTGGGGATAACTAAATGGAGGAGAGGGTGGCCCAGAACCTCCAGAGAGGAGGGGTGGTTAGGAAGAGAAGTAGTGGAGTAGCCTCTTCAAAATTGACACCCTTATCACCTGGTCGGTTGAATTTGGGTAAAGAGGGGGAGCAGGTGCTTGGTCATTCCAAGGGAAATTATGGTCTATTATTAGGGAGGGCATCTTACTCTAATAGCCTTGGGAGTGGGGACGGGGAAGACCCCATGTGGATGCCGCAGGATATTAACCACGATCAACTTCCCCCCCCGTCTAGGCTTGGGGATATAGGTCTTTGTTCAGGTCTGGATAATGTAGTTGGGGAGTCAATTCCTCCATGTTGGGTGGCCAAAGCAGCCCAGATGGGGGTGCTTAGGCAAAATTTGGTAGTGCCCTGAGGGTATCAGTATCACGATCCGTCACCTTTGTCCATTTGTTCCTGGAATATCACTGGGTGGAACTCCCATAGGGCCCAGGATTCCTTTATTGATTACCTTAGGCAATTCCAGGTGATTTTATTGCAGGAAACCTGGGCAGAGAACGAAGTAGAACTGGAAGGGTATAAGTGCCGCGTGATCCACCCCCGTTAAATAACAATCCATGGGGGCTTGTTTTAGAGGAAAGGAGGTCGAAGGATCAGGTCATTAACCCTTCAGGTTTGAGGTTTGGGGAGGCAGTGGCGGCACTCAGTCTTACGACCCTAAATGGGATCTGCCCCCAGGATACTCCAGGGGAATTTACCTTTTTGGGCCCACAGGGAGTCAGCATAGTGGACTATTTGTTAGTAAATAACTTGGCTTTACAACAGGTGCATGATTTTCAGGTTGGGAGCATCCTGCTTAGCGATCACATGCCTATACAACTGGCCCTACAAGTTGATTGGGGGCTAGGGGAGCAGTGGCCCCTTGCCCACCCGGTGCCAAAGGGGGGGGGATGCTATTGGAGGGTACAGCCCTACAAAATGGAATAGGGATAATGAGTGACAGTTTATGGAGTTGCTGTATACTAATCCTCTGGTAAGGTTAAAGGAGAAGGTTATGGCACAGGAACCTTCTTTAATTACTATAGCTATTTATGAGGAGCTGATGGAAGAGCTGAAGCCCCATTTGTTGCAGAGGGAACCAGTGGATGGAAGGGAGTGTCGTGAAAATAATCAAAGATGGTTTGATAAAGAATGTCGTCAGGCCAGAAGAGCTTTTATAAGCGTGTATCAGGGTTACCTGCACTCAAATTTGAGACAGCTGCCTGCACAGTACTTTGAGTTGAAGAAATATTATAAGTCGGTCGTTAAAAGAAAGAAGAGGAGTATGCCATTGGGGTTTGGCGAAATTTGGTTGAGGCGGGTTATAGTAATGACACGAGGAAGTTCTGGTGGTTGGTCAACGGGGCATTGGGGGTCTTTAGGGGGCTGGAAGTTTGTATTATCTCATGGGATGCCTGGGAAGAACATTTTAGGAAGCTCTATCATAATCAAATGAAGGAGGAGGGACAGATAGACCTGGAGTCAATTCCTCTTTGGCCCCCAGTTACGGAAGAGGATATCCAGGAGGTGATAGGTTTCTTTAAGAACAACAAAGCCCCGGGGGCCGATGGGGTCAGGATTGACTTTTTGAAGGCAACAAGGGAATGGTGGGTCCCATTCTTAGTGGTATTATTTACAGCAATAAATCAAACTGGCTGCATCCCAGATGGGTGGAGGGAGCTAATAGTTATTCCATGTATAAAAAGGGGCCCAGGGGTGATACGATGAATTATCATCCTATCAGCTTGTTGCCGGTGATCAGCAAGGTTTATACTAAGACCTTGCTGGGTAGGTTGGCTACTTGGGTGACAAACGAAAAGATTCTGGCACCGGAACAAGCGGGTTTTCAGAGTGGCAGGGCGACAATTGACCACTGTCTGGTCCTCCACCATTTGAGTTGCAAATACAGGAATATTAATAAAAGGCTTTTTGCCACATTTATAGATCTCCGGCAAGGCTTTGATTCCATTAGGAGAGATTATCTATGGGGCAAGTTGAGAGCCTTAAATATAGATCCCCGGCTGCTAGCCATTATATGGAACATCTATAGGCATGCCAAGATGTTGGTGAAGTTGGACAGGCTGGGGCATATGTCCAGGGAGATTGGGGTAGACAAGGGGGTAAGGCAAGGTTGCCTTTTGTCCCCAATGCTTTTCAATATTTTTATAAATGATGTGGTGGAGTGGGTCACGGAGGAGAGGTTTTTTCCTCCTAGGCTGACAACCAGACAGATCGGCTGCCTTTTATATGCGGATGACCTGGTTCTGACTTCGCAGACCAGGGTGGGGCTTCGGAGGCAATTGGAAGCTTTTGCCCAGTACTTCCAGGAAAATGCCCTTATAATTAACCACCAGAAGTCTAAAGTGATGGTATTCTCTAGGGGTGGGAAGTCCAGATTATCTGGTATCCGATACTGCCGGTATTTTGCTGTACCGGCTGTATCGGATTAATCTGGATATTGGGGGTACCGGTACCGGTTCCCCGTGCCGGATCGTTTTACATTGCAGTCATTGAAATGAATAGCCGCAATGTAAAAAAAGAAGAAAAAGCCCCAACCACTTTTCCCTCCCCCGTCCAGGCTGCGCGGGTGGAAAAGGGGACACACACACCCCACCCACCCTGCCCAGCCTGGATTTTTTTAAAAAAGGTACTAGGGTGATCCCTGGGGTGGGGGGTAGTTTAACACACACCCCACCCCAGGGATCACCCTACCCCCCCACCCAAGGATCGCCTACCTTTGGCACTCCGGGCGGCGGTGGTTGTGGTGGCAGCAGCAGCACGGCACTCTGGGTGGCTTCAGCGCTGACTGTGGCTGCCAGCTTCAGTGCTTAGTAGGCCTCCCAGGGCCCAGAGCTATGGACTTCGGGGGGAATTTTTTTTTAAAAAAAAATCCAGGCTGGGCAGGGTGGGTGGGAGGTGTCCCCTCTTCCACCCGCACAGCTGGGAGGGGGAGGGATTGTTTTTTCCCCCCATTGATTTCAATGGGGACACTGACAGTTCCCCATTGAAATCAATGGAATAGATCTGGCACCGGTAAACCGTTTTTTTTGCAAGCCGGTAACCGGTAAAACTGGTAGCCGGTTTTTTGCCAGATGTCCCATCCCCAGTATTCTCCAGGGAAAGGAAAATTTATTATTGGGAAGTGGGGGGTTGCCCTATTCTCCAGGTGACTTCCTTTCGATATTTGGGCATTTTGTTCCAGCAAAATGGTAGGTGGTCGGAACATCATAGAGCGGCCAAATTGGCGATTGGTGGGGCCCCAGGAGCAATTGCCAATCTTTTTTGCAGATTGGGTAGGGCGGACCCCAATTGGGCTTTGAGAGTGTTTAATTCCAAAGTGAGTTCCAAATTGTTGAATGGAGCAGAACTTTGGGCAAGTCTGTGTAGCAAGGAATTTAATGGGCCACAAAATAAATTCCTGCAATGGATTCTTAAGGCCCCTAGGGGTTTACCTTTTGAAGCCATCAGGTCGGAAGCAGGACAGATTGCATGGGATGGGACAGTGACGAAAAGGGCGGTTATGCTGTGGCTAAAGATAAACTTCTCAACTCAAGAGCTCCTAATGGCAGTTAAGGAGGATGCTTATGTTAGCCCTTGGTGTAAGGAGTTGGATAACATCTTGGCCCATTTAGGGTTTTCTAAGGAGTATATTAGGGAAAAACAGTACGCCCAAGTTAGGGCGGAACTAGGTAAGAGAGTTGACAACACTGAGGGGCAAAAGGCACATGCTCGCATCAGAGATACTGCCTTTTTAAGAGATTGTGGGAGGTTCATGCCGATGTGTGGGGTGATGCCTGATTACCTTCTCCAGCTTACAGCGGAAAGGCTGAGGAATTTGTTCTTATGTGCCCGGTTAAACTCACTGCCGTCGATGGTGCTGGAAGGGTGCAGGAGAGGAATACCATATGCGGAATGTCTCTGTCCCTTTGATGCCACGGGGGTGGAGTCAGTGGCACATATTTTGCTGGAATGCCATCTTTATGATCAGGCAAGGAAGAGGCTTTTATCACAGTTTATTGGTAGATTCCCTGGGCACTCAGAGCATTTTTAAGTCTGCATGCTGCTGGCTGATGGGGACAGCAAACTTACAAGGAATGTGGCCACTTTCTTGCGATCCGCATTTGAGTTAAGGAACACATTTCTCAGATTTCAAAGTGTGGGGGATTGTGATACTGAATTGGATGTGCAGAGCGACTAGTTAATGCCGCTTAGTTAATGTTTTAGTAATGTGGCTATCAGCTAATGTTTAGATAAATTATGATGGTATGTTTTGGGGTAGTACATCTACCCTGTTTCTTTTTAATTATGGGGTGGTTTATGCGAAGGTGATGCCACCGAACCACTGGAGGGCAGCGGCGTTGTCAGTCTTATTTGTTATTTGTGATATGTTATGTGCTTGTAAGTTGACAATGACTAATTGGTCACGTCTAATAAACTGAATTTGATATGATTTGATTGGAAGTGAGATCACAGCAAGAGGCATGTGGATTGCATTGCAAAACCTGCATGCGAGAACTAGCCTGAATTGCAAACTGTTTCTACTGAGGAAACTATACAAAATGAGGCTTGGCAAAGAGAGTGAAATGCAGGAGCATATAAATGCCATGTTGGAAATAGTGGCACAGCTGCACGGCATTGGAGAAGATATAAAGGACAACCATGTGGTAGCCCTACTCCTCTGCAGCCTGCCTGAATCTTACAGTGCCCTCATCAATGCCCTGGATACAAGGCCAGAGGCCGAACTGAAGCTGGAATTTGTTAAAGGTATACTTGTGGATGAATTCCAGCGCAGAAAGGAGAACCTGCAGAATGATCTAAAGCAGGGTAATGAGACTGCACTGAAAACCTCAGACAAAACTCCTAAGAGGGAAACTAGAGTATGCTTCAGATGCAAAAAGGAGAGACATTTAAAGAAAGACTGTTATATACAGGGCCCCAATTCTTCTGCCCTGCCGCGATTCGCGGGTTTTGCGCCGAATCCTGGATTAGCGCAGAAACTGGAGAAATCCCTGTGGATTTCCCTTGGCTGGCTGTGAGCTTTATTCATGCCACAAGCCAATCAGGGGCTTGCGTGGCCTTTATAAAGCACGTCCCTGCCACTTGCCAAGCCAAGGAACCCAGCCGCAGAGGGATTGCTGCCTCTGCCTGCTCCAGCTGCCGATCGATTGCTGCTGCTGCCCGCTCCAGCCACCGAGGGATTGCCGCCGCTGCCACCCACTCCAATCGTAAGGCAAGTAGGAGGGGGGAGCCAGGGAGGGGTAGCTGGAAGGGGGGTGAGCCAGGGAGGGGGGGAGCCAGGGATAGGTTGACCATTGCTGGGGGGGTTAGACGGGGGAGCCAGTGGTGTGTGTGACTGGGAGAGTGGGGAGGCCAGGGGTGGCTGGGAGTGGGGGAGGCCAGGGGAAGAGCTAGGGGGTTAGGGGGCTTTCTGGGAAGAGGGGAGAGCCGGGGGTGGTGGTGACTGGGAGAGGGGAGAGGGGGTCCTCCTGGGTGGGGGTGCCATGTTGCATTGCCATGTGTTTTGGGGGGGTTGCCTGCTGTACCCTCTGCATGGCCCTGTTAGCACACGTTTTTATTAATCGATAAAGGAAATGGATCGCCATTTGACAAAAACCCCAGCACGCACACAAAGCTTTGAAAACCTCTGCCCAGGAGCATGCAGCCGATTTCCCAAAGGATATGCATGCTTGTGGTGGGAGGCTTTTTTGCTCATCCTGCAACGTGGTCCTGGACCATACCAGAAAATCAACTGTGGTTGATCACCAGAATTCTTGATCCTACAAAAGTCACCTTTTTATCATACAGGATGGAAGACTTCGCTGAGATCCCTGAATGGAACTCCGTTCCATCCAACCAGTTTCAACTTTACATTAACATCCTCACTCCAAATTATGTGGACAGATACCGACAAGATCCTTCAGGGAAAAAGGACTTGGACAATTTCTGGAAAAGCGCATGGGACAGAGTGCCCAAGCTGGCAGAAGTGGCACTAGCTTCTATAAACTCTATAACAACTTCTGCTGATGCGGAGCGCAGTTTCAGCACTCATAAAATTATATATACAGACACACACAGAGCTTTGGGGAAGACAATCTCCGGTGATCTGTTTTCATGTGTTTTAATGCAAATAAATAAATGTCTTATTTTTAACTTGCTGGACTGAAAAATGTGTTAATGCAAATATGTAAATACAAGTTTTTTTAAAAAAATTGTTTTAATTTTTCTCGACTTGTTTTGTAACTTTATTGCATCACAGAATTTTCAATTTTGGGTTGCAGAATTTTCAATTTTGGGTCGCAGAATTTTAGAACAATTTTTGTAGAAGAATCGGGGCCATGGCTATATATGGAAAGCAGAACAGCAGAAACTATCTCCACGAACACCTAAGCAGAGGGCTGAAGTCACAAACAGCAACACAGTCACTCAACAATGGAGTGGGTGCTTCAGAGCAACGCAAGACAGCTCATCCCAAAATTGGTGTGTAGACTCTGGGACAACGAACCACATGACTAGCGATAAAGGTTTCTTCACAGGGCTGGATCCGAGCAGTAAAGAAAGGATCTACCTTGTAGATGGGAGAAGCATCAACACGGAAGGAATTGGACAAGGATTCCTGTTCTGCAACCAGTCACAGGGAGGCACACTGACCATACCCATGATGGATGTGCTCTGTGCCCAACTTAGAAGGGGAACTCCTGTCCGTGAAGCACCTGGCAGCGTGGGGACTCACCATCTGTTTCCAGGGAGACGAATGCACAATTCAAAGTGGGACAAAAGTACTGGCCAGAGCCACTTAAGATGAGCACCTGTACCGCCTGAGCACAGCAAAAGAACAGGCAAAGCTCACTGTGCACAAGCCACACAATGACTGCATCCACCTGTGGCATAGACGCATGGGACATAGACACCCGGACAGCATCAAGGAAATGCACAGACAGCAGTTGACCAAAGACCTTAAGGTCACGTGTCCCGTGATCATGAAATGCGACTGTTGCATCAAAACCAAAGCCACGAGGGCTACGCTTCCTAAGAAGAGTCAGAATAGAGCCATGAAACCACTTGATCTTGTACACAGCGACATCTGTGGCCCAATGAAGGTTCCCACACCAGGAGGCAACCGGTATATGGTAACTTTCATTGACGACTATTCAAGGTACACGATCATGTACGTCATGAAGAATAAAGATTAAGTATTCGACAAACTTCAGGACTATGTGACCATGACGAGCAAGAAGTTTCAGTGCAGACCAAAGACACTGCGGACTGACAATGGAGGTGAGTTCATAGGAAAGGAAGTAGAGGACTTCCTGAGACTCCATGGAATAGAGCACTAACAGACAATGCCATATACACCTGAGCAGAACGGAACAGCTGAAAGGAAAAACAGAACGCTAACCAAAATGGTTAGATGCATGTTAACAGACTCTGGACTAGCAGAAAGATACTGGGGCAAAGCAGCAGTTGCTGCTACCTACAAAATTGGCTGTATTCTAGAACAGTGAGGAAAACTCCATACGAACTGTGGCATGGTCAAAAACCTAGTGTGGGCCACATCAGAGTATTTGGAAGTAAGACTTACATATTTATCCTAGAGGAGAAAGGTACCAAGCTACAAAACAGACCAGTGGACGGCATCCTCGTAGGATACAGTGATCATTCCAAAGGTTACAGGATCCTGGATCCACGCACAGACAGAATAACCATTAGTAACAGTGTGACCTTTGTGGAAAACTCAAGCGACAGTGTGATGACTCCCCAAGGTTGAGGCAAAGGAGAACAATCAACCACAGACGAAACCACTGAACGGGAGCAATCCTCTGAACGAATGGTCGAAATTGACACAAAGGTAACAGAAGTGCAGGAACAGACACAGCCGGCTGTTGATGCTGAATCAAAGCAGTCAACAAGGTCTAACAAAGGCATTCCCCCCGCTCGTCTGTCCTACAAAGTCAGCACCAGTAAATTGTCAGAGTCAGCATCCTGGGAGGACATCTCACAGATGTCAGAAGGGGAAGCAGAAAAATGGGTAAGAGCGGCTGAAGAAGAAGTAAAGTCCATGCAGGACAACGTGACATGGACACTTACTCCACTGCCCGCAGGGAGAAAGACTATAGGTTGTAAATGGACATTTAAAATAAAGTACAATGCGCAGGGAAATATTGAATGGTACAAGGCCTGACTTGTCGCGAAAGGATACTCCCAGAAGTACGGAGAAGACTACGATGAAACATTTGCACCTGTAGTTAAGCACACTACAATCAGAACATTGTTAAGTATAACTGCCGGAAGAGGACTGCAAGTCAAACACATGGACGTGAAAACAGCGTTCCTAAATGGTGAGTTGAAGGAAGATATATACATGAACCAACCACCGGGGTTTACATATGTTGAAAGGCCGGATCTTGTATGCAAACTGCACAAAAGCATATATGGGCTTAAGCAGGCCACCAGAGCGTGGAACACTAAAATAAACAAAGTGCTCATGAGGGAAAATTTTACCAGGAGCAAAGCAGATCCCTGCTTATACACAAAGAGAATAAGGGGCAGGTGGATCTTTGTATGTCGATAACCTTATCATATGCTTTGAGCAAGAAGGGGACGAGTGCGAAACAATGAGAGATCTAAATCAGGACATTGAAACTAAGGACCTGGGCAACATAACACACTACCTTGGAATACAAATTGAAAGAGAAGATGATGGAAACTATCTTCTCAACCAAAGTCAGGCAATAGAAAAGAGGATAGAAAGTTTCGGCATGGGGGGTGCGAAGGCAGCAAATACCCCTATGGAAACTAGCTACCCAAAGAAGATCAAAGAACCGAGCTTATTGCTGTCAGACAATAAGCAATACAGAAAGGTGATAGGAAAGCTCTTGTACATTGCCACAATCACAAGGCCTAACATTGCGGTGGCAATAGGTATACTCTGTAGACAAGTCTCAGCCCCAACCCAAAGGGATTGGAACGCAGTGAAGAGGGTCTTACGGTGTCTGAAAGGGACTGTGCACCTCAAGCTGCGGCTCCCAGCAACTTCCGTGTCAGACCTGATAGGGTACGTGGACACAGATTGGACTGGAGACCATTTGGACCGAAAATCTACCAGTGGGCACCTATTTTTGTTTGGTGGAGGACCCATCAGCTGGTGCAGTCGGAAACAAGGCTCTGTGACGTTTTCCTCGACGGAGGCAGAGTACATGGCAGTGGCACACGCCAGCCAAGAGGCTATCTGGTTGCGACAGCTTCTGAATGATCTGGGGCAAAACTTGGACAGACCTACACCGATCCTGGAAGACAACCAAGGCTGTATAGCGCTGGCTCAAACAGAAAGAATCAACCCCAGAACCAAGCATGTTGATGTAAAATACCATTTCCTGAAAGACTCACAGAAACAAGGACTCATAGATCTGCAATACTGTTCTACAGAGGATATGACAGAGGATGTGTTCATGAAGCCACTAGCAGGGGGACGCCATCTGAAGCTATTAAGAAGAATGAACTTAGTGGGTTTGACTAATGACTGTTGAGCAGGGGTGTTGGATTGTGCAACTGTCAAAAGTAAAAGCCCATTGCAAGCCCTGCAAGCTTAATATGGGGCTTGTCCAGTAGAGGGAGGGTCAGGGGATGAAACTGGGTTTTTTCCCCTCCTTGTCTCCTTTCTTCTCCTCTCTCTGTCCTCCATCTTGTCCCATGCAGTCTGTACAGTATGGAAGCATGTCTTCTGAGTTCTTAGTAAAGTTCTGCTTTGAAGAAACTTCTACTGTGTGTTATTCAGCAGAAAGCTATTATTCTACAATAAGTTTAACACAGCAAGTCAGCATAACAAACAATATAGAAGAAGAGGGTGCAGGGAGGGCAATGGAATGCAGGGTTATGTTATAGAGGCTAACTATGCACACATCTTCAAGAGTCTAAATCGTAAGAGCAAAAACATAACAAGGAGGCAACTTGTCAAACATATCCATGTGAACTGTATAATTAATGACATAGCTATCTATCCATCCCTATGTCTACAGAAAATACTGATAAAGGGTTTGCCCCACTAGCCCTACTCCGGCACAAGTGTGCTTCAGTTTGGGTCTGGAGGAAGAGAGGTCATCCGGTGGTGGTTTAGCTGCATGAGGTCACGGAAAGGTGCCTTTGGTGTTCAGAGGGTGAAGTTTCCAGTGCCTGGAGCATGTCCCCTTTAAATGAACCCCTTCCCCTTGTTGGGTAGAGTCCCTGGCCTTGTAGGACTCTCATAAGGAGTGAGAAGGCAGCTCAGTCTCTATTATCCATTCAATCTGTGACCCCTTTTCTAAAGACCATGTTTATCCTCTTCCCTGTTCCTGGGCTTTCACCCCTTATGTCTTCATTTAAACAAGATGGAAATTTTTCTATGATGTCAAAGGGAAGTCGTGCCTCACTAACCTACAGGAATTTTTGAAGGTGTAGATAAGCATATGGATAGGGGTGTGCCGATAGATATACTGTATTTGGATTTTCAGAAAGCACTTTATAAGGTCCCTCCTGAGACCCTCCTGAGGTCCCTCCTGAGACCCTCCTAAGGTCCTATTGTGGATTTCACAATGGAGAGAAGTAAATAGTGGAGTGACTTAGGGATCTGTACTGGGAGTTGGGACCAGTGTTGTTTAATATTTCATTAATGATCTGGGAAAGGGAGTAAAGAGTGAGGTGATCAAATCTGCAGATGACACAAGGTTATTCAAGGTAGTTAAGAAGAGTTGACTGTGAAGAACTGCAGAAGGATTTCGAAAGACTGGGTGACTTGGCATCTAAGGCCCGTTTTACACAGGCAGCACCCACACACAAACACCCAGAAATCTGGATGCTCATGTGTGGGTGCCACCCATGTAAATCCCACGGAGGGGGGGGTGGGGTTGTGCATGCATGTGTCCCATGTACAGAACAACGGGCGAAAATTGCAGTTGCTCCATGTGTGTTGATGGGTGGAGGTGGGTTTAGATGGGTGTGCACCTACACCCTCCCACCCACCCAGCCCACACTGTGGCCCGTGTAAAAAGGGCCTAAATGGCAGATGAAATTTAATGTGGACANGTGGCCCGTGTAAAAAGGGCCTAAATGGCAGATGAAATTTAATGTGGACAAGTGCAAAGTGATGCACATAGGGAAAAATAATCCAAACTTTGGCCCTTTTCACATGGGTTGAGCTGCAGAGGGGTCTGTGTGCACCATGGTCTGTGTGCACTGGGTGGGTGGGAAGTTCTGATGGGCGCTCTCTGGTGCACACCGACCTCCCCCCACCACTACCAATCACCCACCCACAGAGGCACCTCCATTTTGTCCAGTGCCTCTGTGCGTGGGGAATGGGTATAGATGGGTGTGCGCGGGAGCCTGCACGCATGTACACACCCACACCCAGCCATGGCACGGGTCAAACGAGACTCATCCATGCATGAACACCTAGATTTCTGGGTGTTCATGCATGGGTGCTGCCTGTGTGAAAAGGGCCTTTATGTACACTTTGCTTGTTTCTAAATTAGGAGTTACTACTCAGGAAAAGGACCTTGGAGTCATTGTGGACAATACGTTGAAATCCTCAGCGCAGTGCGTGGCGACCATCAAAAAAGCAAACGGAATGTTAGGAATTGTTCATAAAGGGGTAGAGAATAAAACTGAAAATATCATAATGCCACTATATATATATTGATGGTGTGACTGCACCTTGGCTATTGTGTGCAGTTCTGGTCACCCCATCTCAAAAAAGATATCGTAGAAATAGAAAACGTACAGTGTTCCCTATGAAGAGACGCTGGATAGGTTGGTTAGTTTCTCTGTGCCTCAGTTCCCCATCGCTAAGATGGGGATAAAAGAAATCCTTTGCCTCGCAATAGTGTTGTCAAGCTGAAAACATGAAAGGCAGTGAGGCAGTTGATGCTGAAGTGCTAATGGAAGTGATGTAAGTACCTCAGATGGATCTACTCCATTCTCTTTATCACTAGAGACCAAGTTGTACCGTCATGGTTAAAAATGGCTCTTGGTCCTTTGATCTGAGGTGGCTATTTTTTTCTCACTTTCCCCTAGTTGTTGCAAGACGTAATTTGGGTTCCTATAAAAGGCTGCGGGTGCCTTTCTTCTCTCGTTAATTGGTTATAACCCTCGCCCACTATCGACACTGGTGTTTGTATGTCGCCACTATCTGTTAAACGCCTTTCTGGAAGATTACAAAAGAGCCATGAAAATGAGAGTCAGGGGATGGAAGGACGGATAGATGGATGGATGAGAGACGCCTCGATTACAGGCAACAAGCACAGAAAGCTTGGATTAGGGTGAACAGCTGGTGCAGATTCAATAATCAACTGCTCTGAAAGAAAAGCCTATCTTTCCTCATCCCATGGCATTAGAAAACAGGATACTAGAGCTGCCAACCTCACAATTGAAATCTGCCCACACAGAATAGCAAATTCCCCTTGGCTCGTATTTAAATGCTCCTGGCTCATTATAACTCTATACAGCCTTGAATGCATACACGTGGCTCTTCTGCAAAGAGAACATTGCACTCCTTCTCTCAGCAGGACTCTGCCTGTGCCTTAGTGCTAAGGGGAAGCGAGGAAGGAGGGGGCCAGGAAGGGAGACCGGCTTATCAAGTTAACAGCTGCTGCTGCCGCTGAATATTGGTTTGATTCTTACTGCTAGACTAGGATTCGCTTCCACATCAGGCAGCAGGTTTGGCTGTTCGGCATCCATTTAAGGGGGTCAATCTTCAGGGCAGCCCTTGGAAAAATGCAAAAGCCGGAGCCCAGTCACCAGCCATTATCCAGCCAGCACAAGCAACGCAGCCCCTGACTGCTGTTGTGATTGACACTGGCTGGCAGGGCTGGGGTGGCAAGGGGGTGGGGGAAAGCCCCACAGCAAAGGGGCAGCCCAATGCTGGGTGCATATTTAAGCCCTTATGTAACAAGCTGGAAGGGCTGCAGTGTGTTTACTTTTGAATAAGGGTGACAGTATTGTGTTAGCAGGGCAGCCTTGTGGCCTGTGCTTCCTTTTAGGGTCAGGGCCTCCAAAACCACAGTGCACAGGTTTTCCATTCAATGAGCTCTTATTGTTAGAACCCGACCAGCACAGTCCCCACAGTTAGAATCTACTTGGCAATAGTTCCCTACTGAGGGGAGCCCCTCTCTGGAGCCCCTGGGGACCTCGACCCTTCTACCTAATCCACATCAGGGGAGCATCTCCCATCAGTCCCACCTTAAGCTGGGCTAGCCTGCTTTTGTGTGGAAATCCTGGGGTCCTTCCTTGGGAGAGCAAAACCAAAAGGGTGCAGCCACTGTCGGAGCTCCCACCTGCAGCCACCACTAGAGCCAACCCCCATTCCACTCTGCCAGAGTTTGGCTGCCTCCACTGTTAGCAAGTGGCAGGGCAAAGGGAGTGTCCTACACCTTTCTGATGGGGTCATGCCCCCTTCTGAGTGTTGTGAGACTCACGTAGGGTTGCCACTGATACAAATTTTTAAGGAACACGTATGAAAAATACATGTTGCAGACCCTGCAACATGTATTTTTCATACGTGTTTCTTAAAAATTTGCATAGGAGGCAACCCTAGACTCACGTTCTGACCCCCACATCCCTGATCATCATTCTGGCAACGCCTTTGTACCAAATCCCAGAGCTGCTCAGTCCACTACCTTTAAAAAAGACTATTCATTAGTGGGACAAGTTTTAAATGACAACTTCAAAAGACCGAGGAAGGAGAACTGATCTGAGCAGCCAAACGACAGTCAGAGGAATACTTGTTCCAGCACCAATTAGACATAAGGTGAAGAGGTTCAAGTATGTCCTGCAGGGCTAACACCCTACTCGCGTCACCGTGCTACTTATTCAGCAACCTCATGGTAAGGTAAAGGAAACCGGCGGTGTCACTTCACCCACCATCCCTCTCAGTGTTTGGGACAGTAAGCTGGAGGGGAATGGAGGAGAGTTCTTTGGCCAGAATTGGATTCAGTTCCATCAGGGAAGAGTTCTTTCCATGCTTCATGTAGCTAAGAAGGAAAGATATTAATGCAGATGATAATTTGTTACATAAATACATTTTATGGCAGGGCCATTTTTAGAACTCGTGGGGGTGTAAGGAACTGCTCCAAGCTGTATAGCTGCTTCATAGGATTCTGCTCCAACTGAGGCGAAGGACACAATTTTAAGGCAAACCAACACAGGAGATTTTATTTAAATGCAGACAAGTCTGAGCTGGGCTCCCCAGGACACTGGAAAGAATCCCCTAGTAATCCCCTCTCTATTCGAAATGCAGCTTTGCTGTCATGCTTGTTCAACCACTTAGAAAAGCTCTGCAACACTAAGGACATTTTCCCAAACACTTTCGAACAAAAATATTTCTTATTTCTATCTGGATGAATTCTCTGCCTCTGTCTTCTCCTCCAAATTTCATTCCCACTAAATTAAATTAAATTGGAATCTCTCCACAGGACACAGGCAAAACAATTCACCTTCTTCTTTGAAACACCCTGCTGATTTACACTTGGGCTGTACACTTTATCAATAATTCAAGGAGCTGGTTTTGAATGGAAATTTCCTGAAACCTAGAGAAATTGTCAGAAAACTGGCACTTAACCAATATTTAAATGTTTGAAATTTTAACAACTTTTCCTAACAGTTCCCTCCCAAGTAACTGCTTGCACATAATGTAGGGAACATTGATTTTGTTCAGCATTCGATCATTGTTTCCCCCTCATTGTATTTAAATGTTTCATGCTAGGATGCTAATGACATTTTTTTTATCTAACAGTCACCTCCCAAGTGATTGCTTCCATATATGATCAAACATTTATATAATGATTTCAGTGTTTACAGTGATTTATTTATTTATTTATTTATTTTTACAATTTATATGCCGCCCACTCCTGCCTCAGGCATCTCGGGGCGGCTCACAACATATTAAAACATTTAAAACATTAAAACATTAAAATAAACCATATTAATTTAAGTTAAAACAATCTAAAACCTCACCCCCCACACCCTAATCCATCCCACCCACCCCATCTCCTTCGGGAAAAGCCTGGCAGAACAGTCAGGTCTTACATTGTCTGCGGAAAGAGGGGAGGTCGGCAGCCAAGCGGATCTCCGACGGGAGGGAGTGCCACAGCTGCAACGCAGGCACGGAGAATACCCTCCTCATCCTCATAGTAGACACCCGGGAAACCCCGAGGAGGGCGCCCCCAGCCAAAGGGCCACTACAGGACCTGGAGGGTGAGGTGGTCCTGCAGATAGGCAGGGCCCAAGCCGTTTAGGGCTTTAAAGGTCAGCACCAACACCTTGAATTGAGCCCGGAAACCTACCAGCAGCCAGTGCAGAGAGTGAAGCACGGTGTAATATGCTTGTGTTGGCCCATCCCCGTTAAGAGATGGTCCGCCGCATTCTGCACCAGCTGCAGTTTCCGAACTAATACCAAGGGTAGCCCCACGTAGAGCGTGTTGCAGTAGTCCAGTCTCGAGGTAATAAAAGCATAGATGATCATGACCAGATCTGAGTCTGAGACATTCGGCCTAAGCCGACGCACCAGATGTAGCTGTCAAAATGCTCCTTTCGCCACAGCCGTCACCTGAGCATCCAGGTGGAGCTGTGGGTCCAGGAGTACCCCCAGACTTTGGACCTGAGAAACCAGGCAGGGGGCTGACTCCATCAATGATGGGGGCCACCACCACCCTGGCCTTCCCCACAACCATCACCTCTGTCTTGTCAGGATTTAGTCTCAAGCGGCTCGCCCTCATCCAATCCCCTACAGTGGACAAACACCGGGTAAGCACTGAGACTGCAGGGCCAGAGTCGGAGGGAAATGAAAGATATAGCTGGGTGTCATCAGCATATTGATGATAACTCACTCCATACTTCCTAACAACCTCTCCCAAAGGCTGCATGTACACGTTGAACAGGAGAGGGGATAGGATGGAGCCCTGCAGTACTCCACACATGAGGCCCCAGGGGGAAGATGAAAACTCCTCCAGCACCACACGCTGGATTCACCTGGCCAGGAATGAGCAGAAACATTGAAGAACAGTCCTGCCAAACCCTGCCCGGTCCCGCAGCCGAGTTACCAACAACTCATGATCAATGGTATCAAATACAGCCCAGAGATCTAACAAGATCAACAGGGTTAAATGACTCCGGTCTAACTCATGGAAGAGGTTGTCTGCCAAGGCCACAAGTGCAGTCTCTGTGCCATAACTCGGACGAAAGCCCGACTGTGAGGGATCGAGAAAATTAATCCTGTCCGCAGGGGCAGCTGGTGGGTTTTGATGTTGGAGGGGCACTGGGGTAGTAAGGCCGTGGGTGGGCCAGTGGGCCTAGGGGCGGAGCCTAGCCTAGGGGCAGAGCCAGGGATACAGTAGGCAGAGCCAGGGATATGGTAGGCAGAGCCAGGGCATAACCCAGCCAACAGCAAGAACTTCCCAGGGTTAACATTGGATGGACATTACATTACTTAATCCAGTATTTCAGTTAGGCAGGTTATATTCACTTCCTCTGCCAGGTTGAAAAGCAGGCAGATCACCAGACTAACAGTTACATCTCATGATTTCAAAACCTCAATTTTATCACAAACATCACATTTCTAGCATTTTGAACACCCATAAGATCACGAGACTAACCGTTACATCTCACGATTTCAAAACCTCAATTGAATCATGGGGTATTATTATTATTATTATTATTTATTATTAACAAACATTTATATAGCGCCAGCAGTGTACCTGGCACTTTACAAAGTAATAAAATAGACACGGTCCCTGCCCCTAGGGCTTACAATCTGAGAGACAGGAGCTGGGGGAGAGACATAGGAAGGGAAACAGAGGGAGAGACAAGGGGTCTAACATTCATGAAGATGCGAGGTCTCAGGTGCACGTACTTGGCTTGGTTACGATGAAGTAACCAATTAGTTAATTAGTATTTACGAATTAAATACTAATTCCCCCTCACCCTCTGCTGCGTGTGTGTTGGGGGGTGGGGGGAATTAGTATTTAACACTCCACATCATCAAGTGAACAAAACCCATATAAAAACCAGAAAACCACACGTAAACAAACCAAACCATTCCCACAAGACCCCAAAGGCATCCCCGGCAGCCAAACACCTGTGCAAGCACACAGGCTGCCTTTTAAAAAAAATTTGGTCACCTTCAGGGATGCATTGCCACCAAATCAGACACATCCAGACCAGCATCCCTAGTAGCTTCACCAACAAACTGCCTGTTGAAGAACACAGACCCCTTTTTTAAAAATCAGTTTGGCCCCTTTCGGGGCTGCATTCCCACCAAAGCAGGTCCTGAGTCTAACCAGCATCGTCCCCAGCAGCCACACCTTATCCCCAGAGGCCAAATGCCTGTCCACACAAACTACTTTCCAGCAACAGCAGGAAGCAGCAGTGAAACAGTGAAGGGACCATTTAAAAAAAAAAGAGTAGCCACGACCAGTGGAACCACAAATTTACAAAATGGCCTCTCTACTCATGCTGGGAGAGGAGAAGGAAAGCAGCAATGCATTTATTGATGCATTGCTGCTGCTTTCCTTCACCCTTCCCAAGCATGAGTAGAGAGGCCATTTTGTCATCATGCAAACACAGAGCAACACCCTCCCCCCCCAAGTCCCCCCAATCTTCTTTTTTTATATATAATTATTTTATTTTATTAAACATTGCTAAAATACAACATCAATAACTTATACATTTAAATAAACTTACAATACAACTTGCTCCGTTGTTGTGTCTTTGTTTTTGTCTTTATATCGTATAGTCCACCAGGTATGAACGATTTTCGTCTTTGACTGTGTGTCCTTGTATGTGTTCTATGCAGGAAAACCATCTTGTTGTAAATTTCTTTGATTTATTGTCCTGTGTTGCTGCGATTTTCTCCATGGAGTACATGTACCAAATTCTTTTTATCCATTCAGTCTCTGATATATTCTTCGCTGTTTTCCAGTTACGGGCAATTATGTTTAATCCAGCCAAAGTCATAAGTGTACATGTTTCTTGATGTTGTTTCATCAGGGGTATTTCTGGATAAAGTCCCAGTAAAGCTGTTTCAGGGCGGAACGGAATGGTTAGTCCTGTGGCTTTTTTCATGTATGCCCATATTGTGCACCACAGTTGTTGTATCTTGGGGCATGACCACCAAGAATGGAGATAGGTGCCCCTCTCCCCACATCCCCTCCAACATTGATCGAGGCCGTCGCTATCTATTTTTTAAAAATGGGTTGGCGTTAAATAATATCTTAAGATTACTTTAATTTGAGTTTCTTTAATTTCGAGCGAGCTTGCGCAGTTGTGTATGTGGTGTATAATTTTTCCAATTTGTTGTTTTTCTAGTTTTTTCCCCAGTTCTTTTCCCCATTTTTCTATGTAGCTAATTGGTTTATTTGCTTCTGCCTTGATCAATGCCCCGTATATTCTTGATATTAATCCCTTGTTAGCATTGTGATTGAATAAAACAATTTCTAAGGTTGTGGGGTTCCTAGAAAAGAGTTGTCTTTTATTTTTATCCGTAAATCTGTTTTTTATTTGGAGGTATTGTAATGTGTCAATTTTTGTTTTGGTTATTTCTTGCATTTCTTGTTTTGTTATGAATTGGTTATCTTTGAATAGTTGCTCTGCTCTGTGGATGTTGGTTTTGCCCAGTGCTTTTCTCAGCTTCTTTGCTGTATTATCGCTCCATAATGCCTGGGCGTCTATTGGTGTATAAGGTGAGGCCTCTGGGAGTATTTTAAAAAATTTTTGTGTTAGGTGCCACTGATGCATAGTTGCATTTGCAAATGGGTGTTCTATTATTGTTCTTAGCTTTCGTTTGTCATATGTGGTTATTAGTTCTTGTAAATTTAAATTGCCTAATAGGTTTTTTTTCTATTTCCATCCATGTGGTGTTTCTCGTGGGGTGGCACCAGTATCAGAGAGTTCTGAGTGTAGCTGCTCTAAAGTAGGTTTTTATGTCTGGCATATTCACTCCTCCCTTGTCTTTTTTTCTGATTAATGTTTGTTTGTTTATTCTATGTTTCTTACCCTTCCATACTGCATCAAGCATTGCTTGTTTGCATTGTTTTATTAATTTGGATGGGATGTGTATGGGGAGGGCCATGACCTTATATAGGATTTTAGGTAGTGCTAGCATTTTAAATAGATTAATGTTTCCTAGCCAGGAGGTTTTGAATCTCTGCCATGTTGAAATTTCGTTGCGTAATTGGTTTAGGCTGTGGGGGAAGTTTGCTTTATATAATTTGGTGTGGTCTTTTGTAATGTTTACTCCTAAATATTGGAACTGAGATTCCGCTACCTCAAAGGGTATATGGTCTGAGATGGCTTGGGTTTCCTGGTGATTTTTGGAGAGTATTAGGGCCTGTGATTTTTGTGGGTTAATTTTGTATCCTGAGATTTTGCTGAATTGGTGTATTAATGTAAGGATTTTTGGTATCGTCTTGTGTGGATTGGTAATATACAACAGCATGTCATCTGCAAATAAAGATATTTTGTGGTGTGTCTTATCTATCTGTATGCCTGTGATAGCTTGTTCTTTTCTGATAGCACAGGCCAGAAGCTCTAGGGTGATATTAAATAAAAGGGGGGATAGTGGGCAGCCTTGTCGGGTTCCTCTTGTCAGGGGAAATGGGTCTGATAGTTCCCCGTTGATTAAAATTCTTGATCTGGGTTTTAAATTGATGGCTTTAATTGCTCTTGAGAAATT
>QEPC01006023.1:786893-817979 GCA_003113815.1 Sphenodon punctatus
CCCCCCCAAATCCCCCTATTCTCCAATCTTGCACACCATCCCCCCCTTCCATCCCAGGCCCCCAGCCTCTGCTCCCCGAGTCACACACACCCCCGCCGTTCACCCCCCCTTCCCTGGTGTCTCCCCAGACTGGGGGCCTGGGATCATGGAAGGGGTGGAGGGTGTGCGAGACTGGGGAATGGGGGGAGGGTGGGATGCACATTTCATTTCCCTAGCGGCACACTTGAACTGAACGCTGAGCCGCCCGGCTCATGTTCAGACTAAGTTTGTCCCTTCTGGGACTCCAGGCTCTGGAGTCCCAGAAGGAGTCCAGGGCAGGCAGAAGCTAGAACTCACTGACTGAGCGCTCTCTGCCTCTGTTGTCTCTGCCGGCGACTGAAATTGACATCGAAGCGCCGCATTGCTCTGACTGCAAGCCAAGCAGCAGTCAGAGCAGTGCGGTGCTCCGATGTCAGTTTCAGCCACCGGCAGAGACAACAGAGGAAGAGAGCGCTCAGTCAGAGCAGCGTGCCCTGCCCCTGCTCTCCCCCGTCCCCAGTGCCACTGATAGTCGCGCTCAGTGAGCGCGACTGTCAGTGGCACCGGGGATGGGGGAGAGCGGGGGCAGGACACTGCCCCAGGCACCCTCAGGCTAGGGCCACCACTGCCTGTCCAAATGCCCCTGAAGCTGCTGAGCCACCACCCATTCAATAACCTTCCCTAAAAAGGGAAGGTTAGAGACTGGCTGATAACTGGCAAGGACATCAACATCCAAAGATGGCTTCTTGAGCAGTGGCCGCACCACTGCCTCCTTGAGACAACCTGACACCCTGCCTTCCCCAAGGGAGACGTTGACTATCCCCACCAGCAATGGCCCCAATGTCTCCCGGCTAGCCTTAACCAGCCAGGATGGGCATGGATCTAATTCAGAATTGGTGGCTCGAACAGTCCCAAGAGCATCCCCCGCATCTGAGGGTGACACCGTCTGAAACTCATCCCACAAAACAGGACCAGACGGGACTTCCACTGCCTCAGACCCATTCTCTGCTAAAAAAGTTGCATCAAAATGATGGTGGTTTTGAGCAATTTTATCCGCAAAAAAGTTCACAAACAAATCACAGCGAGCATTTGATGGTTCTACGTCCAGGCTGAGGCAGACCGGACTGACCAGCCTCCTCACCACCCGGAACAGCTCAGCCGGGCGGGATTTAGTGGATGCGATGCGGGCAGCAAAGAAAACCTTCTTTGCTGTCCGCACCGCTACGGCATGGGCTACAGCATAATCCTTAGCTAGTTCACCCTCACAATAAACCTGTGAGGTAGGTCATTGTTATTCCCATTTTACAGATGGGAAACTTAGGCTGAGAGACAGCAACTTGCCCAAGGCCATGCAGTGACTTCATAGCTAAAACAGGATTTGAACCCACTTCTTCTAGGTTTAAGTCTAACACCTTATCCACCAGGCTACACTGGTTCTCATATATGCCTGTCTTGTGTGGCTCAGTCTATAATTCTGACTTTTTACAGAAAAATCTGACAGTTTGCATGCTCTCACCAATAGAAGTGGGTCTATTAAAAGATCTTATCTCATTGAACTGGCCTCATTTTTGAGATTGCAGGAAAATGCAAAAAAAATTATGTAAAAAGGCAAATTTGTGACTAACTTTGCTTTCTGTAGTGGATACTATGTCTGGTTCTTAGCGTCACTTCTTTCATCAAGGCAGTGGAGCTAAATGCATGTGGAATAGGGTTTAGCTAATACTACTGAAACATGCAATCCCACCACTAAAGGAAGTTGGTTCATCCCATCCCCCTGCTTTAAATATTCCCATGTGGGCCGTAGACCTGACCTAGAACAAATTGCAATGTCACACATTGCACATGTCTAGAAAGTAGGGGTGGGAAACCGGTACAATCCGGTATCCGATAATGCCGGTATCGGGCGTACCGGCATTATCGGATTCNGAAGCACCCAACAGGTCACAATGGGGGATCCATTCCCGGTTGTTTTCCCCCAGCCCCCATCATGTTCCCTGATCCTGTCTGGCTAATAGCTGCTAATGGACCTATCTTCCAGAAACTTGTCCAAACCTCTTTTAAAAACTTAGCTATAGTACTGGCTCTTACCACAGCCTCTGAAAGTAGATTCCACAACTCAATTATATGCTGAGTGAAAAAATATTTTCTTTTATTTGTTTTAAACTTGTCACCCATGAGTTTCATGGAGTGTCCCCTGGTTCTAGGACTAAGTGAGAGGGAAAATAACTGCTCTTTGTTTATTAGTTCCACACCACTCATGATTTATAGACCTCTATCATCTCTCCTCTCAGTCATCTCTTCTGCAAACTGAAGAGCCCCAAACTACCAAGCCTCTCCTCATACGGGAGCCCTTCCATGCCCTTGATCATTTTTGTTGCCCTTCTCTGTACCTTTTCTAGTTCAGCGATGTCTTTTTTGAGATGGAACGGCCAGAACTGCACGCAATATTTGAGGTGCGGTCGCACCATTGATTTGTACAGAGGCATTATGACATTCTCAGTTTTATTCTCTATCCCCTTCCGAATAATTCCTTACATTCTGTTTGCTTTTTTGACTGCTGCTGTGCACTGCGCTGTGGATTTCATTGGATTTCATTTCATAACCACCCCTAGATCCTTTTCCTGGAGTAGTAACTCCTAGCTTAGTACCCAGCATTGTGTATGCATAGTTTGGATTATTTTTCCCTACGTGCATCATTTTGCACTTGTCCACCTTAAATCTCCATTTGCCATTTAGATGCCCAGGTACCCAGTTTTGTAAGATCCTGTTGCAGTTCCTCACAGTCTGCTCATGTTTTTACTACCTTGAATAACTTGTTGTCATCTGCAAATTTGATCACCTCACTCTTAACACCCTTTTCCAAATAATTAATGAATACATTAAACAGCACCGGTCCCAATACAGATCCCTCAGGCGCACCACTTTTTACATCTCTCCATTGTGAAAACTGTCCATTTAGTCCAACCATTTGCTTTCTATCTTTTAACCAGTTTCTGATCCATAGTAAGACACTATCTCCTATCCCATGACTTTTTAATTTTCTCAAGAGTCTCTCATGAGGGACCTTTTCAAATGCTTTCTGGAAATCCAGGTACACTATATTGACTGGGTCTCCCTTGTCCACATGCTTATTTACGCCCTCAAAGAATTCCAACAGGTTAGTGAGGCATAACTTACCTTTACTAAATCTGTGTTGACTCTTCCCCATTAAGCCATGTTTGTCAACATGCCCTGTCATTCTGTCTTTAATGATGGGTTCCACCATTTTGCCTGGCATAGACGTCAAGCTTTACTGGTCTGTCGTTTCCAGGATCGCCTCTGGATCTCTTTTAAATATTGGAGTTACATTTGCCATATGAGTCTATGGATCTTCAGACCAGCATGCCAACTCTGACAGAAGACTCAGTGGTAAATGGGCTGGGACATTTGGGTGGGGTAAAGAGAAAAGTAGAGAGAGCGGTAGTAACATATGTTTATTTTAACAGGTAAACAATGACTTTTTAAAGGCTTTTGAGGACCTGAACTTGGAGACTCCTGTAGGAGTGAACATATCTTGTGTTTTCTGCATCTACATCTGTCCATGCATGTGTGGGTGGAGATGTGTGTTCAACACCCGAGCATCCATGTAAAAGCAAAAACACCTACATCCACGTGGACCAGACCAGTGGAGCCCCACAGCGCTGGCACCATGGGTCACGCATGCACTGTCACGCAGACATGCCCACGGGGGGGATGCCGGCCGTCTGGCCGAGAGCCCGTAAAGGAGGGAGGAATCATGGCACATGTGCGCGGGCTCCCACGATGGCGACCAGGAAGGCAAACGAGAAGGCCAAGGGAGCTGATGATGCCCCACGCGCGGGAAGGGGCTGGGTGAGCACGGGGACCCAGGAGCACCCGGGGGGGAGCCCCAGCAAGGCGGTGCATGGGGGGTGCCCCAGGCAGAAGGCACAAGGGGGGGTCCATGGCTGCTGGTATGGGGGTCCCAGACAGGAGGTACAAGGGGGGATGCCCCCTGGTGTGTGGGTTGGCCCAGGCCGGGAGGTACGAGGGAGGGGGTGCCCTGGTGGGGGAAAACAGGGGGCGCCCCAGACTGTAAGACAGCGCACGTCTCCTGGCACAGGGCAGAGGGCCCGCACCAACCCCACCCCCCAGACAAAGGACCCCCAGCACATCCCAGGGGCATGGCCCGAGGAGCAGCAGCGATAGCGAGGTGAGCATGAGGGAACACCCCCCCAACTGGAATGGGAGGGCCATGCCCCAGGTCCAGCACCATGGGCCAGGGAACACAGGGCAGGCAGCCGCTGCATAACCTGGTCCCCCATCCCCGTAGGACAGCTCCCAGACAATGGAGCACCGCATCACTGGGCCAATGGTCGAGGATGGCCCCCCAGATAGCCAGGTGAGCTGAAGGGCACCCCAGGGGGGAGAGGGGAGGGCAGGTCCCTTGGACTCATGGAGGGGGCCAGCAGGACCCAGAGTAACTCCTAATGCACTACCCCCAACAGGACATAACCATCACCACAGCTACCACATCCACAGGGTGGGCCCCATGCCNATAAGAAGTGCCATACTGGGTCAGACCAATGGTCCATCTAGCCCAGCATCCTGTTTCTGACAGTAGCCAATCACGGTGGCTTTGGAGAAGCACCCAACAGGTCACAATGGGGGATCCATTCCCGGTTGTTTTCCCCCAGCCCCCATCATGTTCCCTGATCCTGTCTGGCTAATAGCTGCTAATGGACCTATCTTCCAGAAACTTGTCCAAACCTCTTTTAAAAACTTAGCTATAGTACTGGCTCTTACCACAGCCTCTGAAAGTAGATTCCACAACTCAATTATATGCTGAGTGAAAAAATATTTTCTTTTATTTGTTTTAAACTTGTCACCCATGAGTTTCATGGAGTGTCCCCTGGTTCTAGGACTAAGTGAGAGGGAAAATAACTGCTCTTTGTTTATTAGTTCCACACCACTCATGATTTATAGACCTCTATCATCTCTCCTCTCAGTCATCTCTTCTGCAAACTGAAGAGCCCCAAACTACCAAGCCTCTCCTCATACGGGAGCCCTTCCATGCCCTTGATCATTTTTGTTGCCCTTCTCTGTACCTTTTCTAGTTCAGCGATGTCTTTTTTGAGATGGAACGGCCAGAACTGCACGCAATATTTGAGGTGCGGTCGCACCATTGATTTGTACAGAGGCATTATGACATTCTCAGTTTTATTCTCTATCCCCTTCCGAATAATTCCTTACATTCTGTTTGCTTTTTTGACTGCTGCTGTGCACTGCGCTGTGGATTTCATTGGATTTCATTTCATAACCACCCCTAGATCCTTTTCCTGGAGTAGTAACTCCTAGCTTAGTACCCAGCATTGTGTATGCATAGTTTGGATTATTTTTCCCTACGTGCATCATTTTGCACTTGTCCACCTTAAATCTCCATTTGCCATTTAGATGCCCAGGTACCCAGTTTTGTAAGATCCTGTTGCAGTTCCTCACAGTCTGCTCATGTTTTTACTACCTTGAATAACTTGTTGTCATCTGCAAATTTGATCACCTCACTCTTAACACCCTTTTCCAAATAATTAATGAATACATTAAACAGCACCGGTCCCAATACAGATCCCTCAGGCGCACCACTTTTTACATCTCTCCATTGTGAAAACTGTCCATTTAGTCCAACCATTTGCTTTCTATCTTTTAACCAGTTTCTGATCCATAGTAAGACACTATCTCCTATCCCATGACTTTTTAATTTTCTCAAGAGTCTCTCATGAGGGACCTTTTCAAATGCTTTCTGGAAATCCAGGTACACTATATTGACTGGGTCTCCCTTGTCCACATGCTTATTTACGCCCTCAAAGAATTCCAACAGGTTAGTGAGGCATAACTTACCTTTACTAAATCTGTGTTGACTCTTCCCCATTAAGCCATGTTTGTCAACATGCCCTGTCATTCTGTCTTTAATGATGGGTTCCACCATTTTGCCTGGCATAGACGTCAAGCTTTACTGGTCTGTCGTTTCCAGGATCGCCTCTGGATCTCTTTTAAATATTGGAGTTACATTTGCCATATGAGTCTATGGATCTTCAGACCAGCATGCCAACTCTGACAGAAGACTCAGTGGTAAATGGGCTGGGACATTTGGGTGGGGTAAAGAGAAAAGTAGAGAGAGCGGTAGTAACATATGTTTATTTTAACAGGTAAACAATGACTTTTTAAAGGCTTTTGAGGACCTGAACTTGGAGACTCCTGTAGGAGTGAACATATCTTGTGTTTTCTGCATCTACATCTGTCCATGCATGTGTGGGTGGAGATGTGTGTTCAACACCCGAGCATCCATGTAAAAGCAAAAACACCTACATCCACGTGGACCAGACCAGTGGAGCCCCACAGCGCTGGCACCATGGGTCACGCATGCACTGTCACGCAGACATGCCCACGGGGGGGATGCCGGCCGTCTGGCCGAGAGCCCGTAAAGGAGGGAGGAATCATGGCACATGTGCGCGGGCTCCCACGATGGCGACCAGGAAGGCAAACGAGAAGGCCAAGGGAGCTGATGATGCCCCACGCGCGGGAAGGGGCTGGGTGAGCACGGGGACCCAGGAGCACCCGGGGGGGAGCCCCAGCAAGGCGGTGCATGGGGGGTGCCCCAGGCAGAAGGCACAAGGGGGGGTCCATGGCTGCTGGTATGGGGGTCCCAGACAGGAGGTACAAGGGGGGATGCCCCCTGGTGTGTGGGTGGGCCCAGGCCGGGAGGTACGAGGGAGGGGGTGCCCTGGTGGGGGAAAACAGGGGGCGCCCCAGACTGTAAGACAGCGCACGTCTCCTGGCACAGGGCAGAGGGCCCGCACCAACCCCACCCCCCAGACAAAGGACCCCCAGCACATCCCAGGGGCATGGCCCGAGGAGCAGCAGCGATAGCGAGGTGAGCATGAGGGAACACCCCCCCAACTGGAATGGGAGGGCCATGCCCCAGGTCCAGCACCATGGGCCAGGGAACACAGGGCAGGCAGCCGCTGCATAACCTGGTCCCCCATCCCCGTAGGACAGCTCCCAGACAATGGAGCACCGCATCACTGGGCCAATGGTCGAGGATGGCCCCCCAGATAGCCAGGTGAGCTGAAGGGCACCCCAGGGGGGAGAGGGGAGGGCAGGTCCCTTGGACTCATGGAGGGGGCCAGCAGGACCCAGAGTAACTCCTAATGCACTACCCCCAACAGGACATAACCATCACCACAGCTACCACATCCACAGGGTGGGCCCCATGCCGCCAAGCCAGTCGGCCCCCCCATACGCAGTCCCAAAAGGGGAGCCCTGGTCAAGGCAGGAGATCAGGGACTTTATACATGTGGGGGGATCCGAAAGGGTCCAGTACAACCTGGTGTGCAGCTACAAGACCAGACAGGTCTATGAAGCCATCACCCAGGAGATGCAGCAGCAGGGGTACAATAGGGATGTCACTCAGTGCATGCAGCAGGCAAAGGACTTGAGGTCCGGATATAAACATTTCAAGGACAACAATCTCAAGTCTGGCCAGGCCATGCACACAGCCGAGTTCCAGGAGGAGCTGGACAAGTTCCTCTGTGTGGATGGGGACATCGTGGCCTCCCGCACACACGGCAGCGCCTTTGCCAGGGGCAGGCACCAGGCCAACACGCAACCCCCCCGACCGACCCCACGGAGCTGGGGGGGGAGGTTCCCCTGGCAAGGCCAGCCAGGAAGCGGGAGGGGACAGCCCCATCCCACAGGGGGAGAGGCGCCCCGGGGATCTGAGCGCTGAACCACCACACTCCGTGTGTGCCCTCAACACCCACAGGCCTACTGGACACAGAGACAAGGGGTTCACGGAGCATGCAGAGACCCAAGACGGCCCTCAGGAAGTGGAGGAACAGGATCCAGGTACACTCAGCCCAGCAGGGCCATGGGGGGGCAGGGAGGACAGCCCGGACAAAGGAGCAGCGGCTGGGGCCAGGGCCTGGGTGCCGGAAAACACTAATCTCCCCCCCCCATCCCATTGCAGCACAAGGCAGCCTGGAGGTGCATGAAGTGGAGGTCGCAGAGGAGGAGGGGGATGAGGCGGGCCCGGCAGCACCACCACCACCAGGTGGGCGCACCTCCACGGTGGGGCACACCAGCCAAGGGGCCACAGGGGGGCAGGGAGCAGAGGTACAGGGTGTGGAGAGGGGCACCTGGGGTGCACAACCACAACCAGCATGGCCCAACAGGGGTTGGGGTGTTGGGGGCAGGCGGGAGGGGCAGGTGGGCCCACAGCAGCCCGCACGGAACACTTGACTGTCAGGGGCCTCACCTGCGGTGATCAGCTGCCGGGGGGCCATCCCACAAGGGGGAAGGGTGGAGAGACCCACAGGGGAGGGCAGAGGGGTCCCGTCCCCGCTGCAACCCTGACCCCTCCACCAGGAAGCAACACCCCCACCCTGGAACTGTGCACCCCAGGACAACCACCCACCCATGGTGGCTGTCCCACCTCCTCCGGTAAGGCTGCTGCACCCCAGGGCCCTGTGGGGTGGGATGGGGTGCGCTACATGGGGGGACTGGACGGGGATGACGGGGCACCGCACAGGGCACTGCCCTGGTAGGGAACACAGTACAGAACCTGTGCCGAGCTCACACACCACAGGAGCCGTGGAGCGAATGCCGTGGCCGCAGCCAAGCGTACCGGCTCCGTGAAGCAGTGCCAGCCCATGCAGGGCCTGTAATACCATGGGATGGTCAGTACAAGGGCCCCCTCATAGGGGGTTGCTCCACGTTATGTGTTATGCTCATGTGGGGCTTAGGGGGCTCCCTGGGTGACCACGGGACCCCCAGTGACCCGGGCCCCGGCGTGGGACAGAGATAGGTGCACATGACAATCGCTTACCCCATTCTTGTTCCTCCTCGCAGGGACCGTCAGCGGAGGCCAGGATGGAGAAGCCAGTGGATGAAAGAGGGGCCGTCCCATCCAGTTGGTGATTGCTGCGGTCGGCTGTGGCTAGAGCTTACCAGCCTGTGAGCCCCGGTGGTGCAGCCAAGAGGGGGCATGGGCACCCCAGACGTTGACCACCCCCACCCATTGTACACATCCCCCACCAATAAAAAGATGCTGAACCTACACCTTGCTGTCACTTCCTCTGTCCCAGGACAGGTGGTGGGAGGGTTGCGGGGGTTCCCTGGCAGGGTGGGGGCACTGTACAGTGCCCGGGCAGCCGATGGGGCTGGGGCCCAGCCCAGTGAGGCAGCTAGCAGTTGTGGTGGCTGGTACAGGTGTACACAGACCCATCACTGTCGGGCTGGTGAGTGGGGGCAGGCAGGGCACTGCAGGGCCTGAGCACCCCCCGGCAGACAGCGAGGGGAGTGCGCATGCAACCCAGCAGCCCATGGTACCCATTCCGGGGACCCCCATCACCCACACACGGCACAGAGGCAGGGCTGTGGTTCACGGGTACTACCCAGCTTCATTGAAAGGGTACACAGGATTATGGATGTGGGTGCAGGTCGGACGCTGGCCGGTGTTTGGCTGCCTGGGCAATGATGCGGTGGCAGATGACATCCCTGTTCTCCTCTGAGATGTGCCTGAACACTCTGCCCTGGGCATGTTGGTACAGGGGCATGGGGCCGGCCCTGTACACTGGTGGTGGGTTGTCCAGGGCAGAGCCTCCTGTCTCGCATACATTGTGCAGGATGCACACTGCCGGGACAAGGATGGGGGTGTGGTCCAGGTCAAATTGACTCCTGTTCATCAGGAGGCACCAGCGCATCTTCAGGAGCCTGAAGGCCCGCTCCACCATGCTGCATGCGGACGACAAGCACGCATTGAACAGGCGGTGGTCTGGGTTGCACACCACTGGATAGGCCCGCATGAGCCATGGGCTGAGTGGGTAGGCTGGATCCCCTATCACAACAGGGGCCATGGGGACCCCTGCTATCATGCGGTACAGGTTGGGGGTGATCTCCCTGTCGAACATGCATGCATAGAAGGGGGAGGTATGCAGGATACACATGTCATGGCTCTGCCCTGACTGGCCTGTGTACACATCTTATAAACAGGCTCCTATAATCCAGTACAGCCTTCAGATTGATGGAGAAGGCCTGTTTTCAGTTCATGTAGTCAATCTTTGCATGAGGGGATTGTATGATGGGGATGTGGGTGCTGTCAATGGCCCCAATGCAATGAGGGAACCCCAGTTCCTCAAACCCACACATCACCTCCTCGGGGTCACGGAGCTGGATGATCCACTCCAAGAGGAGCTCCATGAGCAGGTCGCACACATCATGGAGGGCCCTGTTCATGGTGGTGGTGCCCACCCCAAACTGCTCCCCCACGCTCCTACAGGAATCCAGGGTGGCCAGCCGCCACACTGCCATGGCCATGCGCATCCCTGGTGGCAGCGAGAAGCGCATGTTCATCTCCCACCTCCGGAGGTGGGGGTTGAGGATCTCCCCCAAGTGGGTCAGGAGGAAGCGGGACATCTGGAAGTGGTCCAACCATTCCCCATCTGTCCAGGTGGCCAACATGTTCTGTCACCAGTCGGTGCAGGAGCGCGACCAGTGCCATCGCATGTCGGTAGGGTCACACAGCGGGCATACACATTGATGGTCCATCAGGCCAGGACAAGCTGGCCTTGCTGGGACACTGCAGAGCCCAACAGGGCACGGTGTCAGTCGGCTGCCTGCCTTGCCCATCACATGGTCACCGGCCTCCTGAGGTTTGCTGCTGTCCACCGCCGTGCCCCCAGGAGGACGGCGCCTCAACCCAGCAGGTGGAGCAGGGCCATCTGCTGTAGCATCATGTGCAGCAGCAGGAGGGCTGCACCCAGGAGTTGCAGCAGCATATCCCTGAGCTGTGGGTATCCCCGGCAGCATGGTTCTGCAGCTTCCCACTCCCAGCCACCCCCCGCTGGCACATGCCCTGGCCACGGCGTGCTCCACTGTGAGCTCGGTGTCGTCGTTCTCTGTTTGCTTCTCAACCCCATGCTATAGCCTCTATGCCCCACGCCCAACCGCCTGCATCGGGTCGCTTATGTGCTGTGTAGCCCAGTGGGGGCAGGGCACTGATCAGTCCTGCACTGGGGGTGTGCTGGAGCTGCCACCGGTTGTCGAGCCCAGCTGATCATCCCCATGAGTGCGCTGGCTGCATGCCCGCCGGGGGGATGGGACTGCGCGCACCCCAGGGTACCCCTGCCTCTGCACCTGCACTACATTCCCCCCTGCCATGGTCTGCCTTTGCATGCTGCAGCTATGCATGGTGTGGATACAATGCCTGGCTCGGCTCCTTGTCCTGGCGCAGTGCCCGGTCATGGCCTCCCTCATCTCTTGTCACCTGTGTTGGGTCCCTTCTGTCCTGTGTGTGGGTTGTGGAGCCCTGCCCCCAGCGGGCCGGCCTATCTCTGGCATGCAAGGCTGCCTGTGGGTGAGGGTAGCCACTTGTTACCCTCATCCCTCATCCCAGCCACTGCAGCCCTCTGTCTCCCGCCTGTGGCTTCACCGGAGCGGGCCCCACTCCCGCCATGGTCAGTCATTCTGCAGGGCCCTCAGCTGGGGATGTACTGGAGTGGTGGTCGCCCTGTGCAGACATGCTGTTGGCAGCCCTCTGACTGAGCCCCAATGTCCAGCTGTTGGTAGGCGACCCCCTGTCAGTGGAGAATGACTTTCAGCTCCTGTCACGGTACATGCGGATGATGGGACACCAGGTTGGTGCCCCAGCGTGACGGGAGCGTTCCCTTGAACTCAGCTTCACCCCCCTGTGCCAACCTCCTTGGGGGCACCCACCCACCATTGTCATGCCGTGGACCACTGCGGAGTTAACAGCTGGTTGCCGGCTGATGGAGCAACCCAGGTTCAGCCTCATCTTGCTGTCCAGGGGTCCACCTGTTGCTGCCCTGTACACCGGCACCCTCCTGCATGCCCGCGGCATGCACCCTGGGACATGGGGTCCCTCCTGTGGGACCAGGGCTTGATGTCCCCTGAGGTTGGTGGCCCAGTCCAGACCGGGGACCCCTCTGTTGTGGAGCTTGCTGCCCTTCAATCGGCGAGGGACCTTCCAGCTGTGCGGGCTGCAGCTGCTGGTGTGCATCTGCTCCTTCCCCGCTTCCTGGTGGATGCTCATATGAGCTCCCAAGGCTTCCAAAGGGGCCTGTTTGCCTGGGAGGGTCTAGCACAGGGGTTGCCGCCCAGGGAGTGCTCACCGGACCATCAATGAGAGGGACCTCACCGACACCTGATCTCAGCCACCCTGGTGCCCTGGACGGTGCATTGCCTGCTCCCCGTGCCACCGATCGGGCTGTGCGCTGCAGTCCGCTTCGCTGCCGGCTGCCACATGGTTCACTGGACCCCTCTGGGTGACTGCTGCTCCTTCCCACTGGGGCTTCCCTGGTGCCCTCGCCCGCTATTTGTGGGCGCACCTGTGCCCTCCCATTGTGCTTCTCTTGCCCGGCCATGGGTCCACTGGCACCCCCCTGCTCTGCCTCTCTTTGCTTGGGGGACCCCATTCCCCGGGCACCAATAAAATGCTGTTCTGTGATGGTCGTCCTGCCTTGCTTTTCTTGCTGCTGTAGCAGCTGGGTGCCCCCGCCCCTTGGTGACCCTCCTGCCCCCATCTGTGTGGTTGTGTGCAGGGTTTGTGCTTGATGTGTACTGGTGGGCTCCGAGTCTGTGGGGTGTGCATTGGTTGTGTGGTGTGTGTTCCCCTGGTGGCTTCCCTCCTGGGTGCTGCTGCCTGGGCTCGCTCAAGGGGTCGTATTGGCGGTGGGCAGTCGGCCGGGCACCCCCTAGACTCACCTGTGCATTGGTGTGGCCCTGCACCTCCCCTCTGCTCCCTTCTGCTGTCACCCCCTGTTGGTGTGGGCCGTCTGTGGTGGTGGCAATGGATGGATGGCGGCAACATAGGTGCTGGGTGGCTGAGCATGCGTAGGGGTTGTGCTGGCTCCAGGCTTTGGTCCCTCTGATCCCCCTTTTTGCAGGGGTCTGGGTGCTCTTCTGGGTGGTTGTGGGGTGTGCCCCTGGTGTTGTTGCTGCCCCTGGTGGCTGGGGCTGGCTCTGATGACTGTCTGCTCTCCCTCTGTCCCATTCAGTGCAAGTCATGATTGTGGAGTAGACCCGGGAGCAGGGGCAGTTGTTGGAGCTCCTCCTGCACGTCCTGGAATGGCTGCACTGTCTGGACTGCGCACAGGCCGAGTGCTGGCGCCAGGGGGGGGCGCTGGCCCTATTGACCGAGTGTTGTCCCTGGCCTGCTGCTGCTGGCACTGGCCCCCCCCTTCTGGTGCCCCATCCCCCTGTCCTGCCCTGTTATTGTTGCCCCTTGTTGCTGGTTCCCCCTTTCGTTACAGGCTTTGGTGTTCCTTCCTGGTGTGTCTGTGTTGTGCTTTGCTTTGACCTCTCCCCTTGTGCGGGTGCCTCTGGGGGGGTGTTGCGGGGTTGCCTGTGTTGTGTGGGTGACTTCCCCCCCTTGCACCCCATGGGCCCATCCCTGTGTGCTTCTGTTGCCTGCTGTGTGTGTGCCGCTTTGCTGGGGGGGGAGGGGCTGGCGCCGGGCTGTCCGGGCTCTGTGGTGGGACTGTGTGGAGCTGGCTCCTTTGTAGCAGCTGTCATCCCATCTCCCTCCCGCTCTGCCTGCATGGGTCCTGGCAGCTCGGGGGCGGGGCTGTGTTGTGCGACTTCGTTTGCTCTCGGTCGGCCATATTCTGCTGTCGCTGTGTCGGGCGGGGCTTCCCCGCCGATCCCGGCTGTCCATGTACTTGCATGGGTGTTTGCCGGGTGCTTCCTGGGATGGATGTTTGGCGGCTGGGTGTTTGCCGGCCCCTCCCCTTTCCTTCCCACAACCCCCTGCGGTGCTGTCCATGTAACTGTCTCCCTGTCCGGCGCTGCCGGGTGTTCGCTGAGTGTGCTCACCCACCCATCCGCACCCATCTCCACCCATTGGTGCTGCTGCGCCGTCTGTGTAAAGACGGCCTATGTTAGAATCATGGTTGCCCATGAGGCATTGTTAAAAAGCCTTTATTACTCTCCAGGAGAGGCTGGGAGTTTTGAAGGGGTGAACCATCTTTTTCAGGCTGCAAAGAAACACAGTAATTCTTTGAATAAGAAAGAGGTTGTTTCATGGCTTTCAGACCAGGATGCTTACACCCTGCACAAACCTGCATGCAAACATTTTAAAGGAAACAAAACTGTTGTTTCTGGGGTGGATGCACAATGGCAGGTGAATTGGGTGGCTATGCAGCAGTTTTCAAAGGATAATTGTGGTATTAAGTACATTTGTATATAAAGGCTTGTAAGAAACACAATTCAAATTAAGGTAGGCTGGGGCCTTGCCCCTGGAACATGTGATGTAGTTAGAAATTAGAACACAAACCGTGTATGCTTAAGAAAGAATTTTGGAAATAAAATCACTTTTTCTTTATTCATTCTGTGCAATTCTTTTTTCTTACATGAGAAAGTTAAAAAAAAAAAAAAAGACACTCCTGGAGTGATCAAAGCAACGTACACAGAACACATGTAACATATATGTTCCTGACTATTAAGTATCTACTACATTTATTATGTTAAGATGAATGTTTTGTATGTTTAGGCGTAGGTATTTTTATATACTTTGAGGCAATGGTTATGCCACGCCTGGTCTTAGGTTGTAATTCTTTTGACCAATAAATTGAATTGAATTGAATGTTCTTGACTTGAGTACACAATATCCAGTGAATAGGCTCGTGTTTACTATTATTTAAACCAGTATGAAAAGATCTATACATTCATAACAAAGGCTTACGTGTAAAAATGTAAGAATTTGAAATAGCTTTAAAATGGGAATTTGGTTCATTAAAAAAATCACTTTTACAGATGAGAAGAGGGGTGGGAGGGAAGTCTCTCTCCCACTGAAGCTACATAGTTTCAGCTGGACATGAAGATAAGTTGCCCTAGAAGTTGGAATGGGCTGGGGGGTGGGGGTGGGGGGGGTTCTGTTTTCGCCTTATATGTAGCAGATGTGTTGAATCTGATAACCAGTGCTGGACATGACAAAATGTAGAAAAATGGTCAAAGCATTTTTAAAATGGCTTTATGAGTAACATTTTGAAAATAACAGCCCCTTTGTTAAAATATAATTCTTAGCAAAGGTACAGTCGTGACAAACATTACCCTACTTTTTGTAGGTCCCAAAGATTAAAGCTGGGGCAGAGTGCCCCAAATCTGCTTTCTGTATAGTGCAAAACACTAACAAGGAGAAGCTCTCTCTGGGCTGAAAAGAGCACATACTGTCATCCTTAGCATACCTCAAAATGCTTCTAATCCCTTTAGGATGTAATGCGCACACACACACACACACACATGTGCACACACACACACGCACTCTCCAAACACCTCACTTAAACCTTACACTCCTGAAAAAGAGGGGAAACTATTCAGTTTACCAGGAAAGTAAAATTTCTTCAGTGACTGTTCACATTCTTTTTCAGTAGTGTGTTACTCCTTGATCTGTGAAAAACCCCATGCCCAGACTACATTCAGAACAGGGATGAGTTATCTACTGTATTAATTTTCCCCCTGTCTCCCTGGACAACAATAGTGCTAGGCCAAAAGTAACTTTGTTTAAGGTACTCCTTGGAAGAATTTAAACTTTCCTCCTGTATTTTCCTCTCTCGCAATAGATATACACAAATACTAGTATTGACAGTACAACACAATGAAATTTTAAGTCATGGGCAGGGGCAAAAAAAGGCTTTATGGGTAACCTTTTGAAAATAAGTAGTCCCTTTGGTAAAATTTAGTTCTTGGTAAAGACCAGATACAGTGGTGAAAAAACTTTATCCTACTTTTTCTAGGTCTCAAAGATTAAAGCTGGGGCAGAGAGTCCCCCAAATTTGCTTTCTGTAGAGTGCAAAATACTTCCTAGGAGAAGCTGTGGTCTACCAAGAGCACCTGCTATCATCCTTACGATGCCTCAAAATGCTTCTAATAATCCCTTTAGGATGTAAGTTTATTTTTGTGAGGAAAGAGCAATGAAATTACCTCATAGCAGGGAAGAAAGACAGGCTGTATTGCCAAGTTAGACAGCTTAAAAGTTCCTAATGACAGATTTTAAAAACCTGGTTAGCATTGTAAAATGCAGCATAACTATTTCTAAAACAAAACTACATACAAAAACATGCTCTTTCTCAAGAGGAGAACTGATCCATGCTCTTTCAACTTTAAGCTGCTTGTCTAACAAGCCTTACTAGTTGGTTCAGGTGAGAAATCCACAGTACTGAAGTGGCAAGTAACCAGGCTCAAAGTGCTTGGATTTTAACAGAGCCAAATTAAAACAGACCATAGAGCCAAACTCTTTCATAAAAGTCATAAAGACTTTAAAGTCAGCCTCCTGAAACAATATATTTCTAGTTTCATACATAGTATTGAAATTAATATCTTTAAAGCTGTATATATTACCTAAGTACTTCACTGCCCCCCCCTCCCAACCCCCCATCCCCTTGGACAAAATGAATATTCACAAAACACATGTGACATTATTATAACATAGGGGGGTTTAGTGTTGATAATTTTGCCATGGGAAGACCAACAGAATGATGGTGGTGTTTTCTTATTTTAAATGAGTTATATCGATTCTAGAACTAATAAGAAATTATTCTCTGGGGATTAAGTAGTGTGTGTGTGCGTGTGTGTGTGCACGCGCGTGTGTGTGCGTGTGTGTGTAGACTGATAAGGGTTCCCAGAAACTGCTCTCCTCCCCCACATGTGCCGTATTTTACTTTTTGGCTTTTTGGAAAATGAGTTTCAAAATGCTTCAATAATTTCAAAAACTTGAATAATTTAATCTCATTTAGAAGATATTGCTGTTATACAAACGTTTGTGTAAACCACCCCAAATATAAAAGACATGCAGGGGTGTTTAAGGTTTTAAACACACACACACCCCACCCCAGACAAAATGGACATTCACCAAAACCACATGTAATATGGTTATTCTTATTATAAAATAAAATTATTATTATTATTATTGTTATTATTATTATTATTATAAAATAGGAGTGTTCAGTGTTAATAGTTTTGCCATGAGAAGACCAATGTTGTTTTCCTATTTCAAATTAGTTATAACGATTCTGCGTATTATAACAGTTATAACAGTTCTCCACATTTATGCCACCATTGTTGTGTGTAAACAGACATGAAGGCTGACTGCCCCTGGAGCTGCTCTAGGGGTGCACCCCCTGTGTCTGCTCATTAGCAGCCCTACCTGTGTTCACTTTAGATCGACCCGGGGGTTTCCCTGGCCTTCAGTCCACCCGCATGGAGTTCTCGGTGATCGCCCAATGTTCTAGGCTGGTGCCCGCAACTCTATAGTGTTGCCCAGGACAACAGTCAGCTGGGAGTATTTATTTATTTATTTATTTATTATTTCGTTATATTTATATACCGTCCCCCCATGCCTACGGCATCTCGGGGTGGCTTCCAACATAATATAAAACAGTTTTTAAAACAATTTTAAAACATAAAACAAATTTAAAACACCCCTCACAAAAATTAACCCACCACCCCACCCTCCCCTCCGAAGGCCTGGGTGAACAGCCAAGTCTTACAAGTAGGAGTAGACCTGCAGCATGGGTCCACCCCACAGATGGACATTAGCTCTGCTCCAGGCCAGTGCTCCAGACTTGGCCAGCCCGCTCTGCCTTCGGTGCACTGGGATGTTCCACAATACCACTAGAACGGCTGCCTGCATATCTGGTTCCAGTGCAGACCTGCAACGTGTATTTTTCACAAGTGTCCTCTTTTAAAGGGAAGGTATGGTACCCCTACACATTCCTTATTGGTATTTCATATACCTTACTTGATTTTGTTGTTGTCTAGGATCCTTGGATTATATTTAAATCTCAGAATGGGGTCATGTAGGTGAAAGGTTTGGAAACCACTGCTCTACTGACTTGGCTTAGTGCATGGAAGCTAGAGGCCTGTATTCTTCCTGTTTATGGGGTGTTCCTTAAACGATGACCCTGAAAGCTAGTAGCAAGGCACGTGACTTAGAGCTTTAATTACTATGACTTTCACGGTGCAAGAATTGGTAGAGAACTCATCAAACTCCCACCATCCTGTGCTGGCATGGCGGGTTGGGGTAGGTTGGGGCGGGGGGATTGGAGGTGGGAAATGTGGAGGTGGTATTGGGTGAGTTTTGTTGGGGTTGTGGGAGGGTTTGGGGGTTGTTTGTTTCTGTATTTTACTGTTTTTATGGATTGTTTTTTATATGTTTTTATATATGTTGTAAGCTGCCCTGAACTTTTTTCAGGGAAGGATGGAATAAAAATGTAAATGAATAAATTAAATACCAAGGATGGCATTCTCAGGGAGCAGCTTCCACAAGACTAACTTACACAGCACTTTTTGTTCCTCATACTCAATATAAAGGCAGATTCTGAAGGTAAAAAATTAAAAACCCAGATCAGATAAAGACAGTTCTTTGATCAATTGTGTGAGGCTGGTAATTTGGCCTGTGATTTCAGAACATTGCCTGCAGAATGTGCTTCCTGGAGCAGATGCTGGGATGCAGTGCGAGATTTGCACTGTTAGAGGGGTCGGCCCCGCTCTGAGTAGCCAGTTGGCACCTTAGAGGAGCAAGCAGCCCGCCCACCTACCCAGCACACTGTGAGGGAATCTGGTTGCCTTTTCCTGGGGCCAGAAAGGATTTATTTTTTTTGCAGAAAACTCATATTGGCAGCAGGGCTTTTTGTTGTTTCACCTTTCTCACAGTGTGGAAGATTCAATTCAATTGGCACGTTAGAGCCTTCATGGCCAGGTGGGCCTTTTAGGAGAACTTTTGTCGCACTCTGGCGGGGTCCAGTGTTTTTAAGATACACCAAGTTGCATAGGGTATGATATGACCAGGAGACATCTCCTTAGCAGATGGAGATGTTAGACTCATGGTAGAAGCAGGGGCGGCTTCACCTGGGCTCACGTCCGTGGGAGAGGGAAATGGGGACAATGTAGGGGCCTACGTGGCCTCCTGCCCCGCTTATCGTAATCATTGCTCTGGTCTCATGGAGGGACACGATTGTCCTCCCTCACCCATGAGTGGTGTCATGGGATGGAGGGGGAGGCATAGTTTTTTTATAGCATTGGGAACTGGTACTCCAGGGTGCATCGAGACCAGTCTTCACAAGATTGTAGATATTAGATATTGTTAATGTTAAAGTTATCTGGATCCAAATTGCCCCTTTCAGAATTTTGCCGACCCAGTTTATTTAATAAAGTGTGTGACTGTTTTCAGTCCATGCTGTTGTATCCTTGTCTCATTTGGGGTGTGTCGACAATTACAGGGTGTGAGGCACATTCTAGCGGACAGACTAGATGATGTAAAGTGGGAGAATCAGGAGAGGTCATTTTAAAATCATCCTCCGCATAATATTTGGCAGATGCGTAGCGATTCTCATCTAACAGACTTTATTACAGGGGAAGGAAACTGAGGAGAAGGCCCATTTTCTCCCCTACTCCTAAACCTAACCCCGATCATTAAATGAATAAATGTGTCCATCATTTTGGCTGTCTCAGTTTTTAGTATTTGGCATTTCTGATAGCAGGGGCAAAGTGTTTTAAACTGCTTTAAAACTTTGGCAGCCAAAATTAGCAGCTACTTCTGAATCTGTATGTCTTAGCAGGCTTTACATACTGCCTGGGAATCCAGGAATCACTGAGATTCCCAGCTCAAAATTCTGACTGACTGGGGACAATACCAGGACTCCTGCTCCACAGCCATCAGCTGTTCGGTTGGGAGAGGTGCAGAAAAAGGTAACAAAGATGAGAAAAGGTATGGGACAGCTTCCATACGAGGAGAGGATCAATAGGTTAGGGCTCCTCAGTTTAGAGAAGAGATGACTGAGGGGAATATGAAAGAAGCTTATAAGATCAAGAGTGGCGTGGAGCAAGTCAACAAGAAGCTTTTACTTATCCTTTTTCAAAATAATAAAAGTACTCCTACTCCCTATGAAATTAACTGGCAGCAGATTTAAAATAAATAAAAGTAAGTACACTTTCACTCCAAGTACAATTAAACTGTGGAGCTTCTTGTCAGATAATTTTGTTAAGGTCAGTAGAAAATGATTGGATATAACAATGAAGCATGCTGAAATGAAAACAGGGGAAATGCAGCTTGAAGTCCCTTTCAAAGATTGAATCATTTAAATATTTTCACACAACGCACCGTTAACCTGTGAAATGTATTGCCTTGGCAAGCTGTGAAAGACAATAGTATAACAGGACAAAAAGTTCATGGAGCATAAATCTATGAATGGCTAGTCACCAACGAGGGTACGGAGAGAGGCATTCTTAGTGGCTGCTCCACACGTATGGAACTCGCTTCTTTGGGAGATCCTCCTATGTCTACGCCTTTCAGAAAAGATGTAAGGCCTTTTTGTTTGGCCAGGCATTTGGCGGACTGGGATAAGACTAGATGAGACTGGGTGGAGGGGTTAAGGAGAGGGTTGGTGGGTGGGGCTAAGGGTTTTTTAAACTGTTTTAATAAGTTTTTGATATATATGTTTGTTTTATATGTTTATATATGTCTATTGTATATGTTTATATATGTTTAAGTATTATATACCCTTGATCCTACCCTTGATCCTTCTGATCCCTCTAATTACCATCCTATCTCTCTCCTCCCTTTTGTTTCTAAGCTTCTGGAATGTGCTGTGTACACCCATTGCCTTGACTTCTTCTCCTCCCTTGACTCTCTCCAATCTGGCTTCTGCCCCCTCCACTCTACTGAGACTGCTCTTGCTAAAATAACTAATGGCTTTCTCTTAGCAAAATTGAATCGCCTCTACTTCATCCTTGTCCTCCTCAATCTCTCTGTTGCTTTTGGCACTGTTGACCACTCTCTCTTACTTAACTCCTTCCACTCCCTTGGTTTCCATGACTCAGTTCTCAACTGGTTCTCTTCTCTGACCGATCCTTCAATGTGTCTCTTGCTGGTGCCTCCTCTACTTCTTTTCCCCTCTCGGTTGGAGTTCCCCAAGGCTCCATCCTTGGTCCTCTTCTCTTCTCTCTATACACTCTGTCCCTAGGCAAACTCATCGAATCTCATGGCTTCCAGTACCATCTGTATGCTGATGATACCCAACTCAATCTCTCCACCCCCACCCCTCCCTCTATCCAGTCTCGCCTCACTAACTGCCTCTCTGACATTTCTACCTGGATGTCTCATCATCAGCTCAAACTTAACATGGCTAAAACCAAACTCCCCATCTCCCACCCCCTACCCCCCATCAATCCTTCCTCTTTCTCTTCTTTCTCTGTCTTTGTTGATGGGGTCAACATCCATCCTGTCCCTCAGGCATGTAACCTAGGATTCATCTTTGACTCCTCCCTGTCCTTTAAAATTCAGATCTATTCTGTTGCTAAATTCTGTCGCTTCTCTCTGCACAACATTGCTAAGATTCATCCTTTCCCCACTGTTTCCTCTGCTAAAATCCATGTCCATGCCCTGGTCATCTCTCGCCACGACTATTGCAAGCTCCTTCTCACTGGCCTTCCTCGCTCTCACCTTGCTCCTCTCATTTCTGTTCATAACTCTGCTGCCAAGGTCATCCACTTTCCCCGCCTCTTTGACCATGTACAGCCCCTCCTCTCCTCTCTCCACTGGCTGCCTCTTCCTGAACGCATTCTGCACAAACTCCTGGTTTTTACCTATAACTACAAGACTCTTCATGGCCTTACTCCCCCTAATCTCTCCACTCATTTCCTGCTACATTCCTGTCCGGCATCTCTGCTCCTCCTCTGCCACCACCCTTGCCTGCTCATGGCTCCCCTGCTCCTCAAAATGCATCCGCCCCTTTTCCCTGGCAGCCCCCCATGTCTAGAACTCCCTCCCTGAACACATTCGCTCGGATTCCTCCCTCCAAATTTTCAAATCCCTCCTCAAAACCCACCTCTTCCATCAAGCTTTCCATGGCTTCTCATTCCCCTCACCCCCTTGATGACTTATCCTTAATCGTCGTATCTTCTGAAACATTAAATGAGTAACTACACCTTTGTAACTAAGGCCACTTTCAGACCTCTTCCCCCCCCCTTGTCTCTCTTAGATTGTAAGCCTGCTGGGGCAGGGTCCATGTCTCTTTCTTACAATTGTAAAGTGCCAGATACATTGCTGGTGCTATATAAATGCTTAATAAAATAATAAAATAATAATAATAATAATAATAATAATAAATAAAATATATGTTTATATATTTTACTGCACCTCTCTAGCTCAGTGACTCCGTCTAGAAAATGGGGATAATAATGCTTCTCTCACAGTGAATAACACACTTGGTAGACAGAAAGTACTAAGTAATTTTTACTCCAGATCAAGTGATAGTGAATTGTTCCAGGAGGTAGCAGAAGCAAAGACTGCTGTTGCAACACTTTTCTTCTTGGCATGATTTTGGTTCCAGAATCCTTGCTTCAATCAGCCTAACAGCATCCTAACGTGATTAGTGATGTGCTTCATTAAGCTGAAGATCAAATTATGCTGCTGTCATATGCAGCATTCCCACCCTCTGACCTGTTATACACGGGGGAGGGGGAGAACCCTAAGGATTTATAGGAAAACGTGAATAATACTGAGTAAATCCCTGTAGAGGAGAAAATCAGCAGTAAACCAGCCTAAATATAGAATTACTTGTCTGTCTGAGAGAGAGTATGCTACTCAGAGTACAAAACATAAAGAGAGCCGAGGTTGAGGGCAGCTGCTGTACCTACCCTGCAGAGCAACAAATGATTCCTAAAGGCTTCAAAGGTGACATGAAGAAACACAGGAGGGAAAAGAGAGCTGTGGAGCAAAAGTAAGATAAGCAGAATGTCTGTTCCTGTCCTCATCTCATCTCTGCTGCCTCCACAGAGAGTTATTATTCTTATATGCTAAAGGTAGTGTAGAGCCAAGCAGCATTAAAAGTTTACAGGAAGTGAACTATACTCTGGAATCTTTATGGATAAAAAATCCATGCAAAACAGGGAAGTGTATAGCAGTGGGACTATACTATCAATCCCCTGATCAGGACAGTGAAAAGACTGACTATGAAATGCTAATGGAAAGGCTACTAATGTCAGAAACACAATAATAATGGGTTATTTCAATTACCCTAATATATATTGACTTGGTAAATGACTCCTTGGGGCATGAGGCACAGGTAAAAATTCTAGATGCCATAAATGACTGCTTCTTGGAGCAGCTGGTCATGGAACCAATGAGAGGAGGAGCTACTTTGGATCTAGTCCGAGCGCAGGACCTGGTGCAAGGGGTAATGGTGGTGGAGATGCTTGGCAATAGCAATCATAATATAATCAAATTTGACATACTTACAGGAGGGAGAATGACAAATAAAACTATCTCAGTAACAATTGACTTTAAAAAGGGGAACTGTGCAAAAATGAGGAAACTAGTTTTATTTATTTATTTATTTATTTATAGTAGCATTTGTATGCTGCCCCCTCCTGCTACAAGCATCTCGGGGTGGCTAACAACATTACCCCCCCCCCAAAAAAAAACCCAATAAAGCTCCACCCTAACCCAACTCACCCATCCAGAAAGAGAGGAGGTCATTGATCAGGTGGCCCTGGAGTTCCACAGCCGCAGTGCAGCCACCGAGAATGCCCTCCTCATGGTCGACACCCGGGAAACCCAGGGGATCTCAAGAAGGGTGCCCCCAGCTGACCGCAGAGGTCGATCCAGAATCTGGAGGGTGAGGCAGTCCTGTGGAGTCTATTTAAAAATACCATCTTGGAAGCCCAGATTAAATGGATCCCACAAATAAAAAAAGGTAGCAAAAGGACCAAATGTCTGCCTGCCTGGCTAAATGGTGAGGTGAAGAAGGCTATTAGAGCCAAAAAGGTGTACTTTAAAAAAAAATGGAAAGCTAGTTCTAATGAAGGACATAGGAAAGTGCATACGTATTGCCAAACTAGACGCAAAACATTAATAAGGCAGGCCAAGAGGGAATTTGAAGAGTGAAAAACTAACAATAAACATTTTTCAAGTACATCAGAAGCAAGAAGGCTGCTAGAAAGTCAGTTGGGCCATTAGATAACTAGGGGGCAAAAGGGGGGCTCAGGGAGAATAAGGACAGTGCAGAGAAATTGAATGAATTCTTTGCTTCAGTCTTCACTGCAGAAGATGTTGGGGAGATACCCACACCAGAACTATTCTTTGTAGGTGATGAATCGGAAGAACTGCCACAAATCAATGGGCATTTTCGGACAAGACACTCCCCACCCACCTCCCACCCATTATACATGTTACAGGGCACCCATAGGCAACAGTGCAGCCCTGCATCGTGGATGAGTGGTGGGTGGGTGGAGAGTATCTTGTCTGAAAATGCCCATTGTGAGTCTGGAAGAGATTCAAGAGCAAACTGACAAACTAAAAAGTAACAAATCACCAGGACCAAATGGTAGTCCTTCAGAACTCAGGGGTGAACTCAAGTAAGAAATTGCAGACCTACTATTGGTAACTTGTAACTATTGTTAAAATCTGCCACTGTATCAGAGGATTGGAGGGTAGCAACTGTAACACTGATATTTAAAAAGGGCTCTGGAGGTGATCCTGGAAACTGTGAATGGTGAGCCTGACATTGGCGCTGGGCAAACTGTTGGAAATCATTGTTAAGTACAGAATTATTGGCCATATTATTGATAAACATGGCATAATAGGAAAGAGTCAACATGGATTTAGCAAAGGAAAGTCATGCCTCATTAATCTATGAATTTTCTGAGAGTTTAAATAAGCATGTGGATAAGGGTTAGCCAGTTAATATAGTGTAGGGGTGGGGAACCTCAGGCCCGGGGGCCAAATGTGGCCCACTGTGAGTTTTTATGTGGCCCCTTTCCAGTTCCTGGATCTGGCTCCTGGATTCAGTTCCTACCTCCAACCACTGAAAAACTGAGCTCAGGGTAAGGAAACAGAGATATGGGCATGTGCACACAACAATAAAGGAAAGATCCATTGCATAAATCCATGATCTGAGCCCTCTTTTAATTGAGTACACCGCTAAAGCACTCCCAGTCCCAACCTGTATGCAGCCCTTGGAGCTTATATTCATTTTCAAAGTGTCCCCTGGGACTAAAAAGGTTCCCCACCTCTGATATAGTGTATCTGGATTTTCAGAAGGTGTTTCCACTTCCCCATGGTTGAGCCTGTCAACGTCACGTCTGGTCAGTGTTACACCAGGTGGTCACCCCCGTGAATCACGGGGGGGAATCAGATTTACCACGCTTCCGGCCCTCCTCCAGTGAGGAGGGCCAGAAGCGTGGTATATCTGATTCCCCCCCATGATTCACGGGATTGAACATCTGGCATAACACTGACCAGACGTTCCGAGATCACGGTCCCCATAAGGGAATTGACCATGGTTGAGCGTGATCTCGTAATATCTGAAAATACCCATTGTGGACAATACATTGAAATCCTCAGTGCAATGTGCAGCGGCAGCCAGAAAAACAAACAGGATGTTATTATTAATTATTATTATTATTAGCAAGCATTTATATAGCACCAGCAATGTACCTGGCATATTACAAAGTAATTGAATAGACATGGTCCCTGCCCTAGGGCTTACAATCTGAGAGACGGAGGGGAGGGGGGGAGACGAAGGAAGGGTAGGGTAAACATGGAACTAACTAAATAAATCAATTAATTAATTAAATGAAGGCTTGAACTGCAGGAAAGTAAGTTTAGGTTGAATATTAGGAGAAGCTTCCTAACTGTAAGAGCAGTTGAGCATTAGGGAAGTTGTGGAATCTCCGTCATTAGAGTTTTCATTAGAGTTTTTCAAGAAGAGACTGGAAAACATAAGAACGTAAGAGCATAAGACATACCATACTGGGTCAGATCCACAGTCCCTCAAGCCCAGCATCCTGTCTCCAACAGTGACCAACTACAGTAGCTTGAGACAAGTACAAGTACAGGTCATGTACTTGACCCATCTCCTGCTAACCATTCCCAAATACAAGTAGGCAGGGGTTTAAGGCCCAAACTAATAAGCATGTATGCCTCTATCCTTTAAGAATTTATCTAATTTCCATTTGAAGTTAGTTAAGGTGCTGGCTTTCACTGTCTCCTCTGGTAACAAGTTCCACAACTGTATTGTCTGCTGAGTGAAAAAGTACTTCCTTTTGGTTTTTTTTAAATCTGCTGCCATTTAACTTTACACAGTATCCCCTTGCTCTCTTATTGTGAGAAAGGGTAAACAACAGTTTCCTATTTACTTTTTCTACACCGCTCATGATTGATTTTATAAACATCTATCATATTCCCCCCTAATCGCCTCTTCTCCAAGCTAAACAGCCCTAACTTGAGCTTCTCCTCATATACAAATTGATCCATCCCTTCTGTCATCCTTGTTGCCCTTCTCTGAACTTTTTCCAATTCTATTATATTTTCTTGAGATGGGGCGACTAGAACTGCACACAATATTCAAGGTGGGGTTGTACCAAAGATTTATACAGTGGCATTATGATATTTTCTCTTTTATTTTCTATTCCTTTTGCAATAATACCTAGCATTCAGTTTGCCTTTTTGACTGCTGCTGTACACTGAGCGGATGTCTTCAAAGAACTATCCACTATGGCCTTTTTTAATGGGCCACCCTGGGGGGGGGGGGGGGTAGATGGTCTGTGGCTCCAAGGACAATATGGGGGGAGGCAGGTGCACATGGTCGCACACCCATTCCCCACCCATCCCCACGCACGCCCCCGCAAGGAGCAACCTGTGTTTTCACCGGCTGCACCATACGGGGGCGATGGAAGATGGAGGCAGGTGGAAGCCCATGTTTCCTGGGAGCGCACATGCACACTCACACACCTGCTGCTGTTTTCACACAAGACGCTCCCACCTATGTCCACTGGGTGGGCATGACTGCGTGTGTGTCATTTAAAAAGACCCAGTGACTCCAAGATCCTTCTCCTGAGTGGTTACACCCAGATCAGAACCTAGTATTTATTTATTTATTTATTTATTTATATTTATATGCTGCCCCCCCATGCCTATGGCATCTCGGGGCGGCTTCCAACATAATATAAAAACAATTTTTAAACATAAAAAAAATCTACAATTTAATAATTAAAACAAATTTAAAACACCCCCCTCAAAAATTAACCCCCCCACCCTTCCCTCCAAAGGCCTGGGCGAACAGCCAAGTCTTGTGTATGTAATGTGAGGATTATTTTTCCCTAGGTGCATCACCTTGCACTTATTAACACTGAATCTCATTGCCATTTTAATGCCCATTTACCTAGTCATGCAAGATCACTCTAGTTCCTCACAGTCTGCCTGGTTCTAACTATCTTGAGTAATTTGGGGTCATCACAGATTTAACCATCTCACTCTTTACTCCTTTTTCCACATCATTAATGATGATCAACATGCCTGTCAGGGATGGGTTAGATCTAGAGAATCCTGTCTCTAACTAGTAGGGTGGACTTGATGACCTCTGAGATCCCTTCCAGCCCTACGATTCTCTGATTGATCATTCCAAACTTATCCTTGCATACACAGCCTGCTCCTTTGACACAGATTTTAGTTAGAGTTCTGTTGCTCCATGTGTTCTAGCAATATCTGCTTCTTTATTATTGAACAAACATCACAAATTGTTGGACAAGATGCTCCCCCCAAAACTTTACATCTTACTATAGAAAAGCATTAAAGATTTCATTAGTCATCATAAAAGCTATCCTATACATCCTGAAAATGAGAAAGAAATGAAGGGTTGTGTTTGTAAAATAAGGGTCAAAACCAAAGTGCATGCATGCACCGTGCACAGGTTGCAATGTGCACCAAGAACAGAATGTGCCTGCATCGTGTGCGATACATTGTGCATGCATGGTGTGCACATGGTGTGTACTTGCTGCGTGTGTGCACTGCATGCAGTGCATGCATGTACCGTGGATTGGACCCTTACTCCTCAATTCAGGACTTACCTCATGTGTTACTTTAAGCATATGAGAACTTCCACTGCATTAAGTGAGATTAGTTTCATATTTAAGATCACACAAGTTCTTGATTGCCTTTTTTTTTAATGGGGCCTTGTCTTCATAAACTTTGCCCTCCCAAAGTAAATGGAAATATCTTTTAGCCCTAGAAAAGTCAGACCAAAAATGTAGAGAAAGCAAAGGTTAAATAGTTTTGAAAATTGAACAACACACTCCTATTTTTTCTTTTTGACAATGTGCTAGACACTGCTACAGAAAATTTTGATGATTTGGTATTACTAAACTAGATGAATCAATATTTGAGGAAGTGTGCTTGCTATTGTCATCTACAGATTCCATCATTTTAATAGTCTCCAAAAAAGGCAAGTTATAATTTGGTTGGAAATGAAACAGAACAGCTAAACCCAAGAAGAAAAGAATTTGGATCATAAATTAAAGATTTTTTTCCCCTCCTCCTCAACTGAATGGCCTTGGTCACATCAGGAATTTTTTAAAAACTCAATTTTGACATCTTTCTGTAAAACCTTACGTTCTTTTTCTGAAGCATTCCCACACTCTCAGCCCATTGAAGTTTCAAAAGAACTAACAGAGTAGTTGAAGATGAGTCAGGTGTTGCTCTGATACCACAGCCATGGCTGTAATGCAAGAACTTGATAGACAAATTCAGTCTTCAAGAGATCAAGGCGCCAGTCAATGAAACTGAAAGGTGTTGAATTCAAAACTTATAAAAGAAAGCAGAATGCATAATTGGACTATGGAACTCATCACAAGTTGACAATGATGCCAAGAATTTCACAAGATAAGATTCAAAAGAGGACTAGTTTTATATGACTGACAAGAAGAATAGCCATAGCTATAAAAAGGCAGACTAATATGAGAGAGAGAGAGATGGTTTTAGACCTCATGCTTAGGAAAGAGTAATCCTGGTGGCACATAATTTCACATCTGCCCACAGAGAGGTTTCTTGTGCCTTCTTCTGAAGCATTGGTGCTGGCTTTTGCTGAGGATACAGTACAGCAATTCATATGTACCTATACCAAGAGTAGGGAACTTTTTATTTTTTATTAATTACTAATTAATTATTATTATTATTATTATTATTATTATATCTATAGCACCAGTAATGCACCTGGAACTGTACAATCATCAGAGACAGGTCCCTACCCCAAGGAATTTACAATCTAGAGGAGACCAGAGAGGGGAAACAAAGGAGAGGGGGACACACGGAGAGACATGGATGCATTCATAAAATTGAGAAGTCGTAGGTGCACGTTTGGATTAGTTATAGGGGAGAAGGGAACACTAAATTAAAGGACAGTAGAGGAAGGCCATTTTTAATGGGCATGGCTGGGAGGCAGGTCCGTGCGGAGTGCCAGTGCACATCCAGCGGGGGGGGGGGGGATTTAAACAGGTCGGAATGGATGTGTGCACTGGGTGTGCCCTCCTACCCATGCAACCGGCGGCAGCGGGGTTGGCTCTGGGTCATGGGAGCGCATGCCCACCCACACCTGCCTTCAGACAGGTGCTTGGGTGGGAGGGGGATGGGGGGACCTCCATGGATGCATCCTGTTTAAAAATGACAGAAGCATCAGTGGCCAGTCTGTGATGATTTATTTAATTAATTTTTTATTTTAAAAACATATTATCCCATCCATCCTGCCACAGGCAGCACTAGGCAGCTCACAATAAAGCTAAAAACAACACATAATAAGGAGGATTAAAACATTGGAGGCATTTAAGAAATAAAAACCTATCCTAACCACCCATCCTCACCCACCTCCCTCACCAAAGGCTTGGCGGAAAAACCAGGTCTTGCACTGTTGCAGAAATGAGGCAAGGTCCGGGGCCACCTGGGCCTCCACCAGGAGTTCCACAGCGTGTCCACCGAGAACACCCTCTCCATTGTAGCCCCCCGAGCCACCCAGGGGGACAACAAAAACGGCACCCCAGTGGACCTCAGAATTTGATCTGGGACATGGAGAATGAGACGGTCGTGCAGATAGGAGGGACCCAGACTGCATAGGGCTTTATAGGAAAGCACCAACACTTTGAATTGGGCTCAGAAGACTATCGGCAGCCAGTGCAGAGCTCGGAGCACTGGTGTAATTTGCTCATGGCAACCCGTGTCTGTAAGGTGACAGGCCGCCGAATTAGGCACCAGCTGCAGCCTCTGGGCAGTCACTAAAGGTAGCCGCACGTAAAACGCGTTACAATAGTCTAATCTTGAGGTGATGAAGGCATGGATGACAGTGACCAGGTCAGAGTCAGTGACATACGGCCGAAGCCATCGCACCAGATGTAATTGGCGGAAAGCACTCCTCGCCACAGTCTCAACCTGGAAATCCAGGCGAAGCTGCGGATCGAGGAGTACCCCCAGACTCCGGACCTGAGAGACCAGTGGGGGACGAACCCCATCAATGATGAGGGCCGTCACACCCACCACCCTCCCCACCAACATCACCTCCATCTTGTCAGGATTTAGTTTCAGATGGTTCGCCCTCATCCAATCCTCCACAGTCGCCAAACATCGGGTAAGAATCAAGACTGCTGGGTCTGGGTCAGATGAAAAAGACAGGTAGAGCTGGGTGTCATCAACATACTGATGACACCACATCCCATACCATCTCACGACCTCACCAAGCGGTTGCATATACATATTGAACAAGAGAGGGGACAGAATAGAGCTTTGTGGAACTCCACATGCGAGGTCCTGGGGAGAAGCTGAACAATCTCCTATCACCACCCGCTGGGCTCTCCCAGACAGGTGTGGGGTTTTGGGGGGCAGGAGGAGGCCCCACGGGGGCTGGAGGATTTATTTATTTATATTTATTTAATAGATTTCTATACCGCCCCATCCTGCAATGCAGCTCGGGGCGGTTAACAACAATAAAAACAGTTTAAAACATTTAAAATACAAATATAAAACGTATCAATAAAACAGGGCAACATATGATCATAAATAAATATAAAGGTGGGGGATTAAAAATCACCCCCCCCTCCCTCCCTCCCAAAGGCCTGGGCAAACAGCCAGGTCTTACAGTTTCGCCGAAATGTCAAAAGGCTTGGGGCCAGGCGAGCTTCCTCCGGAAGGGAGTTCCACAGCCGCGGCCCTACCACCGAGAATGCCCGCTCCATCGTGGC
>QEPC01006023.1:823360-875762 GCA_003113815.1 Sphenodon punctatus
GGGGGCGAGGAAGGGTAGGGTTTGCATTCCAGGGAGGGACCCAGGGGGGAGTGCTCTCCAGACACCAAAAGGAATACCCACTTACCTTACAAACGATGGCTACTACAATCACTCACCCACGCACACACCACACTCACTCTGATCAGACACACAGGATACTTGCTACAAGCTACGATGTCCAAGGCACAAGGGCACGAGGAGGGGGGCCAGTCTCACGGGCGCAAGGCTCGATCACCAGCAACGCCCCTAGCCCTGCATCGGGCTTTTATTCCCCAGTTCGGCGTGTTGCCGGAGTCGCGCTGAGCGACGTAGTGCTGGGGGCATGGCTATCTCCGATGCCGTGTTCCTCTGGTCCCCACCCTCCGGGGTCCTAGCAAGAAGTGGCGGCGCGGCGTTCTGCGGCCTGACAGGCCGGGGTCCAACTGGCGGGTCCACTGGGTGTGCTGCAGGGATTTCCTCGTCTATGCCGGCGGACACGATAGGGAGCCGTTCCGGTGCGGAGGGGGGTCCTGCTGGAACCGGAAGTTGTGGTGAGGTGGCGGGGGTGTGAGCTCTGGGTGGTCTTGCCCTTACAGCACCCCCCCTCCAAGGCCGATGCAGGAGCATGGGGCGAGGTTTGAGGGGGTAGCGCATGTGAAAAAGACGTAATAAACGCGGGGCGTGGACGTCTGCTGATTTTACCCAAGACCTTTCCTCTCGTCCGAAACCCTTCCAATCCAGCAGATACCACAATCGTCCATGACGACAGCACGCATCAAGGATCTGTTTTACTTCATACTCCTGTGTTGTAGGGAGGGGCTCCGCTCGTCTGTTTTCGGGTTGTCGGGGGGTCTGGGCCGCCTTTAGTTGAGAGACGTGAAACGTGGGGTGTATGCGATACTGTGCCGGTAACTTTACCCGATAGGCGACATCATTTATCTTCTGGCATATGGGGAAGGGTCCTATGTACCGATCGTCGAGTTTTGCCGATGGCCGTGCAGAGTGATACTTCCGACGGTCAACCCAGACCCAATCCCCGAGGGCATACTGGGGGGCGGTTTGGCAGTGTCGGTTGGCATATACCTTATACTGTTGCCTGGCGCGTTGGAGGTGTGTACGGGCACTGATTTGTGCCTTGTGGATGCGTGCGATAAGGGCTCCGGTGGCTGGAACAGAGCAAGGAGTTACTTCTGGGATGCAGAGGGATGGATGGTACCCATAGGTAACAAAAAAGGGGGAGTTCCCCAGGGATGCGTTGAGGGTATTGTTGTAAGTGAACTCGGCGAGGGGTAACAACTCATACCAATCATCCTGATGGTACCCGGTGTAGCAACGTAGGTACTGCTCGAGTGTCTGGTTTACGCGTTCCACTTGCCCGTTCGTTTGCGGGTGGTATCCAGAGGTCAGGCTGCGTTTTATTTGGAGGTTCCGTAATAGTTCTTTCCATAACCGTGACGTAAACTGGGGCCCTCGGTCTGACACAATCTCCAGGGGTATTCCATGTAGTTTAATGACATGATGGAGAAGCAACTGGGCGGTGCCCCTCGCGGTAGGTAACCCTGTGGTAGCTACGAAGTGTCCCATTTTTGTGAAATGATCTACAATCACTAGAATTGTCGTATAAGTAGCGGAGGGGGGTAGGTCCACAATAAAATCTAGTCCGATACGTTGCCAGGGTCCTTGCGGTAAGGGGGCCAGTTGCAGCAACCCCTGTGGCCGATGTCGGGGAATCTTAGTTCGTGCACAGGTGGCGCATCGCTTGACGTAGTGTGCAACGTCCTGGCGTATCGTAGGCCACCAAAAATGTCGTCGTAGTAAGGCAAGGGTACGTCGGACCCCTGGGTGCCCGGCCAATGGGGCATCGTGCTGCCCCCAAAGCAATGGTTTACGGGCCTCTGGGGGGACCACGAGTCTCTGTTGATAATACAGGAGCCCGTCCCGCCCCTTCTGGATCTTAGGGGCTAGACCGGGACCGAGAGGGTTGGGGTACTTGCGGAATTGGGAAGAGGTAAGAAGGTTGATCGTTGAGATGCGGCCCTTCAAGATGGGTTCCCCCCTGCTGTCGGGGGGATCTCCTGGCTCGGTGCAGCGGGAGAGAGCATCAGCCAAGATGTTTTGGGCGCCGGGGCGATATTGGATCTGGAACTGGAATCGCGTAAAGAAGAGGGCCCAGCGTCCATGTCGTGCATTGGTAATGCGGGTAGAGTGTAAATAGGTGAGATTCCGATGATCCGTCACTACGGTGACGGGGTGTTTGGCCCCTTCGAGATAGTGCCTCCATGACTCAAAGGCGGCTTTAATTGCTAAAAGTTCACGGTCTAATACCGTGTAATTTTTCTCTGCGCTGTTGAGTTGCCGGGAGTAGAATGCACAGGGCAACAAGCGGTCCCCCCCAGGTTCTTGTTGTAAGAGCGCCGCTCCGATAGCGACGCTGGAAGCATCTGTCTCTACCGTAAAAGGTTGGTCAAAGCGAGGGTGTTGAAGGATGGGCGCGCAAGTGAAGGTAGCCTTTACCTTCTCAAAGGCCTGCTGCTGCATGGGGTTCCATTGGTACTGCACTCCTTTCCGTAACAAGGCCGTTAGGGGTGCAGTTAACTTCGCATAGTTAGCAATATACTGCCGATAGTAGTTTGCAGTACCAAGAAAGCGTTGTAAGGCCTTCACGGAGGAAGGCAGGGTCCATTGTGCAATAGCGCTTGTTTTTCGAGGGTCCATCTGGATTCCTTGTGGAGAAATAATGAACCCAAGGAATTCAATGGTAGTCACATGAAAGGCGCATTTCTCGTATTTGCAGAACAGCCGGTTGTGTCGTAATCGTTGCAATACTTTCTGTACTTGAGGGATGTGTTCCATTAAGGTATTGGAGAAAATGAGGATATCGTCCAGATAGGCTACCACACACGTGTCTAGCATATAGCGAAGAACGTCGTTTATTAAGTGTTGGAAAGTGGCCGGCGCATTTGCTAGGCCGAACGGCATTACGAGATACTCGAAATGCCCGTAGCGAGTTCGGAATGTGGTCTTCCACTCATCCCCGGGGCGGATGCGCAAGAGGTTGTACGCCCCTCGGAGATCGAGCTTAGTGAAGCTCTTAGCGCCATGCAGTCGGTCGAGAAGCTCAGGAATCAACGGAAGGGGGTAGCAGTTTTTGATTGTTATTGCATTGAGCCCACGATAGTCAATGCAGGGGCGCAGCCCCCCATCCTTCTTGGGGACAAAGAAGAGGGGAGCCCCTGCTGGGGAGGTGGAGTGGCGGATGAACCCCCGCCGCAAATTGTCCTCTACATACTCCTTTAAAGTTTCCAGTTCGGGAGCAGACAAGGCGTAAATCCGGCCGTATGGAGGTTCAGCGCTGGGCATTAAGTCAATGGGGCAATCATAGGTGCGATGTGGTGGCAGGGTCTCAGCCTCCTGTTTACTGAAAACATCTTGAAACGTTGTGTAGGGAGCGGGCAATCCCGTGGTAGCCGTCCCGGTGTTCGTAGCCAACAGCATCTGTCGGGGTGGGTTCTGCATGCAAACGGTGGTGCAATACTTGGTTCTAAAGGCTACCGTGCGCTGAGCCCAGTGGATATCCGGGTTATGTTGGCGCAGTCAGGGCATCCCCAGCACTACCTCGAACATGGGGGATGCCACTAGATCAAAACACATCTGCTCAATGTGGGCCCCGATTGCGACCTGGAGCGGGGTAGTTTGCCACACCAGGGGTCCTGAACTGAGGGACGACCCGTCAATGGTGTGCACTTGCTCCGGGTTTGGTCGGGAGGTGTGAGGCAGAGCATGGCGCCGCAAAAACCCCTGAGCCATAAAATTTCCGGAGGCTCCAGAGTCGACAAGCGCCCACGTAACCACACTTCGCGGGGTATCACCCCTCAGGGTGACAGGAATCCGTAGGTGATGCCCCTCCCCAACGTCTGCCCCCAGTAGTCGGGGTATTCCGGATAGGGTGGTCAGTTCTGCTCCCGGGAACCCCCCTACAGTTCCCGGGGCTGGGCTTTTCCCGCTTCCCGTCGGGTAGGGCCGGGCATTCCCGTGCGAAGTGCGAAGATTCGCCGCAATAGAAACAGAGCCGGGATGTGTGCCGATGCTCTCATTCTGCGGCCGTTAGTGGCCCCCGGGAGGCCCCGATTTGCATGGGCTCCCCCTCGGCCTCTCGGGCTACTTCTCCCCTTGTGGAAAGGGGGGGCCGAAAACGGGGTCCTATGGCTCAGAAGGGTTCTTGCCATCTCTCTCGTCGTCGTTCCCCCAAACGCTCGTCTATCTGGACGGTGAGGGTGACGAGCGCCCCCCAGGTTTCGGGCAGGGTGGTAACGGCAAGCTGGTCCTTCAATTCTTCACTTAGCCCCCGCCTATACATCACTCGAAGCACGTGGTCTGGCCAGTTAAGGTCCACAGCGAGCTGTTGGAACCTGGTGACGTACTCGAGGAGAGGGCCTTTCCCTTGCTTGAGCCCCACAATGGCTGTTTCCGCATCCTTGACCCTATGCGGATAATCGAAGAGAAATGTAAATTCTTGCACAAACCGGGCATAATCCTGCAACAATGGGCTCTTGCTCGTAAGCAGCGGGGTTGCCCATGCCAATGCGTGCCCTTCTAATAATCCAATAATATAGGCGACCTTCCTAGCGTCAGTGTTGTAGGTGTGGGGTTGCATAGAAAAGGCCAGGTCACACAAGGCGAGGAAACCTCTAAACTGTCGCCGATCCCCAGCATATTTAGTAATATTGGGCCCCTTGGGTTCTCGAGGTAGCGGGACAGGGGCGTCCCCCGGGGGGACCACTGCCCCCGGGGGGGGGGTGGCGGAGCCGCCGCTCCCCCACCGGCCTGTTGATCTTTGAGGTCCCTTACCTCCATTGCGAGGGACTTGACTATCCGTGTCAATTCCTGGACCTCTGCGGAGAGTTGCTCCATGGGCCTGCAGACCCACAGGGGGGTTGTAGTACTACAGAGAATTGAGTGCTGGTGATTCTGTGGGGTTTTGGGGGGCAGGAGGAGGCCCCACGGGGGCTGGAGGATGGGACAACTCGGAGGAGGGAAGCACGCACTCGACTCGGGAGGGGTGAAGCAGCAAGGCTATGTGTGGAAAACACACCCTCAGGGTGGAATAGGGCTAGCAGGATGCGTAGTCCCCAGCCTGACTCATCACGGGGCATCTGAATAATCACATGCCTTAATTGCCGCTGGATCCACACACACGGAGGAAGGGGAGATGAGGGACGGGGAGTGAGGATGGTGGGCTGCGGGGGTGCGCGATTCCCAGGAGGGGGGCAAGGAAGGGTAGGGTTTGCGTTCCAGGGAGGGACCCAGGGGTGAGTGCTCTCCAGACACCAAAAGGAATACCCACTTACCTTACAAACGATGGCTACTACAATCACTCACCCACACACACACCACACTCACTCTGATCAGACACACAGGATACTTGCTACAAGCTACGATGTCCAAGGCACAAGGGCACGAGGAGGGGGGCCAGTCTCATGGGCGCAAGGCTCAATCACCAGCAACGCCCCTAGCCCTGCATCGGGATTTTATTCCCCAGTTCGGGGCGTTGCCGGAGTCGCGCTGAGCGACGTAGTGCTGGGGGCGTGGCTATCTCCGACGCCGCGTTCCTCTGGTCCCCGCCCCCCGGGGTCCTAGCAAGAAGCGGCAGCGCGGCGTTCTGCGGCCTGACAGGCCGGGGCCCGACTGGCGGGTCCGCTGGGTGTGCTGCAGGGATTTCCTCGTCTACGCCGGCGGACACGACAGGGAGCCGTTCTGGTGCGGAGGGGGGTCCTGCTGGAACCGGAAGTTGTGGTGAGGTGGCGGGGGTGTGAGCTCTGGGTGGTCTTGCCCTTACAACAGGAAAGAGCAGAACCATTCAAGAACAGTTACACCCACCCCGGCATAGTCCTGCAGGTGAGTCACCAACATCTCATGATCAACAGTATCAAACGCAGCTGACAGTTCTAATAGGATGATGTGAGTTAGGGAAAGCCTCATGGAAGAGGTAGGTTTTTCAGGAGGGATTTGAAGGTTGGTTGGGAAGGAGGGAGGGATCAAAATGAATGTGTTCAGGGAGATAGTTCCAGGCAAAGGGATGACGTGGGAGAAGGGGCAAAGACAGTTCCCTCTCATGGGCCATTCTAAAAATGAATTCATGCACCATATGAGCCAGATAAGAAACAGAAAGTGGGTGTTTAGGGGATGTGCTCAGGATGGGGAAGGAAGGGAAGAGTCCATATCATAGAGCTATGCCATGGATCCATGCCCTCTCCTTGAATGGCTGTCCTCATCTCTGTTCCCTTCCTTTGAGCTCACTTGTTCAGTGGGTGAGTGTATGGACTGGATCAATGGGCCAGAACCAGGAACTGGAAATGGGCCAAATAAAAAGCAGCCATGGACCAGTTTTGGTCTTGATCAAGACTTTCTTGATAAAGGTTTGGATGTTGAAAACTTCCAAGGAATTTAGAAAGTCACTAATAATTTCAACATATGAACATGAGAGTGCCACATAGGGTCAGGCCTCTGGTCCATTTAATCCAGTATCCTGTCTCCAACAGTGGCCAGCACCAGAAGTGTATAAGAAACAAGGCAGCTACAGAGAGATCTACTTCTGAGGTTTACACCTAGTTCTGGAAGACAGAGGTTTGGGAGCACACCTAGCACAGTAACAAGCTGTTTTCATTCTTTTCTTTCTTAGAGGAGGCATTTACAGTTTTAGAGAAATCTTCTTCCTTCTGAGTGACATGTCTACTTAAGTGTGATAAATGCCTCTCTCAATCGTTCCAACCATGATTAGTAACAAATGGTATTTCCCCTTCAAATCTTTGGTTTTTAGGGAACTCTTCAAATGAATTTTACCTGTTACTCAAACTTCATCCATTTCTCAAGAGCATTCCTATTCTCCGAGTTCATTTTAGGTGGCCTATTTTTCATGGGATTCCACACTGTAATTGGTTCTTTCTCCGAGGCTACCTCTGCCTCTTAAAGGGAATCTAATTCCATACCACACAGCATCAAATTCCAGTTGCTCACATGGGTGCGTTCTGTAGGGAACAACAACACCTCCAAATGTTTTTACCCCTGGAGAGAGTCTAGGGCCGTTTTCAGATGAGCGCGGTGGCGCCCATGCTTGTTTTCCAAAAGAGCCGGCAGTCCGTTCTACATGTGATGCTGCCACCAAATACGCGCATGCGCGGGCAATGCGCATCCATTTCTGGCCGCGAACTGACCGGGTCGGCGATCGAGGCCGGTCATATGCGGCCGGAAATGGATGCGCATCGCCTGCGCATGCACGTATTCGGCGGCAGCATCACGTGTAGAACGGATTGCCGGCTCTTTTGAAAACAAGTGCGGGCGCCGCTGCACTCGTCTAAAAACGGCCTCGGAAGGAGAAAGCTCTGCTGGTGATATGCTCAACTTTTTTTTTTAAACTTTTTAAAAAAAATGCATTGCAGAGAGCAGTTCTCCAAGATCTAAATGTTGTACATTCAGATAAACAGAAATGATAAAGCCATCTATAAGACTGGCCCTTTTCAAACAGGCCACGGTGGCTGGGGGGATGGGTGTGCACCTGTGGTGGGTGGAGGTGGGTATGCGGCCATTTCCATGGGCACACACCTATCTCCACGCACAAAGCAGTGGGCATTGGAGTCCGTTGCTCCATGCATGGGTGATGGGTGGAGATGGGTGGAGCACAGAAGTGTGCACGCCGCCCCCCCACACACTGCGGGCGCTGTTCCTACGGATGCCCCCCCACCGCACACCCACCACAGGCGGCATTTGCACGGGCACCCCCCCACTGCACATGTGTACAGTGGAGGAGAGGGGGGCACCTGTGTGAAAAGAGTCAGCACCATCAGACAACTTCCAGTGTTGTTACAGGAACATCTTCTCCTAGCAGAAATTTAGATTGATAATCTGATGGTCAAATGTCAGTAAAAATGTGCACTCTTGGTTTGGCCTTTGGTCCCATAGGACTGGCAGAGTCATTTAAAAGACATTCGGACAGCAGCATTCATTGCTGAATTTAATTTGTAAATGAAATAAAATTCCTTCTCTCTCAAGTCCACAAAATGATTTAGTTTGTATAAACACTAATGTTTAAGGCTTCTCACTTTACATAATGCTTATGCCGCTAACACAGGAAGATTCAGGATAATGCCTTCCTCATAAGAAATTGCAGCAATTTTGCATTCTCCCATTTCCCAAAGGGCTCCATTAAGTCTGAATTTGGCTTCTCTTTAGCAATGCTGAGCTCTGGCCATTAAGCAACACTCATGAAGGAATGTTGCCTTCTGGCCAGAGCTCAGAATTGCTAGAGAGAAGCCAAGTTCAGACTTAACCCTTACCTTTCACCATGAGAAAAATTACACTCGCGTTATCATGGGGTGGATTTCAACCCCAAGCTGATTTTGGCCTGGGGATTGAAAGTGTGCAATAAAATGTAACTTTTTTTTACAGTAGCCACACAATCTATGCCCAGCACACACACAGCGACATTATAGAATCTGTTTTATTAGAAATACCAGCTCCACACATGAATAAATAACAACCAACACTCGTTTTTCTTTGCAAAAACATTATTTTTTATTCAAACTACAGAATATGGCTTCTTGTTTTGTTTTAATTTTTACCAGGCTTGAGGTGAGCCCCGGCGCCCCTTTCACCCATGCAGCCTGGAGGGGAGAGAGAAAACTGGGTTCCCTGACCCCCCGAACGGGTTCGGTGAAACCGAACAGGTTTGGGCTGAACAGTCCGAACCCCAAACAGGTTGTACACTGAACCACCTGGTGTTCACTAGCTCCTCCCTTCTTGTAAAACAATGCCATTGGCCACCTATTGGTTTTCTTTTACAAGTATAGGTGGTGGCTAGATGGTCCAAGTTGTCCACTCCACTTTTGGTACTGTTGTAGTGCAGGATAGCTTGAGGCTTCCTCTGATCTCCTTCCACCAACATGTCATGGTGCATTGTGGAGAGGATTACTGCTTTCCCCTTCTTTGGCTCATATGACACTAATGTGTGTTTCCCATCAAATCCAAAGATGGCAGACAGAGGTTCGTGGCAGTGAAGAGGTTAATTTTCATTGCTGCTGCCAGTCTAAAGTGACCTTGCCTTTCATGTCATCTTGCAGTCTGAACTGGCCTTTAAAAATGTTGATTTGGCTGCTTTTAAGCTGGGGTGGATTTCCACCCCAATAGGAAAACTCCATTGATACTGGCGTCATTTTTTACCCTAGGCATTGTTTGTATATATTTTTTATTATAGAAGGCAAACGGTAAGAGATATCTGGATGAAATTTGAGTATGTTATGGCCAGAGGTGCTGGTGACAATGTTCTAAAATCTCAAACTTGTAGAACCACGAATTACCATAGTTTTTCATGTTTTTTCCACCAGGGGATGGAAAAAAAACCCAGGGTGATAGGCTAGGGTTGGCATCCTATGGGAGATGCAACAGAATTAATGTTTTCTCCTGAGTCTTTGGTGCTACCTCTCAGGGCTCATTCCCATGTGTGGAAAAGTGTCTTTAGAAGGTCGGGAGAGGGGACACTCTGCATGCAAATCAGGCATGTCTTTGATCATGTCGGAATGCCCAGAGGTGTGTAATGAAGCCTGTATGTGCGTTTACAAGGGCGACTGACTGAGCTGCAAAATCCAGTTCTATCAATAGCCCTTGTAAATGCACATAAAAGCTTCAATCACCCACCTCTGGGCATTCCAACATAATCAAAGACGTGCTTGATTTGCATGCGTGTCCCTTTTCCTGACCTTCTAATGACACTTTCCCACATGTGGAAATGAGCCCTCAGTCTGTCATTGACTTGATATGTGGCCTTCCATAAAGTACTAAACTGTTCACTGCCTTAGTTTCCCCATCTATGAAAATGTATTGAATTCCTAGGAATACTGCAATCAGGCCCACTGAGAGAAATTTGGGTTCTTCGTACATCCAAGGGGGAGGGAGCTACTTCCAATTCCCCCAATAAAAAAGATGTTTTGGGGTTCCCCTGAGCTTGGGGGCCCTGTACGACTATACCCCATTCCCCACCCACTCATCAAGCCTGACCATGATGCTTATATGACTTCTTTTCATTGATTTGCAGCCCTTGGATTCAAGGTGCTGAGTAAGGATCAAGCAAAGGTGTACAGCCAGGAGAGGCTTGTCAGGCCCTGTGTTCTTGATGGTTGATCAACTCTTTTACAAGATCAACTATCAACGATTACTAGCATTTTACAGAAAAGCATGTTATGAAAATTAACAGTTGCTACACAAGCACTAATATACAGTCATGGCAGGTTGGCTCTATAGCAAATGAAGGAGGGAGCTGGTGCCAGTAATAATACAGCCCTCTCTCCCCCACAGCCCTCCCCATGTATGGCAGAACAACATTTCATGTTTTTATTATGTGATAAAATGCCTAACCCCTTGCTAGCCAATTTCTCAAGAGTCTCTCTGGAGCAAAACACAGTTCTTGTATTTGATACGACCTTGTGGTTTCTTTTCCAACTGCTATAAATTTAGGTTTTCATATGACAGCCCCACTTGCTCTGACAGTGCTAAGGTTACCGTACAAAAAGCCCCAAAGTCTCTACAATACACTTTCTAACCTCAGCATTGTTGTGCTGAGCATGGACAGGGCCACAACCTGAGAGGTGCTGAACGCTCACAAGAACCATGGAGGCCAGTCCATATTGCAAGGTTCATGTTCTTCTGAAGATCAGGCTTCTATTTAGTGCATGAGCAGTTTTCCACATAGAAGGGCTGTTTGGTCAGCTTCATGATTTACTATTGAAGGGAGGGTGCCTCTGAGGATAGGTTCCATACTGCTCATGCCGAACACATTTCCGAGCCCAGTAGCAAGCAATAGATACCTTGCTCTTCCATCTGATGCTCTCCAAGCACTTTATTCTCACAAAAAAAGAAAGGGTCCCAATGGCCCTTTCGGAAAGGTCATATTTGTTGGAGAGTAATAACTGATTTGCAATCAGTAAGGACAAATGCAGCTGGAGATTTAAAAACAGAACCTTACTTAAGATTTCTCAGGCACAGATTCTTAGTTGCATCTAACTGGTAATAAGACAAAATGGAGACCGAGACAAAGAGAGAGAAGGGAAGAAGGAGTGGTTACACAAAGGAATTCAACTGTAAATCCCCATCTCCCTTCCATATACACATAAACTTAGCAGCGCCATCTGGTGGCTCTATAGTCAATCACTGTTCTTAATTCAGTAACTTTAACTTACGGATGTTGCATATACCAACACCCCTTCTCAACAGACAGAAGTTAACCTACTATGCCCCTTTTACTCAGTAGCTTTCAGTGGCATTCTCCTGCTAAAGGTTTTGTCAGGGCATCTGCTACCATGTCTTCTGTAGCTGCCTTTGTCCATTCGTTGTGTTCCTCTTCTGACATTTGTAAGATGTCTTCCCATGTCGATGGCTCAGACAGTCTGTTGGTACTTACTTTGTAGGACAGGCGGGTGGGTGATTTGCCTTTATTTTCCCTGGTAGATCTTCTGATTTCGACATCTGCAGGTGATTGGGTTTGTTCCTGCATCTCAGTTGAGCTTGTGCTGATTTCAACTGTTTGTTCCTTGGTTGCACTCAAGCAATACAGGTGTCCATCTGCATAGACTCTGGCTAGGACCCTTGTCCCCTTTTGGATTGTGCATTCATTACCCCGGAACTTGACGGTGAGCCCTTTCTCTGTTAGGCGTTTAACGTATAGGAGTCCTCCCTCTAAGCTGGGTACATACAGCACATCCTTTACTGGTATTGCTAGTGTGCCTCCGTGTGGCTTGTTGCAACTTAGAATTCCTTCGCCAATACCTTCTGCAGTGATGCTGCTTCCATCAGCGAGGTATATCTCTTCTTTGTTGCTTGGGTCCAGTACCGTGAAAAAGCTCTTGTCGCTGGTCATGTGACTTGTGGCTCCAGAGTCGACACACCAGTCCTGTGATGAGTTGGTCTGTGTTGCTCTAAAACATCCACTCCACTGTTCTGTGGTTGTGTCACTGGTTGTAGCCTTGGCCCTTTGCTTAGACACTTGTGGAGATCGCTTTTGTTGTTCTGCCTTCCATATGGAGCAGTCTTTCTTTAGGTGTCCTTCTTTCTTGCACCGAAAACATGCCCTTGTTTCCTTCTTGTGCAATCTGTTGTCTGCAATTCTCAGGGCAGTTTCCTTATCCTGTCCCTGATTGTCTTGCATGATTTCTTTCCTGCGCTGGAATTCATCCATGAGTCTCCCTTTTACAAATTCCAGTGTTAGTTCTGCCTCAGGCCTTGTCTCTAGGGCGTTTATGAGGGCGCTGTATGATTCAGGCAGGCTGCAGAGAAGTAAGGCCGCCACGTGGTTGTCTTTTATCTCTTCACCGATGCCTCGCAGTTGTGCTACCACTTCCAGCATTGAATTTATGTGATCCTGCATCTCCTTCCCTTTACCAAGTCTCATCTGGTACAGTTTCCTTAGGAGAAACAGCTTACTGTTCAAGCTGGTCCTTTCATGCAGCTTCTGCAGTGCATTCCACATGCCCTTTGCTGTGGCCTCCTCCCTTATGTGGATTAACTGGTCATCTTCTACTAGCAGGCTTATGGTTGCCTTTGCCTGTCTGTTCTTTCTGTCCCACACCTCAGGGTTTGCTGCAGGTCTGTCTGTGGTGATCACCTCCCACTGGTCATCTTTGGATAGGAGCATTTCTATTTTGAATTTCCACAACTGGTAGTTTGTGTTATTCAGCTTGCAGACTGAAAGCTTTAATTCAGAGCTGCTGGCCATGCTTGCTTCCCTCCCCTCAGATTGGGATTCTGGTTCTTCTGCTCACTTACAGTTAGTAGGCCTCCTCTGGGAGTTTCCTTTGGGCCTCTTTTCCTTTCAGCTCACTTCCAGTCTTTAGAGTTGTTCTGGGCTGTTCTGAAGAGGTCTGGGCCCATAACCTGTTGCAGAGTAATAATTGATTCGCAATCAGTAAGGACAAATGCAGCTGGAGGTTTAAAAACAGAACTTTACGTAAGCTTTCTTAGGCACAGATCCTTAGTTACATCTAACTAGTAATAAGACAAAATGGAGACTGAGACAAAGAGAGAGAAGGGAAGAAGGAGTGGTTACACAAAGGAATTCAACTGCAAAACCCCATCTCCCTTCCATGTACACATAAACTTAGCAGCGCCATCTGGTGGCTCTATAGTCAATCACTGTTCTTAATTCAGTAACTTTAACTTATGGATGTTGCATATACCAACAATATTAACCCAAATTTATAGTTGGGAAAATCAAGACCCTGTGATTAAGTGACTTGCCCAAAGGCACACAGGAATATGGGAATAGACAGATAGGACTAAACCCCAGGTATCCTGCGTAGCAGTCTTTGCCCTATCCACAAGAGAACCCTTCCCCTCTTCTCATCTTCTGCTATCACACACCAGTGGGAATTTAGTGCTGGGCTTTTTTGGTTTGGAACATTTTTATATTCCTAGCTATGTTTCTTTCGTCAAAATTTTGTTATGTTATATATATATACCTATTTGCATTTGCCAGGAGGGAATTTTCCCTTGCTTCACTCTGCTAAATCAGCAGCAGCACCTCCTGTCAATCACCGACAAGCAGGGCCAAGCTGACGGAGCAGAAAGAGGGGCAGGCAATCTGGAGGCCATAGAAACAGCAGCTGCAGTGGAGAAAAGACAAGAGAAGAGGATTTTCCATCCCTTTTACGCTGGCTGTCACACTGGGATAGGCAAAGAGAGAGGGAGCAAGAGAAGGCAGGACAATGGAGGAAATCAAATCAAATAGTGGAGGAAGGCAAGAGAAGGCAGTACAGATAAAGGAAAGAAGATCCAATCGTTATTTATTAGTATAAAGGTTGTGACCAACGTTTCTAGTCAGTGTTGGGTTTCATTGTGCAAAACACATCATTAGAGACGGTCTCTAGCCCAGAGTTATGGCAACCTAATTAAAGGTGGTTCATCATGTGCATGTAACAAACATAAGCAGTGGGGAAAAGAGAAAGGAACCATTACAGGACACATGGCTATAACGGTGGCTCTAGTCTCAGGGGAAGGGCAGACTTGTAATGGTAACAATTGCTTGTACACAAAAGGGAGCCCTTTCTCAATGGGTGTTTTCACATGGACGTGGGCATGCTCAGCCTCAAAGCAAGTCCAAGGGTGCACTCCCACGTCCCGTGCCTGGGTCCATTTTAAATGGACCTGGCAGCTGCCAAGTACTGTGGTCCACCCATGCAGCACCCCTCCCCCACTGCATGGAGTTGTCACCTGCAGCTCTATGGCATTGATGGGGCAACCCCTGTCTGAGAGCAGGGCTGCAGTGGCCATTTGTCAAGCAGACAGATCAAAGTCCCGCCCAGGATTGGGCTGCCCTCCACACTGGCAGTGTTCCTGATGTCCTGGAGCATATATGGCCTGCCCTGCCTCTGCTCCGCCTGCACAGCTGGCAGCCTTTAAATGGACGGCCTGCCTGCCCGGGGGCAAGGCAGAGCAGAGGCATTGGTGTTATCTGTGTGAAGACACCCAGAGTCATTCTATCTGAGAAGAGGGTGTCAGTGGCTGGATTCTTGTCTTCTTCCAGTTGGTGTCTCAACCTGACTTTTTGAGAGTAGGTCAAAAACTGTTTATCAAATTCCTATTTGCCACTTAAGTCTCTTTCCACATATATTCCCTTGCCATACCTCCACCATATACCTCTTGTGATTCACAATTTAATTAAATTGGGGGTGGGGGGAAACCCAAGCAATATAAACTGTATTTACACTGTACATGTAAGAATGGGATTGATAGTAATGAGGGTTGGGGATATGGAAGGCAAAACCCAGGAAAAGCATCTAACACCAATAACCCCTGCAGAAAGCACTGGTAAGGGAGTCCACTTATCAGTGACCTTGTCCACTGGGAATTGGAGAGTGCTGAAACTTTGCTTCCTGCTGTACCTGGTGCAAGATCAATCTGGCTCTGTCACTGTCCCTGCAAGCTGGCTGCACTCTGGTCTGGCCTCCTAACAGTGAGCTGAGTAGTGATGGTTCTTCTGTTCTCCTATCAGGGATCTGGAGTCCTCTTCTGTCTTCAGGTCCCAGGATGGGGCCTACCACTTCCTCCCTGTAGGTTCTCTGGAGAAAGTCTGGATTTGGGGGGAGGAACGAAGAGGTGTCCCACTGCTACATTTCCCTCTGCATCTGCAGCCTAAGGTTCTCCCTCCTTAAAGCAGTCCTTCTCCTCACAGTCCTCCCTGTTCTTTTCTCCTGCAGGTTAGAGGTAACCTCCCTCCTGTAGTACTCTAAGGACAATGTCTCTTTAAAGAAGAGAGCCTGCCACAGAATACGGTCTTCCGCCTCCAGGTGCAGCTGCTCAGGGGAAACCCCCTGGTTCCAGACAAAAGAAACCCAGCTTCTGTGCTACACTAGCTCTGGTAGCTGGATTAGAGGATAGCAACTCAATTTGAATCTGGTAGGACCGAACTGGTTTGGTTGGGTGCTCTGTCTGCCCATGCCCAAGCCCATGCCCCTCAGGGTCAAGCTAGGCCAGACTCCCTAGCAGTAGCTGCAGGAGACCCTGTCCTCTAGGTTCTCAACCTGGGATGAGAGTCCCCTCCAGAGGGGAGGGCATGGAAGGTGTTCTGTGGGGCACAAGAAGGATCCTAACTGGCAAACAACTAGTTCAACACTCACACCGAGCTAGGGGGAAATTTCCAAAATAATGGGGTGGCAAAGGGGAGAGATAAGAGAAGCAATAGAAGGGTGGTGAAAAGGAGAGAGAGAGGGAGCAAGGTGTGTGTATGTGGTGTGGTGTGGTGTGGTGCCTCAACTACCAAAGACAAGTAGAAGGGGAGAATGGTTCAAAAAAGTTCGAGAATCACAGAATCATAGAGTTGGAAGGTACCTGAGAGAGGTCATCCAACCCCCTGCTCAATGCAGGAAATCCACAGCTACAGAATCCCGAACAGATGACCGTCCAGCCTCTGTTTGAAAAGCTTCGGCAAAGGAGAACCCCCACCTCCCTAGGCAATTTTTTCCATTGTTGAACAGCTCTTACCATTAGGAAGTTCTTCCTAATGTTCAACCAAAATCTACTTGTAATTTGAGCCCATCATTTCTCGTCTTGCCCTCAGGGGCAACAGAAAATGAGTCTTTGCCATCTTCAGTGTGACAGCCCTCGGGTATTTGAAGACTGCTATCATGTCTCCTCTTAGTTTTCTATTTTCTAGGCTAAACATACCTTGTTCCTTCAACCTTTCCTCATAGGACTTGGCTTTCTGACCCCTGACCATCTTTGTTGCTCTCCTCTGAACCCGCTGAAATTTGTCGTTGTCCTTCTTAAGGTGTGGTGCCCAGAATTGGATACAGTTCTCTAGATTAGTACTGAATAGAGTGAAACTATTACTTCTCATGACTTGGAAACTGGGCATTTTCAGACAACAAGACAGTCTCCACCCATTACCCACCCACTATACATTTTGCAGGACTTCAGTGTTGCCCTATGGGTGCCCTGTAACATGTATAGTGGGTGGGACGTGGGTGGGGAGTGTCTTGTCTGAAAATGCCCTATGTTTCTGTTAATAAAGTCTAAAACTGCATTAGCCTTTTTTGCGCCTGCATCGCACTACTGACTCATGCTCAGTTTGTGATCAACTAAAATCCCTAGTAACTGTTCACATGTACTGCTACTAAGGCAGGTATCGTCCATTCTATACTTGATACATTCAATCTATCAAGATCATTTTGAATTTTATTTCTGTCTTCTGAGGTGTTAGGTATCCCTCCCAGCTTTGTGTCATCTGCAATTTAAGAGGTTGAACAGTACTGGACGCAACCACCCAGTACCGTCGCTCCAACCGCCACAGCGCCGCGCTTCTCGCTTCAGCACCTGCAGCTCTTCAGAGAAGCAAGGAGGCCTGCAGTGCTGTCGCCTGGGAAGTGGATACCTAGGAGCTGTCTGATCAATTGCCCCCATCAACAGAGTATTCCATAACACAACGAGGTCATCAATGAGACGGTCGTCAAGATCAGAGGGTATCTCACCCAGAGCATTCCGGAACCGCTCCGGTTCCATCAGTCTCCGGCGGCAAACCATTCAAATTGGTTCTGCACCCTTCCAGGGGCAGACATACGCCAAGAGAAAGACCTGCAGGAGGTAATGAACTGTTCATGACAAGAGCACAAGTGATATCTCCCCCATTAACAGAACCCCCGCCTCGAAACATAAGGTCTAAGGTATGTCCCCCCTGAAGCATCGGGCCGGTGACCATCTGGGACAGGCCCATGGTTGTCATGGCAGCCATGAACTCATGCTCTGCTCTCCCAAGGTCGGCATTGGCATGGATATTGAAGACCCCCAAGACTTTGGGGACTGCAACACCACCTCCGATACTAACTCTGCTAGAGCATGTAGGGAGACTGCTGTACAGGTAGGTGCATGATATGCAAGCAGCACTCCCAAACTGTCTCCTGCCAAATCGATCACCAGATGGAGACCCTCAATACCCGATATTAATTGCACGGGATACTTCTGAACAAAATCATAACTACACCGCCCCGTCCCCCCTCCAACTATGGCTGATGCTGCACAGAATACCCGGCCGGAACAAGGTCAGCCAAAATAGGTCCCAACTCAGTGTCCAGCCAGGTTTCCGTGATACATACGAGGTCGGCTGCCTGGTCCAGGATCAATTCCTGGACAGTTGTCGCCTTACTGACCACCGACCTCACATTCAACAACATCAGAGCCAGGTCAGGAGCCCTCTGATCATGAACCATCTGCCCAGCTGCTTGGGGGCTAGTGAGCAGGACAGGTAACAAGCACCTGTCCTGCCTCACTGATCTAACATCCCCCCAATGGGTTCCATATCTCCCCCATCCCATCACGACCCCAATGGCCATATCCCTCCCCCTGGCTACGGCTCCTCTCTGGCTGTCCCACCCCAGCAGCGGGGGAGACCTCCCCACCCCCCATCCTACCCCAACAGTGGGGGAAAACCCCACCCCCCATCCCATCATAACTTCCAATCCCCCCTCCCTAACCCAGTCCCCCTCCATTTTTCATCTCCCTAGTTCCCCAACCACTCCCCTAAACACACTATTACAAAAAATAATCCCCGTTAACTAACCTCTTGCCAATTACCATGCTAATATGCCCAACGTAGACACCTCAAATCCAATATGGACTCGTGCTCCCAGCCCCCCCAGGCCCCACCAAGGGCCACGCCTAAGGGCCCTCTGATGCACGCATGCGGCGCTGCGGGCAGACACACCACTTTTCAACCCCTGTAGGGGCTGGCCCAGCTGGAAGCCACCAGGAGGAATCCCTGGCCCCACCCCGTCTCCCTCTGCCACCGGGAGGGGGGAGACAACAACAGAGGCCCAGGGAATCCCAATTCCTGAGGCCCTCTGGTCCAAATCCTTCACCTGGTTTGGCTCGGGGGGCTCCCTGCAGCAACAGAACCCAGGAGCGGCGTGGTAGCAGCATGAAACAATTGGATATTTACAGCACCTAACAGGTTGAGGCCTTGACTTTTGAGTTAGATTTGAAGATACTACTTCAAGAGGACTTACTACGACAGGCTCCAAAATGTGCCCTGACAATGCCTCTGGGCTCATGTACACGTGGCATCCATACCCCAGGATCTGTGGCAGCTCATTGTCCATCTGCTGTGTCTCACTGAAGCCCCTCTATTTTACCCTCTGTCTCTCAGAAACGAGTGAGGAGTGACATTGAATTCTAGAAAAGTATGTGTTCCAGTCATGAATAGTGTCAGGATCTGCAGTCCAGCTGAGCCTTTTCTGCAATGGCAAGTTCTGTGTAAATGAAGGTTATGGTAATTCTAGGGAGAAAATTACCTACCCGGTTTAAACTATATCAGAGATTTAGACAGGGCCAGCCCCATGATTTGGGGGGGCATGTGTGAAGTCTTGGTGTGAGGCCTAATTTGCATAATTGAAGCAATTTGCATAATTTATCCTCGTAGCTACATATATGCCTTAACAGCCCCACCACTTACCCCTTGGCCCAGGCTGGCACGGGGCCATGTGCAACCGCATATGTTGCACATGCCTAGAGCTGAACCTGGGTTTAGAATAAGCCTGGGACATTTTTTACTTGGGACTAAAATCTTCTTGTCAAATTGCAAGAGAAAAGGAAACTTTCTAAACCCCCCTAGAAAATTTAATATTTAATGCTTAATAATTGTATATACATTATACATAAAATAACATAAAAGATAGCCAAGCTGGGTATCTGATTTGTAGTGTTATTCCCTGTTTTTTCAATGCATCCATGCAGCTACCCCATTCACACCTCCTATTCATGGTATCAGTCGCCAGGTCTGGAACTATTCTCACCCTATTGCCTTGAAAGCTGAGATCCTGTGTCTTCCTGGCCACAGTGAGAATTTCCTCTTTGTGGCAGTAGTTGAGGAACTTTACAATTGTGGTTTGCGGGGCCTCTCCCTCCTTTGGTCTCGGTTTTAGGGATCTGTGAGTTCGTTCCACCATGCAGATGGCTTGCCTCCAGGAATAGACTCTCTAACAGTGATCTGATAAACCCTCTGCCATCTTGGTCCTCTGCTCCCTCCAGTATACCAATAAACCTTAGCTATGAGCACCTTGCTCGACTTTCCAAATCCTCTGGTTTTCTCATTAGAAACACCACTTTTTTTCTAGCTGCAGTATTCTCTCCTCCCTCTGCAAATGTTCATCCTCATTATTACTGATGTGCTGTTCCACAGCCTTTATTCTTTGGGTTTTGTGATCAACTTTTTTATGCACCTGATCAACTTCTTCCCTTATTTTAGTCATGACTCATTTCTTGAATGATTGTAGCCTGTTCTGACCTTGCCAAATCCAAATCCTGTTTAATTTCTTTAAACATTCTGATGATTTGGTCATTTTACTTGCTCTTGGAGGCTCCTGCCTAAGGCTGAGTTGGTGCCATTTTCACTGAGGTAGTTACTACTAGTGACTCGGTAGGCCGTGCCTCTGCAGCTCTTGTCATATATTGTTGAAATGGGCTAATTTTTACCTTTTAACTCTTCTTTTATGTTCCTCTTGTCTTTGCAGGGCACATCTAGAGGTTTTGAAGTCCATCTTGGAACTTTAGGTAAGTATTTTAAATGTGTGCCCAGGGGAGCTCTGATCAAACACAGCTAGCTGACACACATGCTCACTAGCACCTTTCCTCTCCTCTCCTCTCCCCCCCCATGATATTCTTCTTGACAAGCTGGTAAAATATGGGCTAGATGATACTACCGTTAGATAGATTTATAGCTGGTTGAAGAACTATACCCCAAAAACGCTCATAAATGGCTCATCAGTGTGGAGGGGAGTATCAAGTGGGGTGCCTCAGGGCTTGGTTCTTGGCCCTATACTGTTCAAAATGACTTGGATAAAGGAGTAGTGGGAATGCTTATGAAATTTGCAGATGACACTAAACTTGGAGAGATAGCTAACACCTTAGAAGACAGAAACAAGATTCAAAATGATCTTGACAGGATGGAAATCTGGGACAAAACTAACAAAATGAAATTGAACAGAGATAAATGTAAAGTTCTGCATTTAGGAAAGAAAAATCAAATGCACAAGTATAGGATGGCTGATGCCTGGCTTGGCAGCAGTACATGTGAAAAGGATCTTGGGGCTGCAGTTGATCACATGTTGAACATGAGTCAGCAGTGTGATGCAGTTGCTAAAAAGGCTAATGCAATTTTAGGCTGCACTAACAGAAGCCTAGTGTCCAGGTCACAAGAAGTAAGAGTTCCCCTCTATTCTGCGCTGGTCGGACCTCATCTGGAGCACTGTGTCTAGTTCTGGGCACTGCATTTTAAAGAAATTGACAAATTGGAATGAATTCAGAGGAGAGCGACAAAGATGGTCAGGGGTCTGGAAACCAAGTCCCATGAGGAAAGGTTGAAGGAACTGTGTATGCTTAGCTTGGAGAAGAGAAGACTAAGGGGAGACATGATATCCATCTTCAAATATCCGAAGGGCTGTCACATAGAAGATGGAGCAGACTTGTTCTCTGTTACTCTGGGGGGAAAGACTAGAACCAATGGGCTCAAATTACAAGAAAGCAGATTTCGACTAAACATTAGTAAGAACTTCCTAATGGTAAAAGCTGTTTGACAGTGGACCAGGCTGCCTAGGCTTTCCTTCACTGGAGGTTTTCAAAGAGAGGCTGGACGGTCATCTGTCAGGGATGCTGTAGCTGTGGATTTCTTACATTGAGCAGGGGGTTGGACTAGATGACCTCAGAGGTATCTTCCAACTCTGAGAATCTATTATTCTATTTCTGTTGCTGTAGAACAATCAATCGGCTATGGTGCTGTCCGTCAGGTAGGGCAGCACCCACGCTAAAACACACAAGGTGATGGTCGGACCACCCAACAGGGATGATGCAAACATCTGAAACTGGACAGCTCAGCCTGAAACTGAGGTCAAGCCCCCGGCCAGCACTGTGGATGCTCTCCTGGATGCTCTGGGTAAATCCCAGAGATGCCATCACATCCAGGAACTCAAAAGCCAGATTCCCAGAGCCGCCACCGTCATGCACATTAAAGTCCCCCAGGACAGGCATCCTGGGACACTTCAACAGCAACGCCGACACCAGCTCCAGGAATTCGGCCCCAAATCACCCCCATATTACCGGGGGGGGGGCTGTCTATAGACCAGAAGGACATAAATCTTGGTCCTGCCCTAGTGACACAGGACATGGCCAAACCCTTGAATGTCCCTGCCTCTGTTGCGGGCCAACTCGTGCATTGTAGGCAAGATGAAAAAATCAAAGCCACACCCACCTCTTTCTTCTGCACAAACCTGGCGGGACTACCCGTGCCAAAATAGGGCCTGTGGCATCATCCAGACAAATCTTGGGGATACAGGCCAGGTCCATGTGACACTCTGTGACAGAATCACACAAAGTGTTGGGTTTATTCACCACAGTCCTGGCATTAGCCATCCAGATCCTCATGCAGAAGGAGGAATCCAACTTGCTCATTCCCCCTTGGCCCTTCGAAGTACTCACAGTAATTTTCTGAAGGCATCTAAAATGGGATGTCTTCCTCGATCACTGTGGATCTCCCCTCCCCCCCTACTTGTCACCCTAATGGATAGCCTAAAATTTGCTTGCTCACTTCCCTCACCCACTCCTTGTAGGACCATCTTTCATTCACACAAAACAAACAAAAACACAGACAATAAAGGCAGTGGCTAACCAGGTGGGAGACTCACACCAACCAGGGAATAGTGGTGTGGTCCCCCTCCCGAAACACTGCGGGCTTTCCGGGAGATGGGGTTCTCTCTGTTTTATGCCATGTGGGTATAAGTATGTATTTTACATCTGTACTTCTCACGCTCATGTTGTTATTTCAAGTTCATTCATGGACTCCATGTATTGGGGGGCTCAAGTCCCACGAGGCCCCGTGCAGCCACATAATTGGCACATACCTGGATCTAGCCTTAAGGCCAGATTCTCAATGTGTAAAATAGCAAAGCTCTAGCAAAATTAATGGAACTAAGTTGAATGATACGAACTGAGAATGTGATCCATGGAGTTTATTTTATAATGATCTCGCTATATATAAAAAAAGTCACAGTATTTCAGAGCAGGGATATATATAATTCTCTACCAACGCTATAGAATAGCATATAGAGGAAAGGTGACTAATTTCTCATCAATTTGACAGAACTTTTCCATAAGAACATGGCACAGGAAAAAAAATGTACTTCTCCCTTATTTTCACTTCTAACATCCTCAGCCTCTCTCCGAAACTTTCTGGGTTCCTGACATTCTTTCACAATTTTACAAACTGAAAAAATAAGATGTGCTTGCATACAAGTCAGTCACAAATTCTTGTGGTCCTAGTGGGAAAAAAATAATAATTCTTTGCCTCTGACCTTTCATTTCCAAGGTAAGCCAGGGGTGCTCTGTGGCAGTGGAGAAGTGATAAGTTCACTACTTCTTCTAGATCTACAAAAGGACTATGTCCAGTGATTGTCCTCTATACTGGACAATTTATGTATAGAAGAAATGCTCTGTGTATCAACCCTAGATCTTCAGGGCCCTCTGTGAAGTAAAGCATATGGGACAGGGTTCTGTCCTGCTCCCCCACCATCTGTGATCACGAATGCTGCCATTTCTGGAATCCGTACTGGTGTTTTTTGAATGGGTTGAGCATGAGTGTGTCTCATGCTCATGTGTGTCTCATGCTCATGCTCATGTGTGTGTCTCATGCTTCAATGTGTCTCTTCCCAATTCCACCTCCTCCTCCCACCCCCTCTCAGTTGGGGTCCCCCAAGGCTTGGTCCTGGGCCCTCTCTTCTTCTCTATCTACACCCTGTCCCTTGGCAAACTCATTGCCTCCCACGGCTTCCAATACCACCTCTATGCTGATGATACTCAACTCTATCTCTCCACCTCCTCTCTTTCCCCTTCTGTCCAAGCTCGTCTCATCAACTGTCTCTCTGATATCTCCGCATGGATGTCCCAACGTCAGCTCAAGCTCAACATGGCTAAGACTGAACTCCTTATCTTTCCTCCCTTCCCCTCCTCCCCCTCTTCTCTGTCCATCCTCATTGATGGAGTCACCATCTGTCCTGTTCCCCAAGCCCGTAGCCTGGGCTTCGTCTTCGATACTCACCTTTCCTTTAAACCTTACATCAACGCTGTCGCCAAGTCCTGTCGCTTTGCCCTCCATAACATTGCTTGGATTCATCCCTTTCTCTGTCTCCTCAGCCAAAACCCTTGTTCACGCCATGGTCATCTCCCGCCTTGATTACTGCAACCTCCTCCTTACTGGCCTTTAGGGATGGACGAACAGAATGGAGTTTGGAAATTCAGTTCGGTTTGGTTTGAAATTTGAGTTCGGAAATTCGGTTCGGTTTAAAATTTGAGTTCGGTTCAGAAGTTTGGTTCGGTTGACTGAACAGACCAGGTTCGGTTGAATTCCGAACTTCCGAACCAAGTTCGGCCATTCAAACCAGTTTTTGTGTGTGTGTGTTGCCACTAGGGATGGGCGAACAGAACGGAGTTTGAAAATTTGGTTCGGTTCGGTTTTAAATTCAAGTTCGGTTCAGAGGTTCGGTTCGGTCGACCGAACAGACCGATTTCAGTCCAAACTCCGAACTTCTGAACCGCATTCGCCCATCCCTACTGACCTCTCCCACTCTCATCTGTCTCCCCTTATTTCCATCCAAAACTCCGTTGCTAGGGTCATCCACTCGGCCCGTCGCTTCACCACGTGCAGTCTCTCCTCTCCTTGCTTCACTGGCTCCCCCTCCCCCAACGCATCCTTCACAAACTCCTGGCACTTACCTACAAAACCCTCCACAACCTGCCCCCCTACCTCTCAGCTCTCATCTCCTTACACACTCCTGCATGCACTCTCCATTCCTCCTCTGTCACTTCCCTCGCTCTCCCTCATCTTCCCTGCTCCCCTAACTGCCTTCATCCCTTCTTCCTAGCTGCCCCCCATGCCTGGAACACCCTCCCTGCCCACATCCACCTCGCCCCCTCCTTCCGTTCCTTCAAATCCCTCCTTAAAACCCACCTCTTCCTCGCCGCCTTCCCCGACGCCCGCTAGTACTCCCTTCTCAACATTTACTGTCCGCCTAACTGCAACCAAGCCAAGCACGTGCACCTGAGACTCCACATCCACTTGAATGTTTTTATCCCTTGTCTTTCCATATGTCCCCTATCCCTGTCTCCCCTCTCCTAGTCTACTAGATTGTAATTTATTTTATATTTATTTATTTTCTGGATTTATACCCCGCCCCTCCTGAAGACAGCTCGGGGCAGCTGTAAGCCATAGACAAGGACCGTGTCTTTCTCCTTGCTATGTAAAGAGCCAGGTACACTGCTGGCACTATACAAATGCTTGTAAAAATAATAATAATAATAATAATAATTAATGAGTGCATTGTCCAGCACCTCCCAGCTGGGAAGCATGCGAGGAGGGAAAGCTGTGCCCAGACTTTCCAAGTGACCAGGAACCAACCCCATGGCAGTGGCCCAGGGAGTGGGCTCTCTGTCACTTGGAACAGCCAGCTAGCACTTCCTTCAGGAGCATCCCCCATCAGCTGTTTGGCAGCTGGCTCTGGCTCTGAAATTTTCCAGACCATACATCCCATACCAGCTGGCTACCTGCCCTGGGGCATACATGGGCCCACATCTAGCAGCAACGGAACAACCGTGAAAGTGAGCCCCGGGCCAAAGCAGGCCAATGTGGGTCACTGTGATGTCTGTTTTCACCCAATGATTGTATTGGATAAAACCCCACTAATTCCAAAGACCCCACCGTCACAGTGAACTTGGAACTTAAGCCTGATCTTCTGTTTAGTGTTAGCATTCGTACTTATGTGCCAACGCAAGTCCCACTGACTTCATGGGATGATCCTAAGCAATTGGTATCTCTTAGTGCCCAGATGTAAAATTAAACAATGCCCCTGGCCAGTCAATCAATAAATGGTAGGCTCAATGGAAGTGAGATGGCACCACACCATTGTTCTGGCCTTAAATCCTAATGATGGGACTCGTCCTGCCTTCTCAAGAATGTGGATGGTTGTAGTCACAGACATAAGGAGGCCAAGCACTTGAAGTAATTGGACTCAGGAAGGGGATGAAATCTTTCCTTTTCAATTGGAGATGATGTTTCAAAATGAGGTGGATGCTGTTTAGCGGGGCAGCATGGGCAAGCTTGCATTGGAGCTGGTAGGGCTGAGAATCTGGTGCCTTTTGCTTCATAGAAAGGAATTGACTGGCAGTGGCAAGCACTCAATTTAAATAGTATTACATTAATAACAGAAGCCAGGAAATATAAACTTAGGGCTGCTCTGCCAGTCGCTCACCTGCCCGGGCCTTTTGTTTTTTGCTATGATCAGAGGTGAGGATGGTGATGGTGAACCAACCTCAGCCGCAAATTTCTTGGCTTTTTTTCACTCTGAGGCTTAGATAAGGTTTGACTTATTTTGATTAGGTGAGTGTAATTATCATGGACCTGTCCCTGGGTAAGTCCTTTCAGGATTAGGGTCCAGTGACCCATGCTGTCACGGGAATTAGCTGTTTTCTAAGTTCAGTTTATTCACATCTCCACCATAGATAAGTTGTCAGTATCTTTACTCTCTAGACCGCACTGACCAAGGCCTTCACTTATGCCGCAGCACTCCTTAGTCCCAAGGCCCTCCTCCTCAGTACCTTGGCCAGCATTAATTGATGAGTCTGTTTCAGTCCAGGTAGGCGGCTTCTCCTTGCAGCATGACTTCAAAACCTTGGAGAAGGATTCTCCTGGAGCTTCCTCATAGGGCAATTTTAGACGTTACGAGACCACGGTCAACCACAGTGAATCCCCTGTGGTGGCCGTTTGTCCTATAACGTCTGTTGGGGTTCCCGCCAGATGTTCACTCCAGTGAATCCCTGGTGGGAGTCTCAATGACCATGATTCTGGACCTCCGGCCGCCTGGAGGTCCACAATTGTGGTGGGATCGGGCCTCAACCATGGTTGGATTGGCCACAATCCGGGATCAGCTGACGGTAACGTCTGTTACCTTCAGCCAGCCCAGATCATGGTCCCGACCACGGGACGGGATCGGGCGCAGTGGCTGCATTGGATGCTGCGCCCACCCATCTCCCAGAGGGTGGGCAGCCGGGGGAGCCCTGTCCACTTCCCACACAGACCTGGCCCCGGCCCCTCCCTGATCCCCCTCCAGAATCAGGCCGGCACGTCTAAAGGACGCTGGCCTGATTCCTGACCGGGATCCTCAATGGATCCCGGTCCATGGTTCAGCGTGGTGGGCCTCTGGGTCCGTCACATCTGAAATTACCCATAGAGTTCCTGCCCAGTCTGTGGCCAAGCACAGACTGACCCTCCTGGGCAGGTTGCTTCTTCTTATACCGCCAGATGGCTTGTGGAGAGGCCTCAGATTTCTCAGTCTTTAAAAGGCCAGCGTCTCGCTTGGGCTTTTTCAACTCTTAATGGCCCTTTTTGCACAGACACTCTTAACACTGATAAAATGGGTGTTACATTTTATTATACATGTTGCAGGGCTCTAGGTGTGCTCTATGGGTGCCCTGCAACATGTATAATAAAATGTAACACCCATTTTATCAGTGCTAGTGCTAGTGTGTCTATGTGAAAAGGGCCATTGGACCAGCTCTGCCAAGCCCTTATCTAGTCCCTGCCCAGCCTGCCCAGTCCTTAGGCTGTCACTCTCTGCTCTTCTTTAAAGGGGCAGCAGCCCTGTCAGGCTGTGCCCTGCTACAGTGAGCTTTATTGTAGAGAGTAAGGGAGAAAGCTTGATATCAGGAAAATACGGTCAGCTACAAAAAAAGAGATACTAGATCATTTATTGTTTCACAAGCACATTCATTTGATGAGGTGAAGAATAAATTTCTAGCCCAACAAAACACTTCCACACAGAAAAATCCACATCTTCTAATTAGAACTTGATGTGGTTTCTCAGGACTTGGAGCCATTCCTTTTCCCACCTCTGCAAAAATGCTGCATTGTGCTGAAGAATAATTGCTTGGCTGGCATTAATTTCATGACTGATGGATAGTCCAGTAGTGGATTAATGTAGCCTAATGGAGAAAATAGGGAACTAGGAATCATGTTTCCTGGGTTCTTCTGTCAGCTTTGCTATTGAGTGAACCTGCAGAAGTCATTTAGCTCTCCTGTCTTTCACATCAATGACCTGTAAAATGGGTATCGCAATACTTCCCTGCTGAATAGGGTAGGCATTACAATCGCTATTGATACCACCTCCAATACCTCCCAGATGGTTCTGTAAGCCACAAAGGGCGGTGATGTAACTCAGCAAGAGAAAACGACAAAAGCTAAACCAGAGTCAATACAGTGTTTTCATGAAAATGAATCAATCCGTCAAATTTGCATTGATTTACCCTGTGATGAAACGCCAGTAGGGGGCACTATACAGCTGAGCCACCCACCTCACTGTGTTTCTCCTGATCTCTGACCAGGGGTTCCTACAGCTGGCAAACCCCCGAAAACCCATAGTATTTCGCTGCCACCACCTGAGTTTTCCCCAGTGGGCATTCACACCACTCAGGACATGTGAACCCCACAAGATATAAACCCCACAGCTTCCCAAGAGCACTCCTTGTTCCTGGCACTCTTTTCCCAGGGTTTCCTCCCTGCATTGAAGGCCAAACCCCAGAGTCACCCTAGGAAGGCTTCTCTTGGTTCCAAAGCTGCTGGCTTCTAGCCAAATAGGGAGTTTCCCCCTCTCTCCTTGCCGTAGTAGAGAGGCTTGGCCAATCGGCCCAAAGGATGCATTTAATGCTCAGCCAATAATGCACACACACACCCAGTAGGGTAAAAGAAAACTTAGACTTTACTAGTACATATAAAAAAAGGAATAAAAGCACAGATCCAGGGGCTGATAACCCTTTGAGCAAAGCAAATCCAGTTTGGGGAATGGTATCCCGTTTGGAACACACCTATCTAGTACAGTATCTCTGAGTAGCAGGCAGGCAGGCAGGCAAGCAAGCAATTACTCACACAGAGTTAGTCCTGGTCTGATTCTCCATAGGTGATGATTTCTCTATGGGATCCAAAGTCTTGATCTGGCTAAGGCCAGCGTTGCAGAGTTTAGTCACAGCCCACGCTCCCTCAGAGTCCCAGAGAAGAGAGAGCCAAAGCCCCCTTCCCCTCCCTCTGATTTGTTCGGCAAGATCACTTGGCACAGGTGAAATTTCCAGCTGACCAGTCCAGGCCAATCAGATTCCTGTTTCCTGCTGGGTGAAGAAGATCCCAGAGGAATTCCTGGAATGTGGGTCCTTATCTTGGACATGTGCTTCTTTTGAGGTCTAGCGCAGTCTTAGGCCTGCCTTGAGTTCAGGCAGGGTGTCTCTGTCAAGGTGACGGGTTGTCCTGGCCAGTGCCTGTCCAGCAAGTGGCATTTGCCACATACCCGAATCTGACAAAACAGATAATAACGGCTACTGGTTTCTGCTCCATCAGATATCCATTTCAAATATTACCATTTGGTTATTGCAGCTATTTTGATATTTTGGTTGCCTCATTTTGGCATTATTAGTGCTATCTAAATGTGCAGAGACCAAAATGAAGTAATTGAGATAATGAAATAACTAAATAAACAAACCAAAATAACTGAAAAGACAAAACCATACAGGACTGGCCCCAGTTGCGTGTATCCCGTGCCTCTCCCTGCTCCCTTCCTCCTTTCCCCCCTCCATCTCTAACAGCCTGCTGTCATTCTCACCGTAACCAAGCCACGTACGTGCACCTGAGACCTCACATCTTCATGAATGTTAGACCCCTTGTCTCTCCCTCTGTTCCCCTTCCTATGTCTCTCCCCCAGCTCCTGTCTCTTAGATTGTAAGCCCTAGGGGCAGGGACCGTGTCTATTTTATTACTTTATAAAGTGCCAGGTACACTGCTGGCGCTATATAAATGTTTGTTAATAATAATAATAAAAGAAACAAAGTAACCAAAATGGAATACCTAAATAAGCGGGTATGCCAGTAGACATTTTGGTTGTGGATATTATTCTGATATTTTGATAGATACCTAAAAATATAAATAATATCCACGACATGAATACAAAATCTACTGTTCATTTTTGCTTGAGTATTTTCTGACTGTAGACATGGCCTTCTCCCTATAGACTCAGGCAAAACTTTTGAAACCATGTGACTGTAACTGTGTCCGTCCACTATCCAAACCTTTTCTGCACCCTTGTTGTTGCTGCCATGCAACTAGACCTTAACCCAATTAAGATTTCATGGGCCACAAGGCTGAGCAAGAGGCAAGGTTCTCACCATATCAATCCATCTCTCTTGTCTGCCCAGGATTCCTGTCAGTTTACCACAGCATTCAGCTTGAGTTGGCTCACCTCTGACCAACCGCTTACATCCAATGCCAGCACTTTGTTAAATAAGATCCTTTGAAATAATCAAGAGAGTCTGCTGTTGGCAGTATATTAACCCAACGATTTGCATCAATAGGATTGGGTATCGGCATATGCAGATGCCTTAGATGAGATCTTGTTTCCAGAGGGCATCAGAAGGAGTCGCTTAGGCTCTAAGCACCTTAGGATGTACTTTGAGACAAGTTCATTTTTTCCCCTCCAATCTCACTTTACTGTCCTCTGAGTGAAAGAGCTTACAGTATAAGGCAGTGTATTGCCCTCTCTTTTTGTCTTCTAATAAAAAAAAAAAAATGTAAGAACCAGTTTTTCCCTCCTTCACCTCTCACCAGATCAGTTCTTCCCACAGGGTTTTAACATGCTACTATATTCTGAGAACTATGACATTTCAAATGTCACTGTGGGGTTCCAACATTGATTCACCCTGGTGACATGCAGTTCCTACTTCTGCAAGACAGAAGATGATATTCTCCTGATCCACTAATGCTATCAGGATCTACTCATCAAGATGTGATTCTTCTGCCTTTTATGCTGCTGGAATGCCCACCCAGACAAGATATATGTCCAAAGACTGACAAGTCAGACCAGCCACTCACAGGACAACTGCCCTTTGACGCCACACCTAACAGGTAATACATGAAGTCCTGAACTCCAGGTGGTTTTATTACAGATCCTATTGCAGTTCATCTCATTCAAGGAACTAAAACACCAAACAGACCATGGCTCTTTAACCAGGGCAGCTGGACCAGTCTCTCTCTAGCCAGGTATTTACTGAATTCCTTCTTCTTTATTGCTCCTAGGTCAGACTCTTTGAGAAATTGAGAAAAGGGATTGGAGACTTGCTTTGGCCTTACTTTATATCTTCTGTGTGGAGCTATCCTTTTCTAGTGTCATGAGGGTTTTCTTTTTCCCCCTCCCCAGCAGCCTTTACCTGCCCGGTGAGCATTTCCACAGCCCGTAGCATCACCACTAGTGGCCCTTCCCAGTCTCTTTTTACAAGTGGCTGCCTGAGGCCACGTTGGTTGCTGGGTGGGACCCCCTTCTGTGCCAGCTCCACTTGCTTTACTCCAGTCAGTGGCCAACTGCTCCCAAGTTGGGAGAAGAACCACTTTCTTGCCTAGAGGTGATGGACAGCACCTTGTCAGATTATTCGAAGGGAATTCCACCCAGGTTCTGCACTGAGCTTGGCAACAAGACTTTGAGGTGTCAGTTAGTTTTGTAACAACACCCCTGAAGTTCAGATATGATCAATAAAGCTCATAGTTATGTACCTTACCATACTGTTGGGGCTCCCAGTGACCTGGGACACAGCCACTACCAGTATTAAAGCCAGACCAATTGAGAGAAATGTGGGGCTCCAGTATATCCGCTGCCTCCTATCACCATCATATAGTTGTTGGTCAAGCCAATTTCTGGAGAGACCAGCATTAGCTTGTATAGATGTTATACAGATGTTAGCTTGTAATTGAGGGGGAGGGAGTTCCTTAACTTGGGGTTGTGGTACAATTGTACCCCCATTTCCCTCCTCATCAGGGCTGATTACAGCTTTATAATTAGAAGATCAACTCTAATTCTGTTGATTTTGCTCAAGGTGAAAATTATTTACTAAGTGCTGTCAATGTGTTCAGATTTAGACTTGTTTAAAAAAGAGGAAGTCACAGTCCTTTCCCTCAAGAGACTTAGAATCTGAATAAGAAAGAAACTACCACTCACAAACTCGATTGGATAATCAGATGGACAGAGCTTAGAGAGATGCAACGTTTATGTTTTAATTAAAACTGCAACATTGGGGATGGGGGTTAGTGCTGTAAGGATCACTGGACACAGCCAGTTAGAGAAGGATTTTAATGAAGACGAGGTGACCATTTAGCACCCTCCTGTGGGGTTACTACCTTCCCCACGGTTTTGACCCAAAGAGGGTGGGGCCAAGAAGCTGCCCCACCCTCTCTTTGGTGTAGCCACGTTCCTTATGGAGCATTGGGATGCCACAGAGCTCCACAGGGGTTGGGGCCACATCGGGGGTGGGTGAGGGGAGGGTTGAGAGTCTCTTTGCTCCGTTCTTTCCTGTGTCGGCCCACTCCCCTCCCCACCCTCTGAAGTTCTGAAACCGGGGCTTCACCCAGAGCCCAGCGATGACAGGTTGAAACTCAAAGACTCTGAGTCAATCCCAGAGAGGTAGTAACCCTGCTACCATGGAATTAGCCTAAAAATACCCCTGTGAGGCAGGTAAATGTCTGTAGTATGTTAATCTGTGGAATGGGGCTAAGACAAACAGGAGTTAAGCATCTTCAAGGGTAGATTCTGAACTCAGATTTTTAGCACCTAAGCTGAGACTATTGGGGTCTGCTTTGCAGAGGTGTTAAACAGCTGCATCTCTGACGTAATTCTGCTGGAGGCTCAGTGTTCAATAACTTTGAAAATGAAGCCCTACGGTTACTTTTCTGATCATCATAACCACACTTTGAAACCTACGTTTTAAATCTCTGGACTCCCCAATATCTGTAAAACCCTCAGCACTGGTGAGGTTGTTCAGTGATGGCCAGTCACTGCATTTTGTTCAGTGGATGATGTTTTGGTTATGGTCATGAGTGTGGAACTTTTTATTTAAGAGGAAAGAGCTAATTAATTTCCATTAGTTGGAGTGGCCCGATTTGCTCTCTTCTCTTAGGATTATGGGGCACCCATTAAAATGATCAGGCAACAGGTTTAACAAACAAAAGGAAGTACGTTTCCACGCAATGTACGGTCTATCTGCAGAACTCATTCCTATGGAATGTTGTGAAGGTCAATGGCACAACTGGTTTAAAAAAAGGATTAATTTCACAAAGGGTAGGACCATGATAGGCAGCCTGGCTATTAGACAGGGGATGGAGCACACCATAGATGCTCTGTTTTTCTACACTTTTTCTGAAACATTGAGTGCTGGCCACTGCCAGAAACAAGATACTGAATCATTGGTCTAGTCCAGCATGACAGTTCTTTTGTTCTTAGGAGTTCCTGTGCTGTTTGGGTGATTTGAACCATATGCCACATACATCCTCCCATGGTGATGCACTGTGGGTGAATTGTGGCAGGAGCAAGCCCACAGCATGTCAGCACTTCACCACTTGCTCACTTGGGACCATCACAGAAAGGGTTAATGTAGAAACCAGGGCATAGGGAGTAATGTGACTGGAAGGGGCTGGTCACATGACAGGGCTGGGGCTATTCAAGACTGCTAGCCCAGCCAGAGAGAAGCTTGACTTAGATTCAGCTTGGAGGTGTCAGGGTGAGTCAGCATGGAGCCACCCTACTGGGGAAGTAGGTTGGAACCCTGACCTCTGCCCACGGAGGGGCAAAGGGGACATGAAGGCCCTGAAGGGCATGGCAGAGCCTTTGTGTGCCCAGGGGATGCTAATGGGAGCTCCTAGACAAGCTCCCACTAGACAAGCATAGGACAAACCCCTTGAGCCCAAATGATTAGGGATGTGCCAAACACGGTTTGGGCTGAACTTGTGGGGGGGTTGACCCATCCACGAACCTCCTGAACCTGAACTGCCCCCCCACCCAAACAAAGTTTGGGTTCTGAACCCATTTGCTTGGGGGGCAGGGTGGGAACCTGGTTTCCCCTCCCTCCACCCTGTGCAGCCTATTACATTTTTTTTAAACCCCCCACCCCACGGACCCCCCCTACCTAGTGGTGCCGGGGCTCCAGCCCCAGGTCCTGCGGCAGCGGCGGCGGGTCCAACTCCAGCGGTGCTGCGGAGCGCTTCAGGCCTCTACTAGACCTTCTGGGTCAGGTGACCCAGAAGGCCTAATAGAGGCCTGAAGCGCTCTGTTGCCGCCGCTGGACCCGGGGCTGGAGCCTGACCTACCTCGTGGTGCCGGGGCTCTAGCCTCAGGTCTGGCGGCGGCAGCGGGGCCAGCTCCGGTGGTGGCAGTGGAGTGCTTCAGGCCTCTACTAGGCTGTCCGGGTCACTCTGCAGAGCCGCTGGAGCCAGACCCGTCGCTGCCGCCATGGGACCTGGGGCTGGAGCCCTGGCACCACTAGGTAGGGGGGTCCCTGGGGTGGGGGGGTTAAAAAATTTTTTTATTAGGCTGTGTGTGGGGGGGGAGGTGAGCTCTGGTGCCCCTTCCACCCATGCAGCCTGGAGGGAGGGGGAACTGGGTTCCCCCCTGCCTGAATGGATTTTGGGGGGCCTGAACCCCAAACAAGCTGAACCCTGAACCCCTGAGTGTTTGCACACCCTTACAAATAATAGTATGGGGCTAGGGAGAGAGACCTGGTAGCCCAGCCTGAAACCTAGAGTCAGTACCAGCAGCTGGTAGCCCAAGCCAAGGGGGGCTTCAGGTGAAACAGATTACCAGCAGGGAGGAGCAGGGCATGGGGCAGGATGGGGAGCCCAGTGATAATATGTTGATACAATACTGGTTTGGCTCTGAGGGCTTGCCCAAGGGCATGGACCCAATGAGTGATGTAGGCCCCTGGGACAGGGGAGGCTCCTCCATATGGACAAATGGGCACTGCCCCACCAAAGCTGGGGCTGCTGCGAGGAATCCTCCGAGTACTAGTGGAACTCACTACACCCAACCTGGGTTTAATGCAATCAGGGAGGCGAGAGGGGAATTAGTACACATCCTGTGTAGGGCATCAAATGTATAAAGCTCTTCACAACCTTGCTCCCCCCTACCTCTCTGCACTAATTTCCCTCTGTGCTCCAGTCCATGAGCTCTGCTCCTCCTCTGTCCCGTCTCACCCTCCCTTGCTCCCCTAAACATCTTTGTCCCTTCTCCCTAGCTGCCCCCTATGCCTGGAGCTCCCTCCCTGCATACCTTCAAATCCCCCCTCAAGACCCACCTCTTCCACTCTGCTCTCCCTGTCTCCTCACCTAACTCCTACTGATACCCTCCATCCAGTACAATCTGTTACCTGAGGTCTGTGTACTCATATCTAAACTAAGCTGCCTAACTGAGTCAGACCAGCCCAGTATTGTCACAACCTGACACGGCAGCAGGGGGTTCAAATTCAGTCCAAATCTGGCTCTTCCAGGGTCTCCAGCAGAGGCCTCCCCCCGGCGTGCTACCAGAGGTGGAGATGCTGAGGATTGAATCTGGGACCTTATACATGCAAAGCATGTGCTCTTACCACTTGAGCTATGCCCCCCCCCTTCCCCTTGAGCCTCACTACATGGACCAACCAGCCATCAATCTTGATGTAACCAAGCCAAGCACTTGCACCTGGGACCTCGCATCTTTGTGAATGTTACACTCCTTGTTTCTCCCTCTGTTCCCCTTCCTTCATATCCCCCTCCCCCACATCTCTCAGATTGTAAGCCCTAGGGCAGGGACTGTGTCTATTCAACTAATTTGTAAAGCACCAGGTACATTACTTGCGCTATATAAACGCTTGCTAATAATAGTAATCAAATATATAAAAGTCTGCTCAATGGCAGGCTATCCCTGTCTACAACATCATGGATAAAAGTTTGTCCTGCTGGCCTTTGAAAGCCTCCAAGGAAGGAGATTGCGCACCCTCCCTGGGCAGCTTATTCCATTTTTCTTGCACTTAGGAAGTTTTTCCTAATATTTAACTGAAGTCTACTAATTCCAGTTAATCATCTGCAGAGATACTCAAAACTTAATTACTGGTGGTTCAAAAAGCCCCTCAGTTGCCATTGTTGCTGTTTGTGTTGCAGTGTATCTTCAGGCTCTTTTGTCATGTGTTTTCAGCAACTCCAAGTTAAACTAGTTTTGTCCACTTTTTCTCCCTGGTAGTTTGTGTTTTTCTCCTCAAACTAGTTTGGAACCATCCCTGGTCCCTCTCCCTGGTAACATATTGTGTCTTGGGTGCATGGGTTGCTGTTGCACTGGAACTAGTCACATAAACAGATTCACCAGTCTGCTTCAATCTATCACAGGAAGCTGTAAGGGAGGAGCTGAGCTGGGAGCAGTCTAACAGCAACTGCCCTGCTTCAGTTGAGCTTCATTGAGCATGTCTGGGACAGTGCCCCAACTGCACATGCTCTATTCAGTTTAGGGGAGGGGTTACAGGCAGGGCTGGAGTCACTCACACTGGGTTCCTATGGAGGAATCCAGTCAATTAGAATAATCTCTGGGTGAAATTCATATTGTCCCAGCCAATGGCAGCAGAGAATATGGCTGACAGGGGTGGGGCTTGCTTTGTGTAAACCTAAACATGTGCCAGGTGGTGCCATTTATAGAGAGGAGACCAGAGACACCAATTTGCAGGTTGGATTTTTGCTGTGGAAGCTTCCCTGAAGATCTCTGGTACAGGACTCTGCTGTAGTATAGCTTTGTATGTAAGTAAATGGGTTAGTGGGGGCTGGAGTAGAGAAAGGAGAGGGGTTGATGTGACACTGCTTTGCATCTTGCAATTGAAGGTAGGGAGGGTGTTCAAATTGTACCCATTCCTGAGCATGAGGGAGGCCTTCCTGCTTTGTTTTTGGTGGCTTTTTTCCCCTTTTAAAGCTGACTAAACATTGTTTGGGGGAGCCTGGGAGAAATCCTGGTTTAGTAAGGTAACTTAATCCTGAGTATGATGGGAGGTCTTCCTGATTTATTTTTTGTGGATTTTCCCATTTTAAAGCCGACTAAAAATGCTTTTGGGGGTGGCTTGGCTTAATCCCGATTGGTTTGGTGGAGAAATCCTGGTGGGTTGTTTTTTTGCTTTTTTAAAAAAAGAAATCCTAGTTTGGTTTCTAACCCTGAGCATGGGGAGAGGCCTTTCTGCTTTATTTTTTGTGGTTTTGCTTATTTAAAATTGTTTGTAGGAGAAATCTTGGATTGATCCCAATTGTTTTGGGTTTTTACTCACAATTGGTTTGGTGGAAAAATCCTGGTTTGTTTTAATCCCAATTGGTTTGGGTTTTTAATCGTGGTTGGGGGAGAAATCCTGGTTTAGTTTTTAAATAAACATGAAGCCTTGAGCTGATTTAACACACGCCCTGCCCCCCAGTTCTACAAAAGCAATTAAAATGCTGGCTTTCCATTTTTGATTTTTTTCACACAGTTTTGTATCTTGCTCATTATTGCATGCCACCAGCATTGTATAGTTTTTTTGTTCTGCATGCACTGTGTTTTTTTTCATTCATTGTGTGTTCTATTCCATTGATCATGTAAGCATGAAATTTTAATGCTGGCCCCACCCTTTCGTAGCCCTGCCTCCTGCCCCAACAATCTAAATGTCCACCAGCCACCACTGCCCTGGGAGCAAGCAAGACCCAGGTGGTCCCAGAGGTTTACCCATGGGCACAGCCCAGTGCAGTGGCATCCCACAGAGGCCAAGTAAACTGAGGGAGGAATAGGAGGCATAATAGCAAACCAGTCACCAGAATGGGCTTTGAAGGAGGCACAGGACCACCCTGTAACCCCATGAGTGGAGCAGAGCTAGATACCAGGACAAGTGGGCCCATGAGAAAGTGGGGAAGGCCAAGGGCCAAGCCACAAGGGGTCTTAGGTGTAAATCCAGTGGGACAAGGAGGCCCTTTAGCCAGATTGAGAGTTGGCTTATAACCCTAACAGAACCCAGGGCACTGGGGCCCTTAGGTTCGGGGAAGCTGAAAGGTGATTCCCTAGGAATGAGGTAGCACACCTAGCGGGACTAGGGCTCCAAGGGGGAGGGGTGCCTAGCAGGCTGCAATTGAGAAAGAAAGACTGGGGCTTTGGAGGATACCCTGGTTCCCAGTGTGGAGAATGCATGCAATCCAACTCTCTGGAAGGGGGACTGCAAACTGTGAGAGTACCATGGGCGAAGGCCCATGGATGATACTGTGTATGTGAGCTAATACTCTTGGAAAACACCAGTGGTAAGTGTGGCAGGATGCAGCCTAATTGAGATGCTGGCTGGCCCTTTAACAGAAGTAGCACCTGTAAGGGTGAAGTAAGTGCTACATGAGGTGCAGGTGCAGAGTGCCTCCCACTGGCTTGGGTGTGGCTGAGCCAGCCCAGACCCCAAAGCCTGGGCTGAGAGCTCAGTGAGAGGGAGACACTGGAGAGAGTTGGACCCTGGGGAAACCGAGCTTAATGGCAGCTCTAGAGAAAGCTGCTGGGGACTGAGCATAGCGGTAGCTCTGAAAAGATACAGGGGAAGAGATCTGAAGCAGATGGGCTGCGTGGGCAATGACTCTAGAAGAACCCAGCTCAGAGGGTGTTGCCTGAACTGAGGGCTTGGCTGGCTGCAGGAGGAATCCGTGTCTGGCCAACAGAGCTGTGCTCTGAGGTCTGAACTGTGTCTGTAGAGACTGAGCAGCAGAGCAGCTGTGTAGTGGATGTGGACATTACATAATGGAACTGTGTGTAGAAGATGGTGATGGGACATGTGTAGAATAAAGGACACTTGAGCTGGATATTCCCCTAAAGAGTTGACTTTGTGGGCCACATCCTGACAGTACTCACCCCGGTACTCTTAGCCATCCCTGCTACAATGCGTGTCACACTGAGTGCAGGGGGGAAAAACAGCCACCCTCAGAGACAGAGTGAATAGCTAGAGGAACTTACAGGAGTTGAGGTAGTGGCCAAAAAAACTGCGAATGGCACTGATCCTGAAAGAATTCATGATCAGGCTGGGCTACCATTCATTACACTTCTCCAAATCACGTTGCACAGAATTATCTTAATCTAGGTACAAAGAAGGGCAACAAAAATGAGCCAGGGTATGGAACAGCACCCGTATGAGGAGAGGCTTGATAGGCTGGGGCTCTTCAGCTTGGAAAAGAGACAGCTGAGAGGAGATATGATAGAGGTCTATAAAATCATGAGTGGTGTGGAACTTGTAAACAGGGAACGGTTATTTACCCTCTCAACTAGTACTAAAACTAGGGGACACTCCATGAAACTCACAGGTGACAGAGTAAAAACAAACAAAAGAAAGTATTTTTTTCACTCAGCGTACAACTAGGTTGTGGAATCGACTGCCAGAGGAGGTGGTCAAGGCTAGCAGTATAGCTGAGTTTAAAAGAGGTTTGGACAAGTTTCTGGAAGATAGGTCCACTAGCAGCTATTAGCCAGATAGGATTGGGGAACAAAACCCTTTACTGTTGGGAGCCTGGGGATGACCCACAGGGAATGGATAGCATGGTGACCTGTTGGGTGCTTCTCCCGGGCCCCCGTGATTGGCCACTGTCCGAGACAGGATGCTGGGCTCGGTGGACCATTGGTCTGACCCAGTATGGCACTTTTTATGTTAGAATCCTAGAAATGAACAGTTATTATTATTGTTAACAAACATTTATATAGCGCCAGCAGTGTACCTGGACCTTTACAAAGTAATAAAATAGACACGGTCCCTGCCCCTAGGGCTTACAATCTGAGAGACACGACCTGGGGGAGAGACTTAGGAAGGGGAACAGAGGGAGAGACAAGGGGTCTATCATTCATGAAGATGCGAGGTCTCAAGTGCACGTGCTTGGCTTGGTTACAATGAGAATGACAGCAGGCAGGTCCATGTTGCAAGGAAAAGGGTAAACAGATCGTAGGTATAGGAATAGTGGCTCAGCAGGATAAAGAGTCAGACAGAGCAGAGCGAAAGAGGTGCGTTTTAAGGAGAGCTTTGAAGGTATGAAGGGAGGGTGCAAGGCGGATGTGGACAGGGAGGGAGTTCCAGGCATGGGGGGCAGCAAGTGAGAAGGGACGAAGGCGCTTAGGGGAGCAGGGAAGGCGTGGAAGGGTGAGAGAAGGGACAGAGGAGGAGCGAAGTGCATGGGCTGGAGTATGGAGGGCGATCAGTGCAGAGAGGTAGGGGGGAGCGAGGTTGTGAAGAGCTTTATAGGTGAAGACTAGGAGCTTGTGCAGGATTCGTTCAGGAAGGGGAAGCCAGTGAAGCGAAGAGAGGCGGGGCTGTACATGCTCGAAGTGACTGGCGAGGTAGATGACCCTGGCAGCAGAGTTTTGGACAGAGATGAGGGGAGAAAGGTGAGACCGGGGAAGGCCAGTGAGAAGGAGGTTACAGTAATCGAGGCGAGAGATGACCAGAGCATGAACAAGAGTTTTGGCAGACGAGACAGAGAGAAAAGGGCGAATCTTAGCAATGTTATGGAGGGAGAAGCGACAGGATTTAGCAACAGAGTCAATGTAGGGTTTAAAAGAAAGGGGTGAGAACAAAGATGAACAGTTCTGCTCTTCTACAGTAATTCACATCTGCGGTTTGTCTGAAATCTGTTAACCATGCAAAACTGAAAAGGCTGGGTAACGTCAAATATGTGCATCAGATGCTAAATGTGCACATGAGTCTTTTTGCAATAACTGAACTAAATACTCTGCAATTAGACACAGGCTGAGTAAGGGAAAGACTGCAGTACTGGATGACTAATAAACATGGAAGGTCTGGAGAAGAGACATTGGTCACACTTGTTCTGTTTTCAAAATTAAACCAACAGCACTTCATGTTTTATTCGTTGCATGGAAAAGAAACCTCCAGCCAGCTGCCAGTGCCTACAAAGCACTATCTAAATATGGATGTGCCAAAAATTAGGTTTCAAATGGATGTTAGGTAGATTATAAAAAATGTTTACTGTCAAGTATGCACCAAGGTCGTGATCCACCAACCCCTTCCTCTGGAGTACTCTTATTAGGCTTCAATGGGACTACTTTGGAATAAGTGGTAGGTGAACTGTAGACAGTTTGTTACGGACACCTCTTTGCTGTGGGTTAAAATCTCTCTTGGAATTACAGACCGGTTTCAACCTAAATCTGTTGTTTCCTATTAAACCACAATCATCTTTCCTGAATAATCAACACTGGTGTGTTTCAACACAGAACACGCCTCTTCTATAGGCAGAGCAGCTGGGGGAGACTGAATTTAATCCACCGCCTACAATTCAGTCTCAGTAAATGACTTAATTCTGCACCAGCCTTTAATCTAGACAAAATCAGCACACAGCCCCAAAGATTTTGGTCCTCACAATGTCAGTTCCTTGGGCGATGTTTCCCCTCTATGGCTGTTTTTAGACGAGACATTACCACGCAGACGCTAACATGCAGGTCTTCCCGTACCACCACCACCCGAGCGCCCATCTAAAAGGTGGTGTGAGAGAGTACGTGCCCCTCTGACCCATGTAGCAGCTCCCCATGACTACTCCTGGAACACAGGCGAAAAATCCTGTATGCCTTGTGTGTGGTGGTGGGAATGGGGGGTAGGCAGAATGGTGCGTAGGAATAGGCGCCTATACATCCCCAATCCATAGAGATGGCAGCAGCCAGCCATCTCAGTCGAGTGGTCCAACATTCAGAGGCGCTGTGGGTGGGGAAACTGCCCTTGCAAGGCATAGGAACTGGCTGGGGGGGTCTGGGTACTCATGGGCTCGGCCGGGACATGTTGATATTAGAGGCCAGCCCGGCGCACTTCCCGCCTCCCCCATGATCCGTGGCAGGGGGTGCTTGTGGAGGCTACCGGGGTACTCACCCAGGGAGCCATCCATTTGAACCCCTCCCCACTCATGTGCGTGGGCGTTCTGCAGCCATTCCACTCAGCGGACACGGACCTGCCCTCTAACTGTGCTTGTTTAAAAACTGCCAACATTTCTACAGCACAGTGGGTGCCTGATCCTCAGTGGAACCTCTCAGTGCTGCCATAGGATAAGCTAAATAATAAATTGACTATTATAGCTAGTACCTCACTGGAAATGATGACTCTTTAGCCTTGTGGAGTAATTCTGCTTTAGGGTAACCAAAGTGGACCACACTAGAGACTACTGCATGCCGCAGACAGTTAAGAGTTAACTAGGAAGCTCCCCAAATGAACAGATTAAGCCTCTTGGCCTCCGTTATTCCAAGTACCTGTGAAATTAGGAATACAGATCAAATAAGTGCAGGACTCGAGCTTCTACCTGCGATCACCTACCCCTATCATTTTTTGCCAGTAAACTCTGCAATGCAGCAGTAAGTGCACTGCACTTTGATAAGTGTTTGCTTGTCTCTCTCTGTCTGCCAGCGAACGTGTACAGGCAGCAGGGTGCTTTAATAAAGCAAACTCTGCAGTAGACTGCAGAGCAGGCTCAAGCTGATTAACAGTTTGGATGGTGCTGCTGGGGATTGTGCGGTAGCATCCTTCTCCTTCAATTCCTCCCTGCCCCCTCGTATCAGCAGGATCAAAGCTCTGACCAGTGACCACCAGCATCAGATGGTGAAAACGCAGCTCATTAGATGCATGTGGCTTTCTGCTTGCTTGCTGGAGGAAGGCTGTGGGAGACACGATGATCACGTACTAAATGTGTTTACTAGAGTTCAAAACAGCTTGTCTCTCTCATGCCAAAAGTGCCCTTTAAAATTATATTAATTAAGCAAACAGCTTTAATACAACAGGCAAATGGCATGTAATCCGTGATTATGGTAGCAGGCAAGGACATCATTTCAGAGGCTTGGGGGGAAGGCAGTAGGAGAGAGATCTTATCTTCCCCATAGGACTTAGCTAGTGGTTCAGCAATAGCCTCTCTTTTGGGTTAGATGTCAAAACCCTGCCCCCTAGGCAAATACTAGCTTAAAAGCAGGAAGAACCAAAAGGGTGGGAGGCAGCTTCCCAGGCAAAGGAGAGCCTGCTGCACACATCACTGACATAGCTGCACCAGGGAAGGGACCGGCTGAACAGGCACCTCTAGGGTGGTGGGCACCAAGCAAAGGGACGAGCTGCACAGGACACCACTAGGACATGACCAGCTGGAGCGCAATGTGCATACTCTTAGCACAATAGCAAGCAAGTGTCCATGTGGAGGGATACCCACATGACAATATCAATCAAATGAGCCAGTGGGAAAGGATGCAGAGGGCAGTGGCTGGCAGGTTGGTAGGGTCAGAGGGTGTCAAGAAGGGCAGCCCTGCAGTAGAGCTGGGTGAATCTTTCCAAGCGTGGTATAAACAAAACAGAAACAATGCAGAAGTAGGTCACAGCAGGCTGGTGGGAGGTTTGCAGACCCTGAAGTCAATCAAAGCTTTATATGTGAAAGAGTCCTTTCTCCCCTAGATATAAATTTCATTTTCAGACAATGGGAAGCATGTGAGTCTGATGCATTTTTTTGGTGATCAGATACCTCCTTGGTGAACACGTAAATGGCTCATTGCTCCCCTGCATTCAGACAAGAGACTAATGAGGACAGATTGGAAACACTCTTGAGTCTGCCTCATCTGGGCAGCGTGCTCTAACACAGAACACAGAGTTGAACCACATGCAATCCCTGGGATGATCCCAGATAAATTCAGATCTCTGCCAGGACTGCTGGAAAGGCTGGGATAATGGATATACAAAAATCCAGCCCCTTCCTGTTGGAAAATACCAGTCTTTGGGAGCTCTTTCAGCAGTTTGCCAGTATTTCCCCACTTGTCCATGATTCTGTGCTTCAGCCATTGCGAGATCGATGCTGACAATTTCCCATCATTTCCTTCAATTTCCAGGTATGTGAGATTTTTTGAGACTTTCATGGACTGTCTGGGATTTTTCAGGACTGTCCTTTTGCATCAGTTTCTGGCATTTTTGCATCAATTTTCAGCACTTTTGTGTCGCTTAGCTGGTATATAAAGCACAAGCTGTTAAGCATAGTTGGTAGCAGCTCAGTTCATGGATTGTTCAGTTAGCGAAAAACAGTGGAAAAGTCAGTAAGTTTCCTTGTTGTGTGTGAATGAAGGCAAATAACCTGTTTCCAACAGAAACAGCATTTGCTGCGATTACTCACTTCAGGCCTAGAAGGCAGTGTCAGCCCAGCACAAATAGCTGGAGTATAGCACTTCGAGCCACCCTTCAGAAACGCCATCAAATATAGAGGCAGCACAAGGACAAAACTACTCCGCTGTGCACCTCACATAGCAGAATGGGATGGTTGATGGGAAAAGGGGCAAAGACATTTCTGAAATCAGAAGTCACTGGGGCAGGTGAGGGTGGTGGTAGAGAAGGAGCAAAGCTTCTGGGTGAGAATGTAGCAGGAAACAATGGTCCTTCTCACACAGACACTGTAACACTGATAAAATGGGTGTTACATTTTATTATAACACACCTGTAGCCCTGCAACATGTATAATGAAATGTAACACCCATGTTCTCAGTGTTAGTGTCTGTGTGAAAAGGGCCAATTGCAGAAAGAGAGGTGGAGTAAGGCTATGAACAGCCTTGAAGGTAAAGATAAGGAGCTTATGCTAAAGGGGAGAGGGAGCCAGTGAAGGGATGAGAGGAGGGACTGAACATGATCAAAATGACAGTGGGGAATTGGCAGTGAAGTACTGAACAGAAGTGAGACGTACAAGGGGAGAGTGGGGAAGGCCAGTAAGGAGGAAATTGGCATAGTCAGGGTGAGAGATGATTAGAGTATGGACTAGAGTTTGGGCAGTGGAAGCAGGAAGGAAGTGCTGAATTTTAGCAATGTTATGGAGGAAGATGCGACAAGCAGCAGATTGGATCTCGCATGCAAAGGAGAGGAAGGAGTCAAAGATGAACCCCAGGCTACATCCCTGAGGGACAGGATGGATGGTGACATCACCAATGGAAACTGAAGAGGGAGAGGAAGGTCTAGGGGGGAAGATGAGGAGTTCAGTCTTGCACATACTAAGCATGAGTTTATTTATTTGTTTCAATTTCTTAGTCACCCCTTCCAAATGTTTTAACTTGCTCCCAGAGCTTCCACATATATCCATCAGCTGCTATCAATGTGGTCCTAAGCAGTTTGGTACTGATACTAGCTCTTTGCACCAACCAAAGTCTCATTCATTTCAATAGGATGCATGTTGAACTAGCACCAAGCACCCTCATTCAATAAATAATAACAATAAAAACAGTATAAAAATAATAATAAATAATGCCAGGCAGAACCAACAACCCCCTTCTCCCTCCCTAACCCTTCCACCCGTCTTCCCTCACCGAAGGCCTGGCAGAACAGCCAGGTCTTACACTGTCTTCGGAATGAGGGGAGGTCTGGGGCCAGGCAGACCTATTGTCAGGAGGGAGTTCCACAGCCACGATGCAGCCACTGAGAATGCCCCCCTCATCGTCGCCACCCGACATACCCGGGGACTCCGAGGGAGGCATCCCCGGCCGACTGCAGGGGCCAATCTAGGACCGTGTGTGTGAGCGTGTGGCAATCCTGCAGATAAGCGGGCCCCAGGCCATTTGGAGCTTTATAGGTCAAAACCAACACTTTGAATCAGGCCTGGAATACTATAGGCAGCCAGTGCAATGAACAAAGCACTGGTGTAATGTGCTCACGGTGACCCGTCCCCGTAAGGAGGCTTGCCACTACATTCTGCACCAGCTGCAATCTCTGGATATTCACCAAGGGTAGCCCAACGTAAAGCATGTTTCAGTAGTCCAGTCTTGAGGTGATGAAAGCATGGATGATGGAGGCCAGATCCGTGTCTGAGACATATGGCTGAAGCAGACACACCAGATGTAATTGGCAGAATGCCCCTTCACCACAACCGCCACCTGGGCATCCAGGCAGAGCCATGAGTCAAGGAGCACCCCCAGACTACAGACCTGAGGAACCAATGGGGGGCATACCCCATCAATGATTGGGGCCACCACTCCTGCAGTCCTTCCTACCAGTATCACCTCCATCTTGTTGGGATTCAGCTTCAGATGGTTCACCCTCCTCCAGTCCCTCATAGCCGCCAAACACTGGGTAAGCACCGAGACTGCTGTGTGTGGGTCAGTTGAAAAGGAGAGATAAAGTTGGGTGTCATCAGCATACTGACAACACCGCACACCATACCCTCTGATGACCTCGCTCAAAGGCCGCATGTATACGTTGAACAGGAGAGGGGACAAAATAGAATCTTGTGGATCTCCACACATGAGGTCCTGGGGAGATGAACAAATCCCCCAGCACCACACATTGAGTTCTCCCGGCCAGGAAGGAACAGAACCATTCAAGAAGTGACAAGCTTAATACGAACAAATCACCAGGGCCAGATGGTATTCGCCCCAGAGTTCTGAAGGAACTCAAATGTGAAATTGCAAACCTACTAGTAGTAATTTGTAATCTAACGTTGGCATCTGACACTGGACCTGAGGACTGGAGGGTGGCAAATGTCACCCCAATATTTAAAAAGTGATCTAGAGGTGATCCTGGAAACTACAGACCTGGTAAGCTTGACGTCTGTGCCGGGCAAAGTGGTGGAAACTCTCATTAAGAACAGAATCACTGGGCGTATTGATAAACATGGCTTAATGGCAAAGAGTCAGCATGGATTTAGCAAAGGGAAGTCATGCCTCGCTAATCTCTTGGAATTCTTTGAGGGCGTAAACAAGCATGTGGACAGGGGAGACCCAGCAGATATAGTGTACCTGAATTTCCAGAAAGCTTTTGATAAGGTCCCACATAAACGACTCTTGAGAAAATTAAAAAGTCATGGGATAGGAGGTAGTGTTTTGCTATGGATTGGTAACTGGTTAAAGGATAGGAAGCAAAGAGTGGGACTAAATGGCCAGTTTTCACAATGGAGGGATGTAAAAAGTGGTGTGCCCCAAGGATCTGTACTGGGACCAGTTCTTTTCAATGTATTCATTAATGATCTGGAAAAGGGTGTTAAGAGTGAGGTGATCAAATTTGCAGATGACACCAAGTTATTCAGAGTAGTCAGAACACGAGCAGACTGTGAGGAGCTGCAGCAAGATCTTACAAGACTGGGTGCCTGGGCATCTAAATGGCAGATGAGATTTAATGTGGACAAGTGCAAAGTGATGCACATTGGGAAAAATAATCCAAATTATGAGTACACAATGCTGGGTACTAAGCTAGGAGTTACCACTCAGGAAAAGGATCTGGGAGTGATTGTGGATAATACACTGAAATCCTCAGCCCAGTGTGCCGCAGCGGTCAAAAAAGCAAATAGAATGTTAGGAATTATTCGCAAGGGAATAGAGAATAAAACTGAGGATGTCATAATGCCTCTATACAAATCAATGGTGCGACCGCACCTTGAATATTGTGTGCAGTTCTGGTCGCCCCATCTCAAAAAAGACATAGCGGAACTAGAAAAGGTACAGAGAAGGGCAACAAAAATGATCCAGGGTATGGAACAGCACCCGTATGAGGAGAGGCTTGATAGGTTGGGGCTCTTCAGCTTGGAAAAGAGACGGCTGAGAGGAGATATGATAGAGGTCTATAAAATCATGAGTGGTGTGGAACTTGTAAACAGGGAACGGTTATTTACCCTCTCAACTAGTACTAAAACTAGGGGACACTCCATGAAACTCACAGGTGGCAGAGTAAAAACAAACAAAAGAAAGTATTTTTTCACTCTGCGTACAATTAGGTTGTGGAATTTACTGCCAGAGGAGGTGGTCAAGGCCAGCAGTATAGCTGAGTTTAAAAGAGGTTTGGACAAGTTTCTGGAAGATAGTTCCATTAGCAGCTATTAGCCAGATAGGATTCGGGAACAAAACCCTTTACTGTTGGGAGCCTGGGGATGACCCACAGGGAATGGATAGCATGGTGACCTGTTGGGTGCTTCTCCCGGGCCCCTGTGACTGGCCACTGTCGGAGGCAGGATGCTGGGCTCAATGCACCGTTGGTCTGACCCAGTATGGCACTTCTTATGTTCTTAAGAACAGTCCCGCCCACCCCAGCTTCATCCCGCAGGCGAGTCACCAACCTCTTGTGGTCAACGGTATCAAATGCAGCCCAAATATCTAACTGGATCAACTGGGTTGAACGACCCTGATCCAAATCACGGCGAAGGTCATTGACCAAGGCCACAAACGCAGTCTCAGAGCTGACAGTGAGACATCGAAGAAGAGATGTTAAAGACAGAGCTGCAAGACTGGGTGGAGGGGAGAGAACAGGGTGGAGAAACAGACTTGAAGCAGGCAAGGACATCATTTCACAGACGCTTGAGGAGAGACAGGAGGAGTGAGACCTATCTTCCCCATATTATTATTATTATTATCATTAGGTTAATTAGTTACACTTCCCTGTCATTGCCTATTTTTCCTCCTGTCAGTACTACCCTGCCTCTCAAAAAAACTAATTGGTTCTATTTGGCTTCTCATTGGTCTCTAGCCATTCCCATGCTCTGCAGAGCTGGCACCGTGACTTGACCTAGACTGTGTACAGTACATAATTATAGGGCTCAGATTTCAGAACCTGGGTCACAGGGCATTCAACTGAAGAGAATGAGTTGCTCCTTTAGTTCAAAATAAATATCCTATCCATCCTCCAAATGTTTTACCTCACCCCCAGATCTTCCACAGATATCCATCAGCTGCTATCAATGTGCTCCTAAGCAGTTTGGCATGGATACTAGCCCTTTGCACCAACCAAAGTCTCCTTCACTTCAATAGGATTCATGTTGGAATAAAGAGCTAGGACTAGGACCAAACAGCCTCAGGGCCATGCTCTATATCCCTGTTGGGAAAGACTCTGGCACAGGTTGAAATGACTCGATTACTACTGTGATGTAGCAGGAGCAAAGCATTATGGGAAGAGAAAGCCTGACTTCAGATGAGCAGGTAAGGAAAATATGGCAAACAACCCTGTCTGATCGAAAAGGAGGTTTTCTATTCTTGCTCTATGCTGGTAGTCAAGTTTAGTGCCTCTCAACCAGGCAAATCGTCTAGTGACGATGGCATTGACTCCTCCCCTTGCAGCGGTTTCAGAAGAGTGTCTAGCAGTTTGTAGTTGGAATCTAGAGGTGGTAGCACCCTCTAAAACAATATGGTGAAGTTCTTTGTGTTTATGTTTTGGAAGGAAAGGGATAAATCGTTGAACTTCCTCCCAGAGGTTGTGTTGGTATGCAGCCATTCCAGCGGCATAATTTGCAGTGCACATCAACATAGTGTTTGATGCAAAGGCTCTTCTGCCGAAAACATCGATACGTCTATTATCTTTATCCACAGGGGAAGTATCCTGTGAATTCCTTTGAAATCTCTGAGGATACAGCCACAATGAGAGAATTTGGTACAAGATGCTTAAAGAATATCGATCCCTTTTCAGGAGGGAAAAGGTAGAAAGAGCTAGCTGTTGTGGAAATGGGTTGAATAGATGCTGGAGTGTTCCACAATCTTTCTGCTTCCTTTTTATGTTTTTTGAATAGAGGAAGAGTCATTTTAGACTGTAGAGGTTTCTCTACCAAACTGTAAGCTGGGTCTGTGTCTTGCTCAGAAACTGGAATTAGGTCGAGCTTCAAGGTTTCTGCAAACCTTTTTAAGAGCCCTTGGAACTCTTTATGTTCCTGAGTTGTAATAGATGAAGAAGCTCCTTGTAGTCATCTGAAGGTGGTGGTGACAGGCTTTCAGAACCCTGAGGTTCATTTGACAGTCAGCCGGGTCATGACTGGTCCTGAGACAAACTAAACACTGTCCATGAGGATCCTTTGTAGTCATCAGTTTTTCGGCACGAGAAACATTACTTAAATCCATGCTTGAATTCTGACATTTTAATGAACTAATCTAGCGAGCTGAATGAAAAGACGTTAAGCCGTGAAAGCGGTTGGAAGGAACTGTTGGGCTTAGACGGAGGGGTGCCTTATATATAAGAAAAGGGTGCGCAAGCGCAAACCCATTTGTGAGAATGGGAGGAGCCAATCGAAGAACTGAAGAATAGGGCAGGTCTCTCTGCCAAGGAACCCCATAGGGTTGCAGCGGTATAAATAAAAGCAGAATCTTGCTATTGCTATTACTCACGCTTTGCACTTAAGGGAAGACAAATTTGTGTCCAGGAAAAAGAGGAAGAGGGGCACCTCTTGAATATTAACAGTGGGGTTGAAATCTTGTGTAGAAAAGTCTTAAACCAAGGCTGGGGAACATTTCCCTCCCAGGGGCCACTTTGAGAATTAGTACAAGCTCCAAGTGCTTGAGGGGTGAGTTCAGGAAGAGAAGGATTCTGATCATAGATCTGTGCTATGGATCTATCCCCTATCCTTGTGTACATTTCCTCCTCTCTACTCCCTTATCCTGAGCTCAGTTTTTCAGTGCTTGGGGGTAGGAACTGGGTCCAGGGGCCAGATTCTGGAACTGGAAAGGGGGCTACATAAAAACTAGCTACATTTGGTCCCCAAGCTCCATTCCTGCCCTTGTCCTAAATGAATAGAACTCAATAGCAACTGCTCTCCTTTATTATACTTCTTTAACCATCCTACAGAATTCAATAGAGCAATATTTTTGCTATAGCGTTCTGTAGGGATGATTCAAACACATATGCAATAGGGACTATTCCCTATTAAATTTTCTAGGTATTTTTATTAGAATAATTATTTGTTCCAGCTCTTAAACATGGGACTTCTGCTTTAAAAGGATACTGAACCATGCAAGCTTTGTTGATTTATTGAGGATCTTACTTAGATTGGGGAATTAGACCAAAGGATTTCCAGCACCTTTGCTGTGCTTTCTCCCTAATTCTCAGTACTCTTTTATATTAGGTCTAAGTTTGTCTCCAGTCTTAGCAGAGAGTTATAAAATAGATGTCTTCCTCGATTCTTGGGGGATAGGAACAATTTGCTTGATAGTTCATCGCCACCGTACATCGGATGGACTGCATTCATGAAGAAGCAAAGTGAATCTTTATGTTGATTTATCTAGTTGGATGACTGAACAAAACCAGATGAAACTCTGCAGTTTATATTATCCCATACACAAAACGTTCCTTATCAAAAGAGTAGGGGAAGCAAAACCACACAGCATGACAGAAGCCCCTGTTCCACTGAGCTGCTTCAGGAAGCATGAGTCTGCTGCAGGTCTGATAAAATGGGCCCCAGCTGTGTCAGATGTGCAGGTTCGATTGCAGGGAAATCCAGTATCGCATCCAGACAGGGTGAGCTCCATGGAGTTGTATTTCTGAATCAGTCACTCTCCCTCTATTATGTAAAAGCAGAGGGTCCATCCTGGCAACCTACAAGCACTGAATGGCTTGTATTCAGAGTTCATGAGAACTCTGAATACAGTGATGGAAGAGTAAGCCAACATAGAATTATAATGTAAAAGATATAAAATGAAACTTCATGTACCTACTGGCAGTAAGAGCCCTGAACCAGACAATCAATTAGGTGAATCTACAAACCATGGTGAGACTCAACCCAGGAGACAAAAGGGGTTAATATGGATGATGTTACCTGGGTGAGGTATGGCAAGGCAAAGAAACAGCAACTGGGAAGTGGCAAACACAAACTGAATTCACACTTGATCTGATGAAAGGATTTTTGAGACCTATAAAGCAATAACCAAGCTGCAAAAGGAATTTATTATTATTGCTATTATTTATTTATATAGCACAAGCAGTGTACCTGGCACCATACAGTCCGTAGTTACAGACAGGTCCCTACCCCAAAGGGTGTACAATCTAAGAGACAAGGAAGGGGGAGATGAGGGAGAGGTGAACATCAGGATAGAGAAGGATACAGTCATGAGTTTGTGAAGATGCAGGTGCACGTGCATCACTTAGAGGAAGAGATTCTGAGGGAGGGAGGAAAGAGGAGGATGCAGTTTAATTCATGATGAGCCAAGGAAACTCTGACAGAAGAGGTAGGTTTTCAGGAGGGAATTGAAAGTTGGGAGGGAGGGCACAGAACAAATGTATCCAGGGAGGGAGTTCTAGGCATGGGGGGCAGCAAGAGAGAAGGGTCAAAGACGTTTAAAGGAGCAGGGGAGTCACAAGCAGGCGAGGGTGGGGGCAGAGAAGGAGTGAAGCTCCCAGGCAGGAATGTGGTGGGGTCCAAGAGCAGAGAGAAATGGGGGAGCAAGGCCATGAAGAGCCTTGAACGTGAAGTCCAGGAGCTTGTGCTGAATGTGTTCCTGTAGAGGGAGCCAGTGCAGGGCGGAGAGAAGGGGCTGAACATGGTCAAAGAGATGGACAAGGTGGATGACTTTGGCAGCAGAACGTTGAACGGAGTACGGAGATGAGGGGGGCAAGCAAGGGAGACCAGCAAGGAGGAAGTTACAGTAGTTAAGGTGAGTGATGACTAGAATGTGGCAGGGCCCTTCCTCTCCTCTTCTGGCTCCCCTCTCCCCATAAATGCAGTGGTGAGACCCTCCATGGGAAACTGTGGTGGCATAACTTTGAGCTTGATGGATGTCCTCCCGCCCAGGTTCATGGGGCCCTGGTGCAATTGCACTGCCCACACCTGGTATAATACTGTACCACAGATCCATCCCTTATTATTATTATTTATTATTATTAACAAACATTTATATAGCGCCAGCAGTGTACCTGGCACTTTACAAAGTAAGAAAATAGACACAGTCCCTGCCCCTAGGGCTTACAATCTGAGAGACCGGAGCTGGGGGAGAGACATAGGAAGGGGCACAGAGGGAGAGACAAGGGGTCTAACATTCATGAAGATGCGAGATCTCAAGTACTGGGCTTGGTTACGATGAGAATGACAGCAGGCAGGGCCATGTGGCAAGGATAAGGGTAAAACAGACCATAGGTATAGGAAATAGTGGCTCAGCAGGATAAAGAGTCAGAGCCGAGTGAAAGGTGAGTTTTAAGGAGAGATTTGAAGGTATGAAGGGAGGGGGCAAGGCGGATGTGGACAGGGAGGGAGTTCCAGGCATGGGGGCAGCAAGTGAGAAGGGACAAAGGCGCTTAGGGGAGCAGGGAAGGCATGGAAGGGTGAGAGAAGGGACAGAGGAGGAGC
>QEPC01006023.1:875862-887277 GCA_003113815.1 Sphenodon punctatus
GAGGAAGGATGAGGGGGGAAGATAAGGAGTTCAGTTTTAGCCATGTTGAGTTTGAGTTGACGTTGAGACATCCAGGTAGAGATGTCAGAGAGACAGTTGATGAGATGAGCTTGAACAGAGGGAGTAGAGAGATAGAGTTGAGTGTCATCAGCATAGATGTGGTATTCTCAAATGCATGACTTCATCTCTGCTGCCTTCCCCTGAGTTCATTCTTTCAGCTGGTATTGATGAAGCTCTCAGTTTGTCTCTGAAGAGCTCGTGGCTTGAATTGTGGGATACATGATTACAAGCAGTACAAACAGTTCCAGATATTGGATGTTTTCAGTGCCAAGATGGGACTACAAGCAACAGAAAAACTTCCACCAGGATCAGAAGCAGAAGAACGATAGATAATTTGGTGATACTTGAACTACCTCCACACAGGTTTTGGCTGCTGCAAAGAAAATCTTTTTAAAAGAGGTTATCTTGACCAGGCTCAGAATACGTATTGTCTGCAGAGGATGTTCCATCTGCTCCAGTGCCCTCTATTGGATGAGCCATTTGGTCCTGATGGCTTTCATAGCATTACTGACTGTGCACGGCCTAGTATTCATAAATGGTCATCATTTGGCTGATGAGCAGTATAATGAACACTAAATAAATGATGGATGACTTTCAGTGCTTGAGATTGGGAGCTGGATCTATGGGCTAGGTCTAGGAACAGGGCTAAATAAAAATGGCAGGCTGAATCTGACTTTTGGGCCAGAGGTTTCCTATCACTGCTTTAGATGGTATGGGATAAGAACCAGCTTAGTGTAGTGTCGTCTACAATGTAGCCTTAATGGCCTACCCTAATTCAAATAGATCAGGGTTAGGAAACCTCAGGCCTGGGGCCCGAATGCGGCCCACAACTAGTTTTTTATTTGGTCCCTTTCCACTTACTGGATCTGGCCCCTGAATCCAGCTCCTACCCCCAGTTGCTGAAAAACTGAAATTGGGGAAAGGGAGCAGAGATGAGAATAGAAGAAGGGACAGATCCACGGCACACTTCCATGAACCGGATCCTCCTCTTCCTGAGCACACCACCTTAAGTAGTATCTTGCACCAGGAGCTTGTACATATTTTCAAAGTGGCCCCTAGGTGGGTTTTCACCCCTGGAATAGAGAATAACAGCGATAACCCAGAGGCACACGGAGTGTGAACAGTATGCTTTCTGTATGGCTGACAAGAAGCTCATCTAGGACCTGACCCCAATGTCCATCGACATCAAGACATCCATCTCTTCACAACCTTGCTCCCCCCTACCTCTCTGCACTTATTGTCCTCCATACTCCAGCCCGTGCACTTTGCTCCTCCTCTGTCCCTTCTCTCTCCCTTCCACGCCTTCCCTGCTCCCCTAAGCGCCTTCGTCCCTTCTCACTTGCTGCCCCCCATGCCTGGAACTCCCTCCCTGTCCACTTCCTCCTTGCCCCCTCCCTTCATACCTTCAAATCTCTCCTTAAAACTCACCTCTTTCTCTCTGCTCTGTCTGACTCTTTATCCTGCTGAGCCACTATTTCCTATACCTATGGTCTGTTTACCCTTATCCTTGCAACATGGACCTGCCTGCTGTCATTCTCATCGTAACCAAGCCAAGTACGTGCACTTGAGACCTCGCATCTTCATGAATGTTAGACCCCTTGTCTCTCCCTCTGTTCCCCTTCCTAAGTCTCTCCCCCAGCTCCTTTCTCTCAGATTGTAAGCCCTAGGGGCAGGGACCGTGTCTATTTTATTACTTTGTAAAGTGCCAGGTACACTGCTGGCGCTATATAAATATTTGTTAATAATAATAATAATAATCAAGGAGAGGCTCTGTACTGAGCCCTGTCTGCCTCATTCAGATCACTCCCTTGGCTCCTGGATATCTGCTGCACAATGTCTCGTAGTTCTGGTGAGCCAATGCACTCCCAGCACCGCAACCCTTTCCACTGAGAGCCACCTCCTAGCTCCATTTTTATGTGCATTATGTTTGTTACTCAGATTTTAAATGAATCCAATTAGTTAAAATTAGAAACCCATCTCAAGCATCCCCCTCCACTCTGCATGTGCCTTAAAGACACAAGTTAGATGCTGTCTGGTAATTAACGAAGCACTTGCAGAGTGGTATTAATTAGCTCCTTTAACTTCTCTGTTCAAATGATCAGAGAAAAATCTGACTCTAAAGTTTCCTCAGCTTCTTGAGCAGGCTCCCCATCTGCGATAATGAGTGGCTGTCCCTTCCCTTGTGCAGCAGATTAATGATTCTGTACTTTGGTTCGAACACAGGTAGGCAGCTTGGAATCAGTCTTTTGGCTGTTCTCCCCTTTTCTTACCTTGACATGTTTCATGAAAGGTGCTGACAGCACATTCACCAGCTTCTTTCATGAGCTGTGACAGCAGCAGCTGCATTTCCCAGTTTGAGCTTTTCTTTCCTCTTCTCTTTGCCCCACTCTGATGTTCTGCACTCAGCTTGCATAGGCAAATGTGCAGTGTATTATTACTTTAGCCTTGGCGAGCTCTGGAAGAGATCTCTGCGCTAGGATGGCCATACCTCCCCTTTAAAAGAGGACACTTATGAAAAATAAATGATGCAGGGCTGCACTGGCACCAATGCAGCCCTGCAACATGTTTTTCATAAGCGTCCTCTTTTAAAGGGGAGGTATGGCCACCCTACTCTGCACCTCAGAAAGGAACCTCACACCATATCCTCCCAGATGCTTCAGACTCTACTTCAGGCCGGTGCCCCGGGTTTGGGCAGCCCGCTTTGCTGACGGTGCACTCTCTGGGGGTGTCTTTAGACATAACGCTGTGCAGGGTTCTGTAACAGTGTCCTACCATTACAGTGTTTAGACAGACCGCCAACACAGTGTTCACGCCAAACACTGATTTAAACTGTCAAGACCTGGCAGTTGTTCACTTCCAGTGTTTGGGGTGAACACTCTGTTGATGGTCTGTCTAAACAAACACTAACGGTAGGACACTGTTACAGAACACTGAACAGCGTTATGTCTAAAGACACCCTGGGATGTTCCAGAGTGCCGCTGGTGGGGCTGCCTTGGAGCAAACACAGTCTGCTCCACGCCTGCTCCACCTGCATGTCTGGCAGGACAGGCCACCAGGAGTGAAGCGGGCTGGCACAGCCAGCACCTGGACAACCCATCCGTCTAAAAGCACCCACTGTGCTGCTGCATGGACATGTCTCTCCCGGTTGACGAGAACAGAATTGGGTGGTGATGATGGTGGCGGCCAGCCAGTCCATTTTTATTAATGACCCAATGGTAATGAACAGTAAATCAATGCATTGAATATGCCGTTTTGACAGCAAGCACAAACCGTTCCATGGCACACTTGAAGCCAGTTGACTGCAAGAAAGCACAAGCCAACCCCCTGCAAGACCCCTGGTTCTGAAAACACTGAGTGTGGAGTCTTTCTTTTGCGCCCCTTCATCATTGTCTTTGCCCTTCTTGGTTTGATGACCAAACCTTTTGCCTGTCACAAGGGTACCATCAAGCTGCCTCCTGATTCAGTATCCGTTCCACCAGTTTGAGGCATTTTTTGCCCTCTGAGCCACTTGAAAATGAAACACTCTGTTGCCTTTCAGCTCCTGTGTAGTCATCACTTCAGGAGGAAACTTGGCTTCTCAATGTGTGAGCCGATGTTCCCAAGAGAACTCAGTTGTGAAGATGCACCAAGCTTAACACACCTCTATTGCCAAGGTGACAGGGAAGCTACGAACACTGAACACATTTTCTGGTCTCTTGTCTGTAGCTTCATTAGCCTGTAGCTCTATAACAGTTCATTTCATGGTACTAAAAATGTATTGGAGGACCAAGATGGCAACCACATTCATGGCAGTGACCTTGTTCTTCCTTAACAGCCAGGTGCTCTAAATCTTCCCTAGGCATATCTTGGACTCACTGTGGAAAGTCTTCTTGGCATTACACACACCTTGAGAGTTCCTCTGCTGGATGCTCAGAAAATTTGTTAGACTCCCTGGTTTTAAGATATGTTCTAAAGCTCCTATCATGGACATCATCACCTTCTCTGATACCCACCCTTTGCCAAAGGTGCAGGACTGCACATTTGTTTAGGCTGAAACTATTACCAACAGCTGAACAGAAGGCATGAGCTTTGTTTAAAGCTGCCTGCAACCCCCTTGGGTTTGATGTGTAGAATTTCACGTCATCCATAAAAAAACGATGGGTGCTGTAATATTCTTGTTCACTAGTGGTGCATTGTTTTATCCCCTGCTATTCCCAAGTTCAATGAAGAGAGGTAATAGGGAGATGCAGAAAAGCAACCCAGGGGATCACCCAGATATACTTCCTAATTAAGAGCAAATGATTCTGGATAAACCATCTTATTGCCCGACAGAACAGCAAACATTTTCCATAGTGCTATCAGGGTCTTCTGTGCATCTTGCTAGATTAGACTGAACTTTGTTACTTGGCAGTCTCACTGTGGGGTGCAGTGTATAATCCACCAAAGCCATGCTGGCTGCACCTTTAGTAGTCAGCATCTTGGCATACACCATGGTCTACAAGCAAGTTCTCCTTACAATCTGCTAGGTTTCTCTTTAGTTGTCTGTTCAAACGCAGTTGTCTGTTCAAATGTCTATTTTTGTTGTATGTATGCAGAATGCCAATATCTCCCATTGCTGTATGCTGCTATTGTATTATTCTCATCCCTCAGTGCTGCATCATAAGTATTTGTTTTATTCCAATAGCTATCAAAATATGAAGGGGAAATATACTACCTAAAAAAATAAAAATAAAATGTATGCCCCAGGACTTTTTCACAAACTAACACTGTGGATGAGGGAAGTCAGGACTTTTCCACAGAGTTGATGATTCTCCAATTCTCTCTCTTACTTTAGAATTTCTTGCAAATTCTCCCAGCACCTAAAAACAGTGCTTAATTTGTGGGGGAGAATGAATCGTTGCGTCCAAGCCTGCCCCAGAAGCCATAACTCACAGCTCAACAGTTGTCAGAACAGGGAAATGAACTCTAGTCTCCAGCTAGCAACCCAACCACTGGACTAACCTGCCTCTGTACCGCTGAGTATAAAACAGTTCTTGTGATTTAATCTCTATAATGGCTAGCATAAGAGGTGGGGCAGGAAAGTCACTAAAACAGAAGTGATGGTGGCACAGCAGCAACCTGGCTCAGGAAGGGTGAGGAATCCGCAGCGGATATGGTCTGGTCGAGCCTGGGCAGCAGAACAAACATCGCCACAGCCGGGGCCTGGGGCGGGTGGAGAGCATCACCAACATGTGGCCGCATAGTGCCCTGCCTCCCACTATGACAGGCAACCATGGAGGACAATGACAGCCAGCCATGAGGATCCCGGGCCGTGTCTGCTGGCCCGAACAGACATGATAGCTCGCTTTGGCCCAGTCGGGCAGGCCTTATTCTGGGCTGTGATTTCTGAGGTTTCCCAAGGTCAGAGCCAGGTTAGCTGCCAACACAGCCCAGGGCAATCCCGGGCCAACATCTGGTAGTGCCTACACACATGTGCAGGTGAAGTCTGGGCCACATCATGATAAAGTAGTTCACAGCAGGCCACTGTCGCATCTGCTTTTACCCAATGAAAACCTAATAAACAATCTGGATTTTTTTCTGGCTTCCATTTCCAACCCTGAAATGGCCAGTATTGGCCTTTTCCTGGTCTTTCACATTTTGGGGGTGCACACTTCTACTGGGAATATTTCCTGGGGCTCAGTGCCCCCCTTAAATTTAATAGCCCCCCTCAAAAAAAAATAAAGCTCTGACTTCTGGAAGTCACTGCCCATCCCATTTGACACCCCTAGCCTGTTCCAGAGCTGCTCCTTTGTGCTCCAAGGGTTTTAGTAATCACTGGTACCATCTTTGTTCTGGTGCTCCATGATCATCCTACTTCAAAGTAGACTGTTTGGCTCTTTGCTCCCTTTTGCCTCTTGATATTTTTGTCTCCTGATCTGGAAACGTCCATTAGCAGAGCCTTTTTTTTGTGTGTGGGGGGGTGTCTTCTGTCCTACGAGAACTTTTTTTATTATTAAGCTTTCACCTCCGTTCCAGTTTCCAAATCTAAAAGAGTATGTTTTTTGTTTTGTTTGTGTGTTGCTGCTGTTGTTTTTTTTTAAAAAAACCTTTCTCCTGCCTAGGTAGAATCCGTTTTAAAGAATGCTACATTAAACTAGCCTATAGGAATACTTCTGTGTAACCCCCTGAGGCCAGAGAGTAGGAGAACCATAAAATGATGTTCCCAGACTGCAGGTGTATCTCCTGTCCCTGCCAGAGAGGAAATAGCGTTTTCAGAGCTCTGCCAACACAGTTTCATTTAAACAGATGCGACCCTGTGTCATTGGTTGAACAAACTGCAACCCTGGAGAAACAGGCAAGGGATTTAACAAATGCTACCCCACAAAGTCCTATAATTTGCTGGAAAGCAGCACTGACTCACATCCAGCAGCGCTCCCACATTCCCTTTTGTTAGCGTATGCTTGCTGGCGGTCCACAGTATTTAAGCTTATTAAAGATCAGGAGCCCTATTTCACAGTTCAAGAAAGGCAGGTCAGGAATCTTAAAAAGGCCCCAAGCTTTCAGCAAATCTGAAATTAAGTGGTGTGCATTTCCCCATTTAAACTCTCATTTGTTTGCATTATTTCCCTAACCAAGTTGTGTGATAGGAAGCTGCCTTTGGATCCTTGCCCTGCATCTCCCCTTGCTGTCTTCTTTCCCACCCCACACTTTTTTGCCATTTCTGGAACGACGTGGGAGGCAGGAAAGAGGGCAGTTTCACCCACTCCATTAAATGTGTGACTTGAAAAAAAATAAAAAATCCTTTGGAAAGTCTTGTCAGGGCTCTCACTACATCTATTAATATTCTGCCTCTCTGTGTCCCTCAACAGCACTGAGTTATTCTTATTTTTTATGTGGGGTTCCATGCAGTTCTGATTGAATATGTTAAGCCTGTCTTATTCCCCTGCATGTGTTGTTGCTAGCCAGACAAGGGCTGAGTAATATATACCCACGTCAATGGTATTTTAATGATGCATTGTTCTAATATATCAGCAGAGAGATAGTGCTCTCATGATAGTTTAGTGCCATACATCATGGTGGCGAGGCACTTATGATGTATGACCCAAACAATGTCACTGGGAAGAAAGAAGACGCCTCAAAGACCTGGTAGGTTTTTAATTTCTCACATTCTTTAAAAGCCTTTAAAATATTCACAACAATAACGGCTCCTTGGGTTTGAAGTGGGAGGTTCAGGACATGAGCATTTAGGCCCAATGCAAGGGATGTTCCTAGGGCAAGCCAATGGGCTGAAGGTAGCTCATGGTGTTCTAGAACATCTCACACCCATGCCCCTCAGGGTGAAAACAAAGCTGCAGATGCACTCAGTAAGAAGCTTTGATCTGTCAGTCACAGGAGACAGAAATATTACAGCTGGGGCATGGGAAATAGTGTAACAGTGGATTAAGTGCTGGGCTTGGGGTGTTTTTAAATGATAGCAGCAGGAGGGTGGTCCATGGTCGATGCGTGGGGCAGCAGCGGGGCACCCACGCATGCAAGGTGCCTAGGGAAGGCTTCAAAACAAGTGGCTTCCAGCATGGCTGCCCCATGATGGAGGCAGCCACTCTGGCAGGCATGGGGCACTCTGGATTTTTCAGGAGTGCTCCGTGCGTGGCGATGTGCGGCTGGTGTGTGGGTCATGGGAGTGCGTCTCCCCGGGCACCAACTTCAACTAGCAGTTGGACGCGTGGACAGTGGGGGACCATGTATGGATGCATCTTGTTTAAACTAAACTAAACTACCTACCTGTTTAAACACACCGTAAGACTTGGAAGACCAGTGTTCAAATCCTCTTAGGCCGTTTTTGCACGGACAGCCCCCCCCCCATGTGTGCGGGTGGGGGGGGGTCTGCACTTCTGCCATCTCCTCCCATCGCCCATGCACAAAGGCATTGGAGACAATGGAGGTGACTCTGTGCATGGAGATGAGTGGACATCCGTGCGATGGGCCGCCCATGCACCGCCCACCTGCCGCAGCCTCCATCCATCCCCCCCAAGCTGCCGGCCTGTTTGAAAAGGGCCTGCACCAGGAACTCCCTGAGTAGCTTTGGGCAAGCCACTTCCTTTTAGCCTGGGTTCCCCATCTGTAACAGGAATAATAGCAACCTACCTCACAGGGTTGTTGCAACGGTAACTAGATGAGAACTGTAAAGTACTCTGATCACTGAAAGTGCTGTCATAATATTTTTTCATTTTAAACATGAAGGTAGGATCGTTAAATGCAGACTTAGTGCAGCCCATGAGCTTCAGAGAGGCTACCTGTGTGGCCCCCTGGAGTTTGGACAAATCTGAACCTGGAGTTCTGTGTCCTATGGAATATACCTTAGATACAATGGAGGAGCCGTTTGTTAGTTACAGAGGGAGAGGAGGAACCTTGAATGGTAGGACAACAGAAGGAGCGGCCTGAAGGTGTAAGGAGCTAGGGAAAGCCTGATGGTTTTTAGGAGGACTTCTAGGAGGGATTTGAGTGCAAAACATTTAGGCCACTTTTAGACGAGCAAGTCGCAGTCGCACGACCTGCTCATGCAATTTTTCGAAATCCCATGAGGCAGGATTAGACGTGATGCGCCACACGTTCAAGGCAGTCGCATGTTCTTTAAAGATCGCGAACAATACCTCACACGTGGAGGTATTTAGTTTGTGGTCATTAAACAATGCGCGACCACCTTGAACGCATGTGAATGTGTGACGTGTCACGTCTAAATCCCGCCTCCTGGGATTTTGAAAAATCGCATGAGTGGGTTGCGCGACTGTGGCCTGCTCATCTAAAAGCAGACTTATTCTTTATTTCCTTAGAAAAAAGACTGGTCCTCCTATGTTATTCACTACCTAGGGCCAGGAATCTGTTTGTTCTCCCCTTGTTAGGCACACAACTTCCACTGACATAACTGGGAACAACACATTATCAAGGAAAGAAAAGCCCCCCTGGTACTATAGTTACCCTGAAATCCCTGTTTAGTGTTAACTTTCAGTTATGCAATACATATCAGCCTAATGTAGCAAACAAGACAGAGCAGACATTGTATTCCAGGCAGAAAATATTAGGCTTTAATTAAATGAAGTAAGCATCTCATTAAAAAGTCTGTTTTTACAGATTCTAATTAACACTACTGCTGAATGGGCAAGGCAAAAAATAAAATAAAATAAAATGACAGAATAAAGGTAAACTGAGGAATATGTTTTTTTTAAAAAAATAAGAACGGTTAATAAAATCAAACAGTAAATATTTCTTGTCATTATGGAATTATGTCTTCTAACAAAACAATCAGCAAACCTACTTTAAGAAAAGGATGGAAGCAACGTGATCCCTGTTTGAATCCGCTATAAATTAGACCACGCATTTCCTTTTACCTTTCCAAAGGCCCCCTACCTGTTGATTACAATGCCCCATTGAAGGGGGTTCGATTGCTTATTTTGGTATATTTCATACTGTGGCAGCAACAATGCTAAATTGCAGGGCAACCTTGTGGCAAGAATTGAAGGAATCTGGCACCAGAGCTTTCACTCTTTCAACTTCAGTTTGTCCTTTGCCTGCTTTATCTAAATAGGGTTTTTTAATTCCAGCTTTAAATGCTACGTTCAAGGTGGAGTTTACCCAGTTCAGACCCTAAGGGCGCTGTTAGACGATCCCGCTCACAAGTGGGATCGTTCAGCGCCGGCATCTCTCCCCCGCCTTCGTCTGTATGCCGTGTCTGATGTTCAGACACGGCGTACAGTCGTTGGGCGCATGCGAGCCCTTCTGCGCATGCGCACTCAGCCAGTGAACCTGGAAGTGCGGCGTAAAGCCGGTACTTCAGGGATCCGCGTCTGAGGGGCCAGGATCGCCGACCCGGTCAGACGCGGGGTAGGATCCGGCCTTGAAATTTAGATGAGCGCAAAGAAAGTTGGCTGATCAAAGGATCAGCCGCCTTTTTTGTCTCGTCTATAAGCGCCCTTAATGCCACATCCCTCCTCAGTGTAAAGTCCTGGTTCAATTGAATGCAACAGCGGGGAGAGCACAAGGTGACATGTGGACATGTGTCCACACGGCCCTGCCCCTGCACTGCCAGGAACAGCCTGCCCCCTCCTTGATAGGCGGCAGCTGCCGTGGCTGCCCAGAACCACTGTGGACCTGGACTGGGGTAAGTGCAAGTGGGCCAACATGTATTATGGTCTGCTTTTACCCCAGTCCCGAGTCCCTTGTACAGGTCATGGCAGCGCTTAGCCCGGTCCCAAGGAACAGCCCAGGCTAAGCCCCACCACCACCCATACAAATCCGGGTTCTGACCTGGCCCAACTTTGGGCAGCTACTTTTAGATGTGACGGCACCACAGATTTCCATGCTTGGAAAAGCATGGAAATCCATGGTACCGCCATGTCTGAAAGCACACGGAGTCAGGATTCCATTCTTTATGTATAAAAGCCAAGGATTTGTAGCATAACCTGCTATGCCAATGGCTCACACCCCTGGGAATTGGAGGGCTGCTTAGATAACAAACCCTTTGTATTATGCCCCTACCCCACTGATGCCATTTGTCCTTCTCGTTTGCCTCATATCCTTGTTTCCTCCATTCTTTGCCTTTTCTCATTCTTTTTTCCCTGTGTACTTTTCTGGTTGTACTTTCCAGTTTTTAGTCTTGTTCTCTTTCTCTTTCCACTCCTTTTCTGTCTCTTTCTGCACATTTCTCTTACTCCTAGCTCACTCCTCCTGTTCTCTTAGGGTATTTCCAGATGAGAAAGGGAGGGGAGACTACTGTGCCTTGGGTAGCCTTATCTTTCCCTGAACACATGGAAAAGGTGGGCAGTGGCTCATGTGGGCAGCTGCAGTCAGATTCACCCCACCCTGTAGCAGGGTGAATAGTAGGGATGTGTGAATGTGGTTCAGGTGTTTGGTGTTAGGCCCGAACTCAGCCCGTTTGGACGGCTGAACCAAATGCGGAAGCAGCCGAACACTTTGGCCACATTTGGATGAGTTTGGCGGTGTTCAGGCAGGGAAAATGTGACTGGCAGGCCGGGGGCTGGGGGGGGCAGCAGCTGAGGAGCAGCTTCCTGGCGCCAGGGGTGGAGAGGCTTGGACTAGCAGCCAACCTGCCCAATGGCAATCACCATCCCTCTTTTCCTCAGACCATTGGCTTCGCAGGCTGTGATTGGCTACGGGCTAGGCTGAACAGAGCCAATGGGGCTTGTGGTAAGGGGCTCAGCAAGTAACAAAAGTCATTACCCTCCCCCTTCCAACTCCTGAAAACGCCTGCTGACAGGATCAGTGGCTAGCTCAGAAGAAGTCTCCCTCTCCCCTCAGTTTGTGTTCCTCCAAATCCATTGCCATCCTCCTCCTATTTCACCCATTTCCACACATTTACCTCCATAGTTTCATTTATTTAGA
>QEPC01006023.1:901123-934486 GCA_003113815.1 Sphenodon punctatus
GCAAACCGGTTTTTTGTAAACTGGTAACCGGTAAAACCGGTAACTGTTTTTTTGCCCCAAGTCCCACCCCTACCCAGTGGTTTGTGCATGGCATGCTCACCCTATTCAAATAATAGACCACGTAATGGTCTCGGCCTTCTCTAGTATAAAAAGCACTCTCCCCCTCAGAATGACAGTTCCTTCCAACGCTTTCTAGGAATATAAGAAAATTCCATGCAGGGCTGGAAGGGTGGGTGTTGTGAGAATGTTAGGAGTCATCTCAAAGAACCTTGTTTACAAGAAAGCAACCTTCTGTTCTTCTTCAAGTGGCTCCTTACAGGCCATTTTTACACGGCTATGCCGAGTGGGGGGGCGGGCAGTCCACGGCCGCACACACATCCCCGCTTGCCCCCCACTCATCTGCACCCATGGAGCAACTGCCGCTTTCCCCGGTTGCTCCATGCGTGGGGGCGAGTGGGGAAGCGTGTTAGGCGGGCGCACCTTGTCCCCCAGCAATGAATAACGATAACAGCCAAGGATGTTGGAGCAGATTAACGAGGTGTTAATGACTCCTTTTGTTTGCTGAGCCTGGTGCAAAACTTACACTGCTGGAAACCTGGTACAAAATAACAAAACCTGTTGCTATACCAGCTAAAAAGACACTATTGGAGGGTATGTGGCTATAAGGATGAGAACTGACATCTGAAAACTACTGTCACATTTATGAGGCCAATTAATTCAGCCCAGCAGCCCTGTACTAAAATCTAGGGGGGGGGGAGTTGTGGAAAAACAACAGAAAGCTGCAAAAGATCCTGTAAAGATTTAATAATGAATAATAACAATAATGATTAATAATTTTTATTTTTACAGTACCCTGCCCCTCCACCCACCACCAAATGGTGCACAGAATATAATAAAACAATGTAAGATCCATTTAAAATAAAAATCCATTTGTCATAAGGAGACACTGAGCTACATGTAGACTATAGGTCTAACAAATATATAAAGGTAAAGGTTAAACGTGTATGTAATATGAAAGCTGAGAACTGGAAACTCACTTCATGTAATGGAGAAATGCAAAGTCATGCCGAATGTGTATTCAGAAAAAGCCTAAACACCTCTGCAGACACTAGCCATAGACCATTGAGTTGCAAATGGATTTCTTCCTGTGGACGTGACTGAAAGCACAGAGTCACTGGGCGGGAAAATAAAACAAAGGACCCTGGAAAGGTACTTAAGGGGGGAGACAAGACAAAGGAGGGATCTTACTATCTCTTTCAGTGGGTTGAGATCAGCTGGTTGAGTTGCATCTGCATGATCCTAGCTTACCAGCCAGAGAAGGGCTGCGCCAGCGGAACTATGAAGTAAGGCTTTCTGGAAACTCTAAAGACTGATACCCGGCCAAGCTTTCCATCGCTGGGTGTGACATGAACTGAAATACCCTTGGACCTGGATTAGGGTAAGCCTAAGGCCGGAGAATCCAAGTACAGATAGGAATTGGTTATTGGTTATGTTATTTTCATTTCTGTACTCGAGTATAATCTTGTACTACATGCTTATTCATGATTTATTCATTAAACTAATTTTTACTAAACTTCATATGGTCCAGTGGAATCGCTAATCCTAACATTGATGAGACACAGTTTGGAGTTAATTCTGTGTTTACAAACACTGACAAACCTAGAGAGAAAGAGTCTGTGCTCGGACACTCTGGCTGAAAAGGTGGTCCGAAGGTTCACCCGTTGCAGGCTCAATCAGTTCTAGAGAGAGCGCTGATCCAGTGAGAGCTGCAAGCCAGGGAAACTGAGTCACAACAACCTAGAGTGGGGTACTGAGCCCCCAATCCCATGACACCAATTAAAAACAATTTACAAGATAAAGAAGGAGAAAACGTATTAAGGTGTGTTTATGCATGTGCTTAACTGTATGCACTGTTACTAATACCTTGGAAGTCCATGGGATTCCTCTCTTCTTGTGTAAAATTAAGCCTGTGTGTAAGTGTTTGGAAGAATGAGGATGAAGTCTCAAATCTGATACTTTAGCTTTCAGCAGCTTTGTGATGGCTTATGATGGTGTACCCCAAGAAGGGCCAAAGATGGAGAAAAAGAGCAAGAGAAGAGAGTTCTGGGTATTTTCAGACGTAAAAATAGTACAGATTTCCATGCTTTCTCAAGCATGGAAATCCATGCTGTTGTCATGGCTGAAAGCAGCTGCCAGATTTTGGTCCAGGCCGGAACCCAGGTTTGCATGGGCCGTGGTGCAGAGCTCAGCTCAGGCTGTTCTTTGGGACCATCTCCGAGGAACAGCCCAGGCTAAGCGCCGCCATGGCCCGTGCAACTGACACTGGACCAGGGTAAACTGGGCTGTCACATTTGATATCCCATTTACTCTTACCCCAGTCTGTAGTGCTTCTGGGCAGCCACGGCAGCCTCATAGGCCGCCATGACCGCCGTTCAGAGAGGGGGCGGGCCTCTCCGAGCAGTGCGGGGGTGGGGCCATGCAGATGCATGTCAGCGCATCGCCCCGCCCCCTCCTTGGCCCAGGCTGCCGTCACTCTTCTTTGGGGCCTGGGCCGAATCCTGCCTGTGCTGAGGCTTATCAGGGCAGGATTGAAGTGTGATGGTGCTGAAAACACCCTGTCTTTTCAAGCTGGGAAAGATGGCTAAGGTGCCTATCAATTTAGAGAGAGTAACTGTTCAATATTGTACTCCAGATAAACAATCCCTCTCAAACTATTATAGGAGACATTGCATCTTTTCTCCAAAAGCTTTTAAATGGATTTTTAAAGCCAGACTGTGGTTTGTATGTCTGGGTTCCAAATGAAGAAATAAGTCATTTAAAACAAACAAAACAAGGTTTTAAATGACTTATTAAAACCCAAAGAGATACGCCTTCTGTTCTGCTATGCCATTATCAGGAAATGGTAACAAAAATACTGTGCCTAATTCTCGAGCTATTTGTCCTGCCACACAAGGAATTGAGTGTAGATGAACTAAAGTAGAATAGTAACTAACTATCCCTTAATGAGAGAGCTAAAGGTGACAGAGAAAAGGAGCTATCAGAAAAAGGCAGTGAAAAGCCACATCCTGCTCTTTGCAAGAGCTCGGTCCTGCAGCAGCTGCTGAGCATTCTAGCTTCCACTGATTTTACTGGGAACTACTTAGCTCCTTGCAGGGCTGAGCACTGATAGTTCAGCCTTGCAGGATGATAAGGGCCTACATCTGCCACCACAATAAATTCGAGCTAGCTGTACTTAGCAGCTTGCAAGATCGGGCCTAACATCAGGGCAAGTTGCACCTCCACTGATTTTAAATGGAGGCAGAATCAGACCCACAGGGGACCCAAACATACACCTATTGAGGTCAATGTTGAAACTCCCATCAACTTCTGTGGAAACGGGATCAAGTCCTGTGACATGAAACTGCAGAAGTGTGAGAAACCCAGCAAGAGAACTCATCCACCACGAAAGGTGCTGGATGCAGGAAGTTCACGCCACCATATGCCGAATTTTGTGAAGCAGCTTTAGAAACTTTGATGAGAAGCCGGTGATATTAGGCACATGAAGTGTGCAAGGAAGGAGCTGGATGACCTCACAGCTCATCTAGTCCAAGCCTGTGCTCTGAGGCAAGATACTCTATACATAAAGCATCTCTGACAGACAATTCTCCAGTCTTTTCTTGAAAATCCACAACCTTCCTAGGCAGTTTGCCCATTGCTGAGCTGTTCCAACCGTAAGGAAGTTTTTCCTAATTTTTAAACTAAACCTACCTTCCTGTAATTTAAACTCATTGCTTCTTGTCTTAGTCTCGGGGTTAATGGAGAGCAAACATTCTCCATCCTTTTATGGCCTCCTTTGGATCACAAAGGTGTAGTGAGCATGCCAGTAGTTTCAAGAGCCACCTAGTATAACACTGACTACAGTGTCACCTCACAAACTTAACTTCCCATTGCTGGTGCCTTCTTTATTCTAGATATATTTTATGGTCCCTGGTACTCTCCTGAGGGACCTGAAGCATTCCTGTTGAGCACTGAACAGCTGATGGGTGCTGTCAGAATGTGTCAGTTGTAGAGTGTCAAACCGTTCCATATCCGAACACCCCGCTACTATGGACAACAAGCATGTTTCCCCAAAAGGGTCTAAGAAGAGCACTTGATACTGAATCTGGTTTTATCATAAGCCCTGTACCATCTCATCACAGGTTTGCTGAAGCAAAGTCCTTGGCCAAGCCCACAGAAATCCATTGAAGTCAATGGCCTTTTGCAAAGTGTAAGTCAAGTGTAACCTGGAGTGACATTTTTGTAATATGAAATATTTATTGACATTCTGTCAATAGCACATGGATAATTTCCTTCTCTGTGTCCTGCACAGGTCCTTTCTCTTTGCAGCAGAACAGAGTATTGGAACATAACTACACGCAAAAACATAAATAAATTAAAATATTAAATGGCATTTACTCAAATTGTGACAGCCAGAGAGACAAAGCTACCAAAATCAGGAGGTGCTAAAAAAGAAACAAGTCACTTAAATACTTCGCACTTTCTGATCCAATTTTTTGAAGGTGCTTGTCTCCAGCAGCAACTCTTGTTCTCAGAAGGTCAAGATTGTCAAAAGCATCTGAAAGTCAGTGGGAGTCAATGGAATTCATTGGAACATGTGCTGCTAAATTAGGTCACGTTCTGACAAACATAGCTGCACCTTACTTTGGTCATACGTCTGTATCATTCACATGAACAGAGCACTAGACAGAAGTAATTGCAAAGTAGGAAGAGAAATATGTACTACGGAAAAATCAGGAGCACACACTCTCCTTTGCTGCTTAGTGACTCTCCCAATGGGATCGAGGAAGCAGAAGAGGCGGTGAAACTTTATATATTGCCAGAATGCCGTCTTGGACAGGTTGGAAGGGGATCTGCCTGTGCTATCTTCACCCAGGCAGAGACTCGCAGGCTGCACCAGTGTCTGCCCAGGTGAAGACAACGCAGCGAGACACCGCTATGGCATTCGGCACTGGAATGCTACTTTGGTTTAGCCGTTCATTTGAATGCTACTGAAGTAGTTGCTGTAAGCATTTACGGGCACATTCCCACAAACAGCAGTAAATGACTTTAATTTCCTGCTGTTCATTGGAATATGCCCTTAAATGTTCCTGAAGCTACATCTTAGGGCTCATTTACACAAACCCAAGTGCTGCAGGAGAACCTTGCAATGGCTATAAGAGTGTTCACATCACACTACAGTTCAGGGAGTAGATCTACGCCACACTGGGCCCAGCAAGAGCATTTCAGGGGGTAAATGGACCAGCATTTATTGGAGTACCTGGCCCTGTCTTACCCATGATTCAGCTCCATAGGAAAGAGTGCTCTTGGAGAGGTTTTTTTCCTTGAGAATGTCTACTATGTGCTGTATGAATGACCAGGGCAGACTGTAGGGTTACTGCAGATTTATCCTGATTTCATGTAGGTAGCTATTTCATAAATGACCCTTCAGTGCTAGATTCTGTCTCTGTGTATTTTATTAGGTATATTTTGAAACGAAGTGATAATAGACACGATGCTTGTCTGCTGTGGCCCGCCTGGGCTAGAGACTCACCCGGATGGGACGTCTGTATCCAGGCCGCCAGATGCAGGCCCACTGCTGCCCTGGTCGGCATAGGTGGCTGCACTGGAACTGGTTCCCCAAATGATTCCAGGCCCACAGCCTGGACCATCCAGGTGAGTCAACGTGGGCCAGTGCATCTATTTCCAGTCCCATCCCTGCTAAGGATCGGGGGCTGCCGTGGGAGCCGGGGGGAGCTGCCCAGTCACATTTGTTCTGTTCCCTCACCAGGGGTACGGCAGGGGAGGGCTTGACAGGCAGCCTGGTCAGGCACACGTTTATTCTGTGTCCTAAGGGTGGCAACTGCCTTCTTCTACCCCCACCCCACGGGTGGGAGAGCAGCCGTGGCAGCCACACATCTATTGCCACCCACTGCTAGTAACATATTAGGCTACAAGTAAAACCAGAAAGTACCCCACATATGCAGTGCAGCAAAGTCTGTGTTGGAGTTGCAAACAACTGTTGTGTTTCCTGATTCTGAGTCGCTTTAATTGAAAAACCTTAACATTATTATGATGTGGGTTTATTTTGTTTTCTTCTTTTTCCTTCTTTTTTTTCTTAGCTAAATACAGCAACCCTTCTGGCAGCATAAAAAGATTATGATCAAACCTTCCAAATACATCCACATTTGGGCTGGGATCAAACACTGTCATGGGAGGGGGGAAGGTTAGAGGGAAGAGGGAAGGCAGGGGTAGTCCTGCACCCACACACACCCCTGACCACGCACACGCCTAGGCTTGATACACTTGGGGGTCCCCTTCGAGGTATAAATGCCTGTCAGGATAGTGTTTGGACCTATTGGCCTCTCAGAGACCAGGTCCCTATCATCATAGGGCGCCAAATGTTCAAACTGGAGCCTTAGGCCACAGTCACGCATAGAACATACTTCGTCACACCGGAAGGGGGGAGGGGATACACAGTCACTTAAGGAACAATGAACAAAGCACTTCACTCAGCTCTCGCAAGGGGCCGGTCTCTCCAACTCAATCACCAGCGCCGAGTACTTCTCGGCGCTGGTATTTCTGTCAGAAGCCCCGCCCACCACACAGGTGCGCAAATGCGTGGAGTGGCGCAGGGGAGGCGGGGCTGACTCCCCGCTGTCAGCAGGTTCCTTTGCCCCGCCCGGCAGCTGCTGCGCCACTGGCGAGGTCCCGTGCGTCAAAGGGGGTGTGTCAGGTGTCGCCGATGACGGTGGCGTCAACAGGAAGGGGTCCCGGGGGCAGCACCCTGACCGGACCCTTGAGCCGGAGGCCGCCCCCACCGACGGAGGCAGCCACGGGGGGGGCATGACAAACACAGAATATTTTAGCCTCACAGTAGATTTTCTTGTTCTCCTCACCCTCTGTACCCTCCTGAAAATTAAGAGCAATGTGAAAAAAGGAAATGAGAATGAAAACTGCTTTTCAGCTTTGCCTGAAATCCTGACTCCCGTTGAAGTTAGTGGCAAAAGTTAAGGATTTCCATAGTTGTGGTGGGTATCAACAAGAACTAGAGTTCCCAGAAGTCCTGTATTTTAAGAGATGCCATTGATTTTGGAATACCAAAATCCAAGCTTGTGGGCCTTGGTGCAGCTTTCCCTATTTTAGTTATGCTTTTGCCAGGAACCCACTAAATGTGCGTACCTGTCTTATTTTACTCCTTTACAGGCAGCCATGTGAAAAACACTAAATTGACACATCATGGACCCAAGGCTTCCAGTTACTCCCATAACAGGGCCAGATGGGCTGTGGCTATATGGGGGTTTCCTTTCATTTGCCTGGAAATGTGCTTCAAATTCTAGCCTCTGTGGGTGAGCAAGAAATTCAGCTTCCCTGGGCCCTTCCCTGCTGAGACTTTCCACACCACTGACAGCAGTGACAGTTTCCATGACGTGGACACTTGCCCTGCGGGAACTGGGCTGACACAACCCAATTCATTCATTCGGAACATCAGTCCAGCAGCCTATGGGAATAACCTTCCAAACTGCCAGACCTGGGCTGGAGCTGAGCTGGTAAAGTAGAGGTGAATAGGCTCACTAGACCATTATTAATCCCCTGAGTCATCCAGACCCCTCCCTAAGTGCAGCCATTCGAGTACCAGTGCTCCAGCTTATTTGGTCCAGCAGATGCTTATTAATAAAGCTTTGCCAGCTGCCTGACAAAATGTGAAAGAGTGCAGGAACTGAGAGCCTAGTTTGAACATATGGAAATAATATGGTAATGTGTTTATGCACAAACACACAGCTTCAGTAATAAAATCTCTGCAAATCATTCTGAGCTTGTTAAAGGAAGAGAACAAGGGAACTGACACAAGAAACCTTGACATTATCCAGCTTGATAGAAAGCATTCCTACCGCCATCTTTCCCTGTGGGTATCATGCACAGAACGGCACTGAGATCGGCTCCCTTTTTCTATTCCTGCTTTTTTTTAAAATGGTTCGTAGTAAAGTGCATTGTAAAACTACAAAGGATTTGCAGAGGGGACTGGATGAGTAAAGGAGACTGGTATGAGTAGGGCTTTTGTATCTAAATTCACTGCTATATCCATGCCAGAATATATATTTTTAAAGGCATTGCCACACTCTCCAATCCATCTTTAACCCAGCCTAGAATAGCCATCGGAGGAGCTCATAATAATTCAGAGGTGACAGAGTAATGGAGAATGTTCCACATTAAAACCCGCTAGAGATGGGTCTGTGCTGGATCTTCCATTTGGATCTCTAGCACACCTCTTTTTTGCGTGGGAGAAGTATGGTCTGCTGAGAGGTGGCCCATTCTGCTATTCTGTGAGCCTTGTGGATAAGGTATTGGACTTGGACCTGGAAGACCAGGAGTCAAATCTTGTCTTAGTCATCATGAACTCGCTGGGTGGCCTTCGGCAAGTTGTTACCGCCCAGCCTCAGTTTCCCATCTGTAGAAGGGAATAATAATGACCTAACTCAAAGGGCTCTTGTGAATGAAAACTGAATAAGGATTGTAAACTACTTTGAACACTAGAAGCCCTACAGAAATGATAAATAATAATAACAAATAAGAGCCCTTTGCAAATGTGGGTTCACACTTGGACTGGGAACTTTAATTTCTTAGACTGGGAGTGTTTTTGTTTGGATTCACCTCTATCCAGCTTGACCATTTGTAGGATGTTTGCCTGGATTTGCTGTTGGCTGGCTGTTGTTTTCCTGAGAGCAGTTCCCTCCTTTCCTGTCAACATGCAAATAGCTTCATGAGCTTCCCCACGGTTTGTTGTGAGGGTGGGTTGTGGTGGCCGGACTCCAGTGCTTGGCTTGCTGTCAGCTTCTGTGTCCCCTTTGTCAGGCACTGGAGAATTTAGCTAGAAGAGTTGTTTGACTGGGCAGGAGGGAACTGGTTCTGTAGGTGACATCTTTGTGAAGAGGAATACAATACAGTGAAGGCACAGCACGCGCTAAAGATTGGGTTCACCTTTAAAAAATCCCTTCCAGTCGGATGGTTTGAAGCTATCACAGCCCCCAATAATATAGCTCTTCTCCCCTACAACCAGACCACGACTAATTTCATGCTTGAGGCCTAAAGTTAGACACATGTCAAAAGAGCTGCAGATGTTTGGGGCCTCTGAATATCAGGCAACTTATTTTCTAACCACTTAGGCTGCTTTCAGACGCTACAGGGGAGGGGAGGGAACTTTCGCAATTTCCATCGCGGCTCTCTAATTGCGAGGATTAGCACCCGTCAAAATGCACTAATCCCCTTTTAGGGCGTGAGAATAATTGCACGTGACTGGGTCCCCAAATGTAGCTTTTACAAGGGTGGGTATTCTCATGCACTGAAAGGGGATTTGTGTAGTCTGACGAGCGCTAATCCTCGCAATTGATTGCGGTTCTTTTGCAAAAGTTCCCGCCCTCCATAGCATCTGAAAGCAGCCTTAGTGTGGAGTAGCCCCAATGCAGCCTAACCACACGATCCTCTGGCAGGATAATATACAGAATAGCAGCTTCCACAGGTGAAAATCTTTCTTACTTCTCTAGGACTCATATCTGTGCTAAATGCTAGCATGTGTGCTAGCCTGCCAAAGGACTGAGGTGTAAGTAATGGGAGCAGGGTGGGCTGGTACTGCACGAGTTAATGGGTTCAGCTTCCCCCTGCTCCTGATCATCTGGTGTGATTGAATTGGGGAGTAGGGATGGGCAAGCAGAACGCCGTTCGGATGTTTGGTTCGAAACCCGAGTTCGGGTTCGGCGGTTCGGTTTGGCGAAGTTCGGTTCGACTGAATGCGGCCGAACATTCAAAAAAGTGCTATCGGTACCAAAAGCGAAATGTTTTCGGTATCAGTATTTTTGGCCCTGAAACCACCCCTGGTGTCCACCCCTGGTGCCAGGAAGTCTGCTCCTCAGCTGCCTCCCCCTTCCAGTCATGTTTTTCCCATCCAAAGTCACGTTTTTCCCACCCCCAAACTCATCCGAACTTTTCCAAACTGTTCAGAAGTTCGAGCGTTCGGTTTGGAAGTTCTTTTTGGTCATCCAAACAGGCCGAGTTCGGGCCGAACTCCGAACCGCGTTCGCACATCCCTATTGGGGAGGATGAATGGGGTCAGCTGACCAGAGTAACATAAAATAAAATTTGGAACTCCTCATGAAGGAGAACCACCATGAAACTAGAGGGAGGATGTATGTATACACACATACATACATACGTACATACACACATACAAAAGTCTCCCCAAGTAGGGAATTCTGCATGGGACCAACCATTGGTAAGGGCTGCAGGAACTGTAAGTTATCCCTGCAGATGAGGGTTGCCACCTGTCACAGGAAGAAAACAGAATTCCTAATTTACATAAATGATCTTATGCAAGCCTATGCCCCTTGCTTAAGGCTGAGGCTTGGCTACAAAAAAAAGTCTCTTGTTTCTAGACATCACAGGTCTATAATATTTCATCTAACAGACATTCCACAGCACTCCATTGTACAAACACCCAAGATGACCAAATGTGGACATTTGCTATCTGGATCATATGTCAAACCAAATATCAGACAAAGACTTCCACATCCCAGATGGTACAAGTGAATTTGGGATGGGTAACAACCCTGTAAGTGCAGGTTTGGAGTCCTTGGAAGGGCTTTGGGAACCCTTAAAATTTAAGAGAGGGTTGTCTGTATCTTGCCAATGAAATAAAATGGGAATTTCAGTACAACCAAGCACCATACCTGTTCATAGGGAAAGCAAAGCACATTAGAGGCAGAGTTTGCTAAAGGGAGGGTAAGCCTAGTCCCAACACCAAACAGTTCTTTAACTTTTCCATGTAGATCTCCTGTGGCGGTGTCTTTGCTGCAACAGGCATTGCTCATTGCCCCCATCAACACCCTCTCCTCCTTTATTCCTCATTGAGACTCCATCAACGCAAGTTTTCTGCCCAATGTTTCTACCATTAACACCTTTTTCCTTTTAATATTTTTCCTTTAAAAAAAAAAAAGCTATGATAAAAAATTTAATGAAACCACAAAACCCCATTAGAGTGACACACAGCCTGACCTAGATCTACAGAACAAGCAAATTCCTGACTTAGCGTGAATCTGCTTTTCACCAACTTCATCTGGTGAGGTGGCTGAGGCCTTTTCTCTCTGACTTGAACTTAGCCACTGTCGTCCATACTTTCATCGCCTGTTCGGAAGCTGCATCTGGTGAAGAATGCAGCAGCCCAGCTCCTTTCAGGGACAGGTCGCCAGGAGCACGTTACACCAGTGCTCCAGAGTTTGCACTGGCTTCCTATAGCTTTCCAGGCACAATCCAAGGTGCTGGTTTTGACCTTTAAAGCCCTAAACAGCCTGGGACTCATGTATTTATTTATTTATTTATTTATATATAGTTGCATTTGTATGCCGCCCCCTCCTGCTACAAGTATCTCAGAGCAGCTAACAACATTTAAAACATATAATAAAATTCATTAAAATCAACATTTCCCAGGATTAACTCCCCCCCGCCCCCCAAAAAACAATAAAACCCTACCCTACCCTACCCTAACCCAACCCATCTCCCTCGGCAAAGGCCCAGCGGAACAGCCGGGTCTTACACTTTTTATGGAAAGAGGGGAGGTCAGCAGTCAGGCGGACCTCCAACAGGAGGGAGTTCCACAGCCGTGGTGCAGCCACCGAGGATGCCCTCCTCATGGCTGACACCCGGGAAACCTCAAGAAGGATGCCCCCAGCCGACCGCAGAGGTTGATCCAGAATCCAGAGGGTGAGGCGGTCCTGCAGGTAGGTGAGGCCCAGGCCGTTTAGAGCTTTAAAGGTTAACACCAACACCTTGAATTGGGACCAGAAGACTATTGGCAGCCAGTACAGAGAACAGAGCACTGGAGTAACGTGCTTGCATCGGCCCGTTCCCTTCAGGAGACAAGCCGCCACATTCTGCACCAGCTGCAGTCTCCGGACCGTCACCAAGGGTAGCCCCACGTAGAGCGCGTTAGTCATGGATGATTGTGCCCAGGTACGAGTCTGAGACATATGGCCTAAGCCGACATACCAGGTGTAATTGGCGAAATGCACCTTTCGCCACAACTGGCACCTGGACACCCAGGCGAAGCTGTGGCTCAAGGAGCACCCCCAGACTACAGACTTGGGATACCAGGGGAGGACGGAACCCATCAATGATGGGGGCCATCACTTCTCCAGCTTTCCCCACAACCATCACCTCCATCTTGTCAGGATTTAACTTCAAGCAGTTCACCCTCATCCAGTCCCCCACAGCTGATAAACACTGGGTAAGCACCAAGACCGCCAGACCTGGGTCTGATGAAAACGAGAGATGTATCTGAAAGACCGCCTGTCTACCATGCTCCATTGTCCATCTACCATGCTCCGGCGGCCAGGGGTGCCCTCTCCTGTGGATTCCTCCCGTTACTCTTGTTCAATTAGTGGGGGTGCACAGGAGGACGTTCTCAGTTGCTGCCCCAATGTTGTGGAACTTCCTTCCCGTGGAGGTCCGTCTTGAGTCCAGGCCTGAGCATCTTTTGGAAGCGATGTAAAACCTTTCTTTTTGTTAAAGCATTTGGTGGGCAGGGAGAGGGATTAGGTGGGAGGTTGTTGGAGGGTTAGAGTGGGCTCAGTTTTGTGGGGAGGATTATATAAAAAAAAAATTAAATTGTATTCTATGTCTTTTGTAAGCTGCCCTGAGCATTCAGGGAAGGGAAGAGTATAAATGTTTTAAATAAAAAAATTAATATCTCCCTTTCCTTAATCCCTCTGGTCGCAACAGAAAAGCAGCAGTTCTTACATACCTTAGTAAGGGTGGGCGACATGCTAGACAGCTAGGGTGGCCAGATATGCAACGTTTAGAGGACATTTATGAGAAATACAGGTTGCAGGGGTGCATTGGCTCCAGCACAGCCCTGCAACCTGTATTTCTCATAAATGCCCTCTAAAATTTGCATATCTTCTAGCCACCCTATAGACAGCAGCTGAGCTTTAGCACATGGGTCTTAAGCAGGGACATGTTCGCTGCATTGGTGGCAATGGGGAAAACCACAGTTAATATGGGTCCCTGGCCTTAAGTAGCAAATTCCTCTTTTGTCCTGCCCAGTAACAGGCTGCATTGCATTCTGGGATGTACACGAAGCTACATAGTTCTGGATAGGAAAGATGACCAGGAGAAAGCATAGGTGATTCCTGCAGGAGCCCTGCCATGACAGACCTATCATTGGGAGACCGGCAGGCCCTCTTTGCTACAAACAGCTGCTTCTGGACAGCTTGTCAAGTAAGTTGCTTGTTTAAGGCGTAACAAGTCCCTTGCTATTTGAGATAACTGAGGGTCCATAGGAACATCAAAAATAATGATGGCTAACAAGAGTCCTGTTGCTCTGCTTGCTAGATAACCCTCTGCAGAACACTGACGTACAGAATTGTGAGGGTTGGAAAGGTTTTTTGTGGCTGCCTGAACTGGAGGGAGTTAATTTGTTTCCGCTAAATATTTGTTTTTAGTACTGCTGGGGGCCATTAGGCTGCAAAAGTAATTAAGTGCTATGTTGGCTAGAGCTCTTTTACATAGGCATCTTTTTTTAAAAACTGCTCTTGACAATTAAAGATCTAAACAAAGCTCTCCTTGGGGATCCATTTCCAAAGCATGCATTTGGCCCTTGATATCAAGAACCATGCATTCCCTACCATTTCCTTGTCAAGCAATTGCAGGGCAATTGAAATTACTGCATGTTAAAAAGCGCCTTTCCTGAGTGCTTAGTTAGCTCTGCCAAACTGTGTCACCGCACACATGAATGAGGAGAATAGAATAGTAAGCCCAAAGCAGCAGCTGTTACCCGAATGTCATCCACCCACACGATAGGATACTGGTTGAAAGGGTTTGAAATCTCTGTCAGTGTCTCCACCGTATGCCATCTGGCCCCACCCTGCAACTTTCTAGGGGGGGGTGGGGGAGGTATTAACTCCCTTTCCCATTACTACCATGCAAGGCCTTTGTCAAAGATCTTGACGAATGTTGAAGCCTCCGCATACCCCTCATATGGTTAGCAGCAGAAACGCAACCCCATTAGCCCTCCTCCCTAAGTATTTCATCCCTTCTTACACTGTCACAAATGTTAGGAAATAACTGTGCTCTCAAGCTGATTTTGATGCTCATCAATACCTCTAAGGAGATAACCACAACCGTACAGAAATGCCTGAGCAGTGACCTGTTCAGCAATAATTGCAGAGAAGAGGCTGACTCCATATTTTCTTCTTTATCTCCAGTTGCCATTACCACTGGAGAGGTGTGGCCCTACCTAAGTGCAATGGGAATCCGTCAATCCCATTGAGCCTAGGTGAGGTGTGCTTTTTGTCTGAGCCTACCAGGCTAAGGCCATGTTTGCCAGCCAAGGGAGGCATTACCCTCAACAGAGTTCTAGGATTCCTTCTTTCTGATTTCAACCCATGCCTCTTTGCTACATGTCCCTGCTCCTTACAGAGTGCCATGATGCTCTGTAAGGGACAGGGTCAGCCCCATCTGGAATTAGGCAGCAATACCATCAATAGGTGGGAGGGCTGATTACTTCAATCCTAGATCAATTTATCTATGAAAGGGGAGGATTTTCAAAAGACAAAAATGATGCAGACCCAAAGCCTCAAAATACTACAGCACACGCACCAGTGAAGTAAATCAGCTTGTGGATGTACATAACTTTGAGAATCAGGGGCCTTAGGTATCTAGTTTTCATTGACTTTCAATGGGTCATTATTGAGAGAAAGCAGTTCAGTTGATGTTTTTTGGGCCAACTTCTTTTGGCAAGAGTAGGCAAGCTTTGGGGCCATAGGCATGTAAGAAGTCATGATTAAAGATGGGCCCAGCATGTCCTGTCCTCACAGCTTGTCTACTTTCACCAACAGTACTTAGTCCAGTACAAGATATCTAAACTACATTGGGTGTTTTCAAATGCAACAGGGGCCAGCTTTAGCATGCTCCACTCCACGGGCCAGTCACGTAAGCCTGCGCCTGCCAGCTGTTAGCACGGACTGGATCCTGACCGTACTGGTTCCAGCCCGGGCTAGCCACCACCACGGTTGGGATTCCGCTGCCTGATGTTTGAAAACCTGATTTACTCACTGTGGTCCAGAGTGGCCAAGGGGCTGTGCGTAACCATGGCTGCCCATTGAGGGCAGGCTGCTGGGTGCAGGGTGGATGCATGTCCACCCAGCTACCCATGGTCCATGGGGGGGCGCCACTAGTTCAGTGGCCTGGCTGGATCCCAGCTGCAGTGCTGGCCCCGTCCGGGTAAGTCTGTGGCAGCGCCGTCCCATTAGAAAACACCCATTGTCTCCCACTATTTCATTTGGGACCAACACACAATCAGTCTCTCTACACTACAATGGGAAGTTGGGTTCCTCAGTGCTCTTTTTGCATCTGAAGGTGCACCCTAAGATCTCTTACCTAGAATGTATAAAGGTTCTTTAAAAAAAAAAACACCACACAAAACATCAGAGTCTGAAGAAGAGAATACTTAGGATTATCTTAAGTTACTAACCACATTGGGGGGGGGGGGGGNGGAAGATGGCAGGGGGATGTTAAGTAGTATTAAGGAAAATTATTAGAATTCTCAGGAATCCTAAATCTGTAGACAACACAACTAATCCCATTTCTTGATAGATGTGACATTCCATAAAAAACACAACCCTACTTCTGGTTTTGATGTACAGCTCTGCTCTAAAAGTGACATCTGCGGGTTCTCATGTTTGTCTTTTTTATTGACTTCCAAGTCAAATGTATCCAGTTTACATACAGGTATAAAGGCTTTCCTGACTGCCAGCTGTGTAAACACCAACTAGCATATCCTAGCGACGCCATGTCCTCTCTTGGTCTATAGACTTCAGCAATGCAAATTTCACAACCAAAATTTGGGCCTGCACAGAACAGATGCTCCATGCAGGATCAAGGCATCTAATCATGCAGGTTTTGTATGGCTAACAGAAGTGGCAAAAATCTCAGGGTATTCCCCACGCTTAAACAATTAAGCTAATGCTATTTTTGCACTCAATTAAGAGCTTGGATTCAGAGTCTGACAGAGATCTTAACAGAACTAGCAAAGAGTTTTTGCCTTTGCAGCTCAAAAGGAAGTCTTATCCCAAGACTGCATTTCTTCCCTAGGACTAGTCAACACAGTACCCTATTACTCTACTGAATTTCACCATGCCAGAAATGCTTTGAGGCAGTATAGCCTTGTGGATAAAGTGGACTTTGATCTTCTGAGACTAGGAGTGTTTTCTAACATGACAGTGGGCTGCTTTTGGCCCCAGGGTCACAGTCACATTAGATCCCAGCTGACAGATGTTGGCACGGAATAGATCCCGGCTGTGGTGGTGGCTAGCACAGCCCGGCTGTGGTGGTGGCTAGCACAGCCCACCCTAGCCACCACCACGGCTGCGATGCCACTGCCTGACCAGGAGTAAAGCAGACTTTCAATCTTAAAAGCCTGTTTTACTGGACCTGCTCAAGGATGGCCAGGCATCAATGATGGCTGCCATCATTGACTGCCCATCTGTTGGGATGGTGGGGCATGCTGGACACACATCCGTGTGGCTCCTTGGCAAGCCAGCCTCTGTCACATTAGTTTGGGGCCCAGGACTGTAGTGGCTGCACTCCAGACTGGGTAAGTCTGCGACTGCGGATTGCTGCCGTCATGTTAGAAAACACTCCATGATTCAAATCCCATCTTAACCATGAACTCACTTGGTGGCCTTGGGCAAGTCACTCTCAGCCTTGATTTTCATCTGTAAGATGGGAATAATAATGACCTACTTCATAGGGTTACTATGAGTGCGAACTAGGTAAGAACCGTAAGGCACTTTGAAAACTGAAAGCTCAATAGAAGTGATAAAATCTACTGGCAGTCATTTTTGACTAGTTAATTGTTTCCAAAAGTCAAAATACTTATTTAAAGCCAAGGCTCCTTTCCTGCCAATGTTTTATATTAACACATCAGGAGAGCAAAAGACCTATCCCAATAAATACCCCCATTTCATGTTGGTGGTTACAAGATGCTTTTTGAGAACTATTTAGATAAGTTCAAGGGCTTTAGGCAGCAGAAGACATTTGTTCTAAGTAACTGCTACTGCATTTACACATGGTATTTTGAGGGGGAAATGCTTATGCTAATACTACTGCCATGTCAAGGAACAGAGTAACAATATCCACTTTGTCCTTTGATTTGTAATTAACATTTAGAATTACACTAGGTACTTAAGGAAACTGAATATCTGTAGTCTTCCCTCAAGATAAGGGCCTTTCAAAATGAAGTTGGAGATTAAACCCACAGAAGTTAGGTACAGTGCACAGACTGGGTTACTGTACAGTTCTGTCCATAAGAGAACCTGACTGGAATAACAAAACAGTAAACACCATTGATGCATGCAAAGCTGTAGGAATACCAAATATGACATGCAAAAGTGATCCCATTATTAATATAGCACCAGCAACATGCCTGGCCCTGAACAGTCCTCATGCCTGGAGATAGGTCCCTGCCCCAAAGGGCTTACAGTCTTGGACTGACAAGGGAGGGATACATGCATAAAGCAGAGAAGGTCCACAATTAAGTTGGGGGGGGGGGAGGGGCATGGAAATCATGAAGAATGAGACAATACGAGAACCATCAGTGAGAAATCTGTGGGGTGAAGAGCTAGGGAAAGCATGATGGAAGAGGCAGGCTTTTAGGAGGGATTTGAAGATCAGACCCCAGCCCTAAGGGCAGCATGGAAGTACTTGAGGTTCCAATTCCACCTCTCTGATTATCTCCTCTCCCCCCACAAAGTCCTTTGGTCCCAAATGTGTGGCTAAAGTGTTCCCATTACTTAACCCATCTGTGGAGCGTATGTCTTGAATCCCTCTCCCTTTCTCAGAATTGTTTGCTAAGTGTCAGTCAAGTCTATTTTAAACAAGGCACTCTTCTACATAATTCCCACATGGCAAACATGTGTTAGCACTCAATGTTAGTGATAAAGTCAGCATTACACCAGTGTGAGATCAACTAAATTAACATTGTCATAATATGAAAGGCAAGCACAAGTTCATTTATTTATAGCAAAGGTCTTGGGTTACAATGTCAGTTCTTGCCATCTTGAAGAAAAGACGGGATAAGTTATTGCATACATGTGCATTAGAATTTAGCAGCAATTCATTCATAGAAACACTTTTCCCACCGCCACTGCATTTTTTTTTTTTTTTGGTTTTGTGTGAACTTCTCCATCTTTCAGCTTTATGAAGCATGTAACACCACCTTTAAGTTAATGGTCTTTTATTGGAAAAAAAGACTAGCATTTACAACTTGGAATGGACATAAACTGTAATATCTTGAACAGCGATGTTGATAGTTGTGCTGAAGTCCACAGGCTACTCCGCCAGCTCCAAGTCATGGTACAGAAGGTTTTAAAAATATGAGAGAGAGTCCAAAGATGCTCCCTTAGTGAAGGTTTCTTAAAAATTTTGTGAACGGTAACAGCCCGACACCCGTTTTACTATAGTGCAATGCAGACAATGTTAAACCAATATTATAAACACAGACATGCCATCCATAGTTAAGATCATCTTTTTTTGGATCACACTGCTAACCATTCAACCTTCAGGGCATTTCCTCCAAATTTTTCCTCCTTCAGCCATTTATTTTTGCTGCATACCATCCTGAGGTATAAACCAATTCAGCTATGACAATTTATACTACAAATTGAACTAGATTCCACTGTTGGGACAAAAGAGTGGGTTGTTTTTGGATTATTATTTTTTGTTTTAATACAAATGTCTGACTGTGCTCAATTGTCAAGCTGCATGCATGAAAAACTGGCCAGCCCAAACAGTGTAATAGTCATCAACTAATGGAACTTTGAGGAGTTCACTAAGTGCTTCCTTATTTTAAGGTAGTACAATTATTTATATTGTAAAACTGATGTTTAACTTGGTCTTCTGGGGACAGGACCACCAACCATTACATGCAGTTTGTGGACAGAAGGTATTTTGACATTCAGTTTTGCTATACAGAAACAGAATGAATAAATGAACTTTTTTTTTTTTTTGCAAGAGGTAAGTAAAAGATTCAATTTGATTCTTCTAGAGGAAAAAAGGTGAAAGGAAGTCTCTTCATTTTGCTGTCATCATCTGTACGAATTCTGAAAAGATAAAAGCCACCATGACTTTTGGTATCTTCAAAGCAGAAGAGTTCCTAAAGAAGTGGCCTAGCTATACATGGCATAGGAACCTTCAAATATCAATGAATTACTCTAGCAACTCATTGCTTGAGTTGCCTCATCATTAAGCAAAATCAAGAACAATCTGAATTCCTAGCCACTCAGTAAGCCAACAAGCATTTAAGAACCCTTTAGTTTTACCTTCATAGTTGACTTGTCCGTCTCCATCAATATCTGCTTCTCTGATCATTTCGTCTACTTCTTCATCTGTTAGCTTTTCTCCTAAGTTTGTCATAACATGACGTAATTCTGCTGCGCTGATATAACCATTGCCATCCTGTGGGGAAGACAGTTGCACAGCATTGATATACTGCACAGCATTATGGATCCTAGTTGAGGCTGCTAAAGTCCAGTGAAAATCCACCTTCAAACCCACCTGGAATAATAACCAGCAATGCAGTGCAGAGCCTTAAGACTGGGCACACTGCACATATATAGAAGTGTCATCCCTTCCAAAGACAACGTTGGAAGTGTACACCAGGAACACTGGTGTTTTCAGAATGAGAGAAGTGAAACTGGAAACTTATTACAACAATGCTAAGTAGCCTTCCATGAACTAATCTTTAGGCATCTTTTCCCAACTTATAAAGGTGTTTATTCATCCAAACATTACTAATAAGGATAAATACAAAACAGTCCGATGAATAAATGATCTTCCTGTAAATATTATCTTTTCTAGTTGAAAGTTGCGATTCTTACAACTTGAGGAAGGTTTTTCAGATCATGAAATTCTCATGCTGGCAGTTAAATAGATATTCTAAAGCCTTCTCAGAGACTCACTTGTTAAATACGCTGTAAAACAAAGCAGTGTTTTACTTTTTAAAGAAGCCAGATTAAGTGTTTTGTCAGTCCATTCAATGCAATAATTTATGCTCTCCTGCCAGCAGACAAACACACTTGCGAGGGGAGTAACAGTTCTTACTTACTCACTGAAACCCCAGCAGCCCCAATGCCACCAATAAGGCACAGCATGAAATCCAGGAAAGCAAAGAATATTAGTTTCCTTAACTCATTCTTCAATTCTCCCCCTTATTTTGGGCCGGCAAAAGGAACACCCAAATCCAAGACAGATCTAGGGCAAGTGACAGACTACCAGGAAACATCTTAATGTTGTCCTCTTAAGAGACAATTCCACACGGGGGGACTTGACTTCCACCAGGTAGAGAGGAAAAGACAGCTCTGGCAATCATGCTCAGTGATAAAATGCATAGGCACCTCAGGTAACAAGCTTTTCTAATACAACCTCAACATGCTTAAGACAGAGGGAGTTTTTTTTAGACAAGCTCCTCCCCAGCCATCACTCACCCAGCACACATGTTGCAGGACTGCACTGTCCCCCTACGCAGCCCTGCAACATGCTTGATGGGTGAGTGATTGGTGGGGAGGTGCTTGTCTAAAAAGACCTAGAGGCCGTTATGCTTCACCACTTTTCACCCACCAGAAATAAAAAAGCAGTTAGATTTTACAAGGAGTCTATATATAGACTAGGTGGAAAGAGGATGACACACCAGACACTTTTCTCATAGCATGGGGTCAATAAAAAGGAGGAAGAGAAGCTTTCTGACCAAGCAGAAAGTTTACATATGACAAATTTATTTATTTATTTACATTTACTGGCCACCCCCTCATGCCTACGACATCCCGGGGAGGCTCACAACAAATAAAACAATGATAAAACTCATAAAATCATCAAGTAAAAATAATTAAAAAGTAATCTCCCCAACATTTACTATACACCCCTCACCCCCCCACTCTCCCATCCCCTCCCCACCGAAGGCCCGAGCATTAAGTCACTCCCTTTTCATACAAGAATGGCTGCTTGGTATTTCAAGGACTTATCTGGCCAAGTATGCTCCCTGTTATGACAGGTACTTATTTGCCGGTTTCCAGAAGAGCTCATACCCATCTTTTGATCAGGCAAATGCAATAGCAGAAGGGAGTTACAAGGATGAGTATCTTGGAAACCAGTTTGCAGTTCTAGCCGTACCTTGTCAAAGACTCGGAACGCCTCACGGATTTCTTCCTCACTGTCGGTGTCCTTCATTTTTCTGGCCATCATGGTCAAGAATTCAGGGAAGTCAATAGTGCCATTGCCTTTAAAAGAAAGTGATAAGGGGGTTCAACATAGAATTCATGTTATTTCCCTGGATACCAGAGCCTGTGTTACTTTCCTTTGTTAAACCTACAGCCTCAATATTTCCAAGAGGTATATGGGACCAGTCTTACTTTGAACTGTACAGGACCTCAAGTTGTTGTGCAATAGCAGCAGCAAGAGACCAGCGCAAGAGGCACTTTAGTGCTCGTCATGCTCAGAGTGAAATCACGGTGGGTGTTTTTAAATGAACATGGCGATGGGGGTGGGATGAGGTGGCCATGGAGCACCCACACAGGTGTGGTGAGGGATTCAAACAGGTGGCTCCCAGCATGACCACCCCAGCCATGGAGGCAGGCTGCCACATGCTCCTTCTGCCACAGACCACTGGAGGGGAGAGGGAGCACACCAGGTTGGCCTTTGCAGCCGACATGTCTCCAGCACTCCTGGCCAGTTCTTGTGACTTGCCAAGGCCATGTCCCCCATCTATGAGTGGTGGGCCAGTCTGCTGGGCATGGCTGGCTGCCCCAGTTCAGACAAGCAGGGGCTCCATGGCCACCTGTTGCCTTGGAGCTATTTGGCTTGCCCCGCACGGAACACTCCAGATTCCTTGACAGTGCTCCGTTGCTCATGGGAGCGTGCAGCCCCCTGCTCCATCTTTAGACAGGTGGTCAGATGCATGGCTCCTGGGTTGCCATGCAGGATAACATCTTGTTTTAAAAACACCCTGTATGTACTGGTGCTTTCCCTTTTAGGGCAGTAATAATCTGTTCCTCCCATGACGGCACTCTAAGCATTTGCAATTATGTTGCTTAAAAGAAGCAAAGTCAAAAGCCCAGGCATTTCACCCAAATATTCAGAAGACAAAAATAATCCAAAGATCTATATTAAGACTCCGTAAACAAGTGTAAAGCTACACCCACCACTCTTAAGATTTGTTCAGGAACCCTTTACCTCCAAGAAGTCAGGCCCTATTAGAGGGGCTTGGTCCTCACAACATAGCTTGGGCCAGCGTCTGCCAACTCAGCTTTGAAGCATACAGGCTTTTGTAAGTAAGGTCACTTAACGTCTTATGAATTAAAGACAGGTAGTGTACAAGAAAGAAGCGGCATGGCTAAAAAGGCCCCCTCCCTTCATACCTTCAAGTCCCTCCTCAAAACCTACCTCTTCCACTCTGCCCTTCCTAACTCCTGCTAATCATCCCCACCCAGGATTATCCCCCACCTGTTATCTGCAAACTCCCAATGTACCATAACCAAGCCAAGAGAGTGTACCTGAGTTCTCGCATCCTCATGAATGTTGCATTCCTTGTCTCGCCCTCTGTTCCCCCTTCCCTGTCTCCCCCTCCCCCTGTCTTTAGATTGTAAGCTCTCGGGCAGGGACCGTGTCTATCTTATTCTCTGTAAAGCGCCAGGTACATCGCTGGCGCTATAAAAGCGTATAATAATAATAATAAATAATAATAATTTTAAAAAGTAAGCAGAGGCCTGGTTTCGGTGTTGTCCATGTAGCTTAGTACATGACCAGAAACATTTCTACTCGATAAAGGTTTGAAGTTAAACAGTTTTTGTTGTCCATTAGTGTCTTCAACACCTAGACAGCAATACTGATTATAAAGCCAAGATCTTACCGAGAACAAAATTTGCTTATTTTAAGTTGTTCAAAGATAACATCTGCAGCTGCAATCTTGAAGTTATTCAGTGGCAATTACATGTGAGGATTCCACCATTAATGTTTACACATTAGTCTGCAATAAGGTCAGGTGCACCCAGCAAAAAACCACAATGCATAGGGCAGGGATTCTCAACCTGGTGCTTGTGAACACTAGAATGCTCGGACAATGTGCAAAAGTGCTCCCTAAGTCAGCTGTCAGTAGTGCTCAGGAGCATTTTGAAGTAGCCTTCATCCACTAAAGTCAACGTGAGCTAGGATTAATTGATTATCTCAATTTGCACTGAATTAAATTGAATTGTAGAGGGGAGACTTAACCTATACATATTTATGCATGTTATTCAAGCAAATTATGCAGTGCTCCCCAAATAGTCACATCATTCCAGTGCTCATGAGTGGAAAAAGGCTGGGAACACCTGGCATAGGCAACAAAATAGNCAGGGGGATGTTAAGTAGTATTAAGGAAAATTATTAGAATTCTCAGGAATCCTAAATCTGTAGACAACACAACTAATCCCATTTCTTGATAGATGTGACATTCCATAAAAAACACAACCCTACTTCTGGTTTTGATGTACAGCTCTGCTCTAAAAGTGACATCTGCGGGTTCTCATGTTTGTCTTTTTTATTGACTTCCAAGTCAAATGTATCCAGTTTACATACAGGTATAAAGGCTTTCCTGACTGCCAGCTGTGTAAACACCAACTAGCATATCCTAGCGACGCCATGTCCTCTCTTGGTCTATAGACTTCAGCAATGCAAATTTCACAACCAAAATTTGGGCCTGCACAGAACAGATGCTCCATGCAGGATCAAGGCATCTAATCATGCAGGTTTTGTATGGCTAACAGAAGTGGCAAAAATCTCAGGGTATTCCCCACGCTTAAACAATTAAGCTAATGCTATTTTTGCACTCAATTAAGAGCTTGGATTCAGAGTCTGACAGAGATCTTAACAGAACTAGCAAAGAGTTTTTGCCTTTGCAGCTCAAAAGGAAGTCTTATCCCAAGACTGCATTTCTTCCCTAGGACTAGTCAACACAGTACCCTATTACTCTACTGAATTTCACCATGCCAGAAATGCTTTGAGGCAGTATAGCCTTGTGGATAAAGTGGACTTTGATCTTCTGAGACTAGGAGTGTTTTCTAACATGACAGTGGGCTGCTTTTGGCCCCAGGGTCACAGTCACATTAGATCCCAGCTGACAGATGTTGGCACGGAATAGATCCCGGCTGTGGTGGTGGCTAGCACAGCCCGGCTGTGGTGGTGGCTAGCACAGCCCACCCTAGCCACCACCACGGCTGCGATGCCACTGCCTGACCAGGAGTAAAGCAGGCTTTCAATCTTAAAAGCCTGTTTTACTGGACCTGCTCAAGGACTGTCTCTTATACACATCTAGATGTGTATAAGAGACAGGGGTGGAAGTTTGTCACTTTAAATTTGGTTTTTTAACTTTAATGCTTAATTTTTATTTATCTTTTTGTATTTCTTTGTGATGTAGCCTCTTCGAGTCCTTCAGAAGAGGATATAAATCTATAACAATAATAATAATAAGATATGAACATTCATTGCTATTAGCAATGCCAGTAACCATTATGATTTTAAGAGCAGTCATTTTTGAAAGCAAGTGAGTGGGAGAGACTGACAAGATCTGGATTAATATGCATTAAAAAAAGATTTTGGAGAATCTGCTTTAACAACTTGAAACCCAAGTGCACAGGAATGTAGATGGCTCTGACACTTACCGTCAGCATCTACCTCATTGATCATGTCCTGTAGTTCTGCTTCTGTGGGGTTCTGACCCAACGACCTCATGACAGTCCCAAGCTCTTTTGTGGTGATGGTGCCATCGCCATCTTTGTCAAATAGGGAGAAAGCTTCCTTGAATTCTAGAGACAAAAACCAGACAAGTCCCGTCAGCCATTTAGAACCACAATCACCATCAAACCCAGTACTACCCCATCCTGACAGGCAGTGTAAACAAATTAGTCAGAACTAGGGCCTGTACCAGAGAGTTTTACACATTTGCAAGATGCAACTCAAAGGATGCATGTGCAAACCACTGCCCTCTAGCCAGACACACTTGCCTAGACCTTACAAGGCAGCACCAGTTGAATTTCAGCATCTTCTTGATCAATTTCAGTCCACAGGGTGGCAGTTATTAGGTGGGGAGGTAGGAATGAAGGAAAAGCTAACTGAGTTTGTGAACAGCAAAGTCACAGGTTTAATTGGGACAGGTGGTGCAGGCACACCAGAGCCCATGAGCCTAGGGTGTCCACGGTATGGGTGCGAGGAGTCAGGAAAGCCCCATTCCAACTTCTGCACCAGGGCCCATTCCAACCTAGCTACACCGCTGATTAGCAGAGATGAGAAGCAAACAAGGAAATTCTTGCTGGCAGAATTAGCCTCCTCATGTATCACCAACTCCCCCCCTCCCCCGTTTTCTTTTAAATAAAAACTGCATCTATTCCCAGCTAAAAGAGATTCCCAAAGGTTTTTATACTCATGCTTCCCCCCTCTTATCCAAGCTTGTAATGACAATGCAAGCATTCTCTTTTATGCTGCTAGTACAGATTGTCACCATTGATGTGGTTTAATCAAACCATCCAAGCCAAGCCTAAATAATCTAATCACTCTGAAAAAGACTTGGGCACACAAAATTTAAAAATATATATCTTAAAGCCAACCTACTTAAATTGCTACTTTAAAAAAAAAAAAAAAAAAAAAAAGATATATACATACACAAAGGACCTGACTTAACAAGCCCCCTTTTGAGCAGAGGCACCGCCTTTGTGGTAGAGAAAGTTAGGGAAACAGTTTTCACTCTCAAGGTCACATTTACATAAATGTGGATGAATATGTAAGTTACAAGCCTGACTGAGTGAAGATTTATGCACCAGCTTATCTTTACACACCACTCACTATTCACAAGTGTACATCACTAGAGAACCAAGGCCTCAATCCTTAAAGAGCTTCTGCCTCCAAGGAGAAGTATGTCCCATGAGCTGTCCCACTGCTGTTAACGGGACTACTAATAGCACATGCAACTCTGCATCAGTTTAGTCACCTTTATAGGACTAAGCAAACATATACGTGCGTGATCCTGTACCATAAGGGTGCTGGAAATTTTGTTATTTCTTTAAATAAACATAGGATCAGGCCACATGTTTTCCACTTACTAGAGCAAGTACATTGTCTCTAATGCAGAAAAGCTTTTGCTTTAATGAGTACTTTTCTTTCAGTTCAGCAGAAAGTGTTTTGATTTGCATATAATCCAACACATTCAGGTTGTTGCAATATTTAAGCTAGTTTTTTGCATTTTAATTGAATATCAATTCCCATCCAAAAGCAGCTTAAAAGTTATTTCCAAATAAGAAATATTTTAAAATGTTAAATGTATACTAAGCACAACAACTGTACAAGTGTGTAGTTACTATACAGAGCAGAAATCATGGTTCAATAGATGTGAATAAGCTAGGATTTCATTTGTAGCCTATGGCCTATTTAACTAAAGTTACCAAGCCTTACTTAGTGTGATGGCTACAGCAGTTATATCAATGAGAACATATCTTTCTTTAGAGACATGAAAGCCATTTCTTACCTTTAATCACAAAAAAGTATTTGCTTGCTGAATAAAGCATTACCATTCATGACTTGGTCAACCACACACTGGTTTCAGTTTCATGTTGCAATACACAAATATTCCACATGATGGAAGAATTTAATTTCCAGTGCTCTGAATTTGAGTGGCATTTGAAGACATTTCTTGTCCAATTTTTAGCAAAACATCATTAACCCAAAATCTATGGCTTAATACTTGGGATTCCCTTTTCTGGCTGCTATCTCTGATGCTCAAATTAAGAGGCATATATGGATCTTTCACTGCGAGTATTTTAGATGCTTTTATTAAGTCTGCCTTTTTTGCTAGTAAATTGATGCCAGCAGCAGTTTTTTGCTATTTTTATTTTTAATATAGACTGGTAGGCCAATAGAAATTGTTTCCCTTTATACTCACCAGCAATCTGTTCTTCAGTCAGCTGATCAGCCTACATAAAGAACAGGAAAAGTATTTCAGAACATTGTATACCTGAACCACCTCACAAGAAGATAGAATTGTGAATGTCTGCAAGGAAGTTTAGCACAATATTGGTTTTTTTGCACAGCACTGTGGTTCCAAGTGTGTTTGGCACAAAATAATCATTCTACCCACCAAGGAAGGGGAGCTACTGCTATGGCAAAATAGAACATATAAAAGTTGCAGAGAATTTCAGGACAGGTTAAAGAGTGTCATTCAATTCAGATTACCAGGGAATGCAATTTGTCTACAGCAGCCAAGTTAGCTCCTGATCTTTGTGATTGTGGCCTGCGTCACAAATCCTTGCTATCATGGTTCCCAGTTTTACCAAACAGGCACCACCTCCAACTTTATACTGCCCCTAGCACTACACCAAGGGTATTGGCTCAATAGTGAGCCAGCCAGAAGTGTGCCACCTAGTGACACAATAGCACACCTGAGTTCCCTCAAGAGAGCTCATCCCAATACTGACCTAATGCAACCCTATTTGCCATGATGGGACACTTCCACGGCTGCAGAGTTTAAACCATTTGGCATGTTAATTTGACACTTTCACTCTTTCCCAATATTCTTTATTATGCAGTTACTTTCAGTTTGTCTCCAGTAATTGTATCAGGTTATGAAGTGCCTTATGATACAATTTGTTTACACATTTGCAATTAACTACCACTCCTTGTTAATAATTGCACCATGTTATACAGAGCCAAGATATAAGTGTTTAGTTGCAAAACATGCTTTTCTGGAAGCTCGTTTTGTTCCACACCCCTTTAAAAAAATAATTTTTAAAAAAGGCACACGTGACCGCCCCTACAAGCTTTCTCCATCCCACAAAAGTGCTTAAAGCACCCACCACAGAGTCCTACTATCTTAAAGGAAAACAAAACCTACAAAGGAGAGGTTGTATTAGGACAGCCGATTTTTAATTCTGCTGCGCAGACAGCACCCGGTATGCTTTGCCATATTAAGTGCCTCTGACTACACCGCAAGTCAATTTAGCCAAGTTGTGGGAAAACAGGGATGTGAAACCAATAAAATATACAAAATGGCTTACGCTTTCTCCTTGAAGAGAAAGATTCACTCCATCTACTTTCTAGATCTGTCAGTTTCTTCTTAAAAAGCTACTTTTCTGTATTTGTCAACTGCTGTTGCCAGAGTGTGCTGTGTGTTCTCTTAACACTGTGTAGTTCTGGAGGGTGGAGTCGAAAGGCTGCTGAATGCTTTAAAATGTTAACATACGCATCAGAGTCAATCTGTAATTAGATGATCTTTATGGATAACAGTACAAACAGATGCTATGACTGAGGAAATCCTTTCCACCGAATTATTTAAGTGAAGCCCTCAAAGAGTTAATTTAAAAAAGAAAAAAAGCCTTAGAGAAATAGCTCATCTTCTGTGCTCTGGGACTAGCCTGTCCAACCAACATCCCTGTAACTGGATTCTCTTTTAGTTACAGAAGGGAGCACCCGCTGATTTACATAACATGACAGATCAGAGCACTGTTCTGCAGAACAGGAAACAGGGCCACACCTCAAAGACAAACGCAGATCGACAGCACAGAATGGAGAACCCGCTTTATTCCAAGCTTGCTAAATGCATCTTAAAGTGCAGAGTCTTCAGTCTTACAAATTAGAGTTGCCATCTTGTATCAACACCCAGTTCCCCTTTCTAGGCAACAGGCCCAAACACCAATTACCCTAGCTACCAGGGCAAAGGTGGCTAACGCTTCAACAATCACCCCACCCAGCCAAGTCATAAAATCCTGTCCCAGTGATGTCAGCCTTCCCCACAGGAAGAGGGGGAGAGCTAGGGAAACACCCAGCAGGGCCCATAATCACATCTGGCAATCTGCAGTCCAGTCTTAACCGCTGCTATAGGAAACAAACCGGAGGAAGGGAAGTTTCAGCCACTCCTCTTTCCCCACCCGGGCTACTCCAATCCAGGGTGCTGCGCTGCAGCAACGAGAGGAGATAGGGGGAATCCAAAGGGAAATTTAGTAAAAATGATATCAAGGCCGAAATCCAGGAGAGCGGGTATTCTCCCCCTTTCAAAGCCATGGGACCAGCAGTCTCCTTCCAGCTGCAGCACACTGCTGTCCAGCACCTCCTGCCCATCTACTCTGATCCTAGATCGAGCTACCCTCCAAGGCAAAGCCTATTGTTTCCTCTTCTCGCCCTGTGAGGAGGCAGTTGCTTAGTGCCCAAGCCCAGTCCCCACTTTAGGGAACCAGCATCCCCTCCTAAAGGGATCGGAGCCTCCTGGGAAAGTAGTTGCCGGTTTCCTCCCACCAGCCTGATGCAAAAACTTTCCAGTTTCTATTAGAAACGGCGCACAACTGCGCCCCCGTCTCACCCTCCCGAGGGTGGGGTGGGGGCTAGAGAGGAGGAGACATGATGTAATGTAGCCTGCGAAGGATTTTTAATGTTACTGCGTTTGAAGAGGGTGGGGTGGGGTGGGGTGGGGGATAACAGTGCAAAGAGCTGCAGAGCCCCCCCCACTGCGCAGTGCAGCTGCTGATGGAAGTGGGGTAGTTTCCATCATCCCCAGTAACCCTCCTCCGTCCACCCAAACTGTCACCGTCTCTTGCCATCCATCCTGTCCCCCTCTCGCCTCCCCCAGGAAGAGGCGGCTCTGGCTGCAATGCTGGCAGCTCTGCCCGTCTGGATGGATGCGCCATGCCGGAGGCTGGCGCGCAGGGTTTTAGCCCCAACAGAGGGAGGAAGCCATCAGCACCCCGTATACATCCCATCTCCGGGGGGAGGGGGGGCCAGTCTAAGACAGTTCTGTGCGGAGCCGACCAGCCCCACACACCCTCTGCCGCCAGTGGAGAGGGGACGACTCCCCCATATTCTACACCTCCATCCACAGCAGCCTCTAAGAGTCAACGGCGCAGCAACTTCCCACCCTTTGCCAGGATCGCAGCTTCGCCCCGGCATCCACACCCAGCTCAGTTGGGGCAGCGGCAGAGGCGCTGGAAAGAGGGAGCAAGCGCAGAAAACGGCCCGAGGCTTCCCCGCCGGAGCGGAGCGGCGGTCCCGCGCCTCCGGCAGCCCCATCCCGGTGCAGCGTAATCCAACCCACGTGCAACAGCCCGGCAATCTTCAGCCCGGTCCCATCAGCGCAGACCCTGGCCCCGCATCGGAGCCGCCGCCGCCAAAGCCGCTCCCGGGCTAGCCCAGCACCCCCACCCGCTAGGAAGAGACGCTCGGCAGTCCCCGATCGTCCCCACCCGAGACCAGGAAGAGGAAGGGCTGCGGTGGGCTCCGACCAGAGTAACCAGGAAGCCCGAGCATTGCACCGGCGGCAAATCCAGGCCCCGTTCTCCATTAACCGCGACAGCCAGCAAGCAAGCTACCTACCATTGTGGTGGGATTGCTGCTGCACAGACACGAGCGCTAGGGCGGCGGCGGCGGCTACTCCCTCTCTAAGCAGCTCCCCCCAGAAATGCTGTAGGTGTGAGCTTGCGCCTCCTTTCTATATATGTAGCAATGTATCCCTCCGCCCGAGCGGTGCCTTTTTCTCTCCTCCCAAGCTCTGCATGTGCGAGAGTGACTGCAGCGGGCAGCCCTACCCCCATCCTCAGTCCCTCCCCCCCACCGAGCTCACTCCCCTCTGCCAGCCCAGCTGGCAGCAAGGAAGCAACGCTCTCTTCCTAGCAGACCCAGCAGCACACACTGCCTGCCAGGGGTGCAGCAGAGGCGTCTCTCAGAAGGGAAGCCCGCGCCTTCCCTGCTTGCCTTGACTCAATGCACAATGCTTTTCGAGCCAGGGCTGTCCTTGGACACTGACTGGAGGGTGGACCCCCAGACCAGGACGGCATGTGCCCCACTGTCGAGCCCCCTCTGAGAAGCCCCAAAGTCGAAACTAGGGCTGCAGTCCTGAATCTATGGATGCCAATAGCAAAACTCACATTGACTTTAATAGGTGAGGATTGCACAAGGTCACATACATGTTTTGTACAAAGGGTTAAATGTGGGTAGCATGTCCTATAGTCAGGTGAAGCCTGCAAGGGACCCCCTATTGTTGTGCTTCATATGGGCCCTATAGGAGTTTATTCAACTCCAGTGTCTTATACCTACTGCAAATTGCACCTCACTGGCTTTATGTATCTCCCTTTCTGATGTTGCCCATTGCCACGGTGAGGATGTTTTTAGGAAGGGGGAAGAAAAGCAAGGCACAAGTAATAGCTTGCACCTAAATTTGGGGCATCTTCATCTCTATCAGAATCAAACTGTATTATAGGGGTGAGGATGGAATCTTCTTTTCCCTCCTGCCGGCCACTTTGAAAATTAGTACAAGGTTAGGAGTTGGGAGCGGGGGGCACTTAAGATGAGGGAAGGAAAATCCTCCAGTGCATCAGTGCATGCCCTCTCTTTTGCCTTCTCCCCTCCAACACACTCTTTCAGTGCTTGAAGGCAGGGGGTTGATTCATGAGCCAGATCCAGGACCCTGAAAAAGGCCAAATGAAAACCAGCCAAGCCACAGGCTGGATTTGACCCAATGGCCATGGATTCCCCAGCCCTGCATAGTAGGCAGTGAGTAAGACACTGCAAAACCATTTCCTCTTTGGAAAGCAGTACATAGGAAAAAGTGGTTTATAATTGTACAAAATAATCCCTTCCTCACCTCCCTGCAAACAGAGTGAAATCCTATTCAAACTGAAAACAGCAAAACTTCAGTGATGCTCAGATATCACACACTATCCTGATAAGTTCCTACAGGCCTTTGTCCTGCTCACTCTACAAATGAGAATCCACTTCCTGGATCTGGCCCTTGGATCTAGTTCTTATCTCCAATCACTGAAAAAACTAAGCTCCAGGGAAGGGAGCAGGGATGAGGTCATGCAAACAAGGATAGGGAACAGTTCCATGGCACAGATCCATGATTTGGGCTTCCTTTCCATGAGTGCATCCCTTAAGCACCCCCGCCCCAACTTCTGTGCGGCCCTCGGAGCTTGAGCAAGCTTTCAAAGTGGCCCCAGGAGGGGAAAGGTTTGCCACCCCTGATTTACAGTTTTGGTCAAGGATCAGTTAGAGCCAGGGCCAGATTTTGGGAAAGGCCCTTAAGGCCCAGGCGGCATTTTCTGGAGTGGGGAGGGGGCGGCAACACCCCACCCCAGCCCAGCTGCCCTGCTCTCTCCCCCCGCCCCCCAGACTGCTTCTCCCCAATAAGTTCTTCTCCCTCCCCTTCCTGGCTCCGGTCCCATCCCTCACCTGCCTCTTCCTGCTAATAGTGCTGCAGCTGCAGGACACCAGACACCAATAGGATGGGGAGATAAAGTTATTTGTTTACAAACAACTCCTCATGGGAGTGATCAGAAGGTTGTTCCCTTGTAAAGAAGGTTCTTCGAGATGGCTCCCAACATTCTCACAATTGGGTTGTGCATGGCATGCTCACCATATTCAAATAATAGACCACATGATGGTCTTGAGCTCCTCTAGTATAAAAAAACACTCTTCCCCCTCAGAATGACAGTAGGAATATAAGAAAATTCCATGCGGGGCTGGAAGGGTGGGTGTTGTGAGAATGTTAGGAGTCATCTTGAAGTACCTTGTTTACAAGGCAGCAACCTTCTGTTCTTCTTTGAGTGGCTCCTCACAAGCCATTTTTACACAGCTCCACTGGGTGGGTGGGTGTCTGTGTGCACACCAGTGCATGAGCGGGATGTGTACACAGCTGCACATGCATCCCCACTCAACCACACCCATGGAGTAACCGCTGTTTCCCCTGGTTGCTCCGTGTGTGGGGATGAGTGGGGGAGATTTGTTTGTGGAATTTGTTTGTGTCCTCAAATGGTGGGCTTTGGAGGGAGGAATCAGAGTACTCTTGGGGGCAAGGAGTGGAAAACAAGGGAACCTGGGGGAGGGGTGGAATAGACCATTTGCAAAGGGTTGGGGTGGGAGTAGAGTTGCCACCTATGCAAATATTTAAGGAACACTTATGAAAAATATATGTTACAGGACCTGCATCTGCACCTTAGTCACCAATGCAGGCCCTGCAACATGTATTTTTCATAAGCATTCCTTAAACATTTGCATAGGTGACAACCCTAGTTGCCATCTTTTGCAATCTGATCCTGAGACTCCCATTTGGCCTATGGGAGTCTTGGGGTCAAATGGCAAGAGGTGGCAACCCTAGTGTGGAGTATGAGGGCTAGTTCCTCACTGATCTTCTTCCAGGCCAGGGTATGTGAGAGGAGGGGCATGAGCAGGTGAAGAAGGTCACAGGTGTTTGCACTGCTAGAGCAGAAACCCCAAGCTCCTAAACTTGGTGGAGACAGACTTCTT
>QEPC01006023.1:951825-988231 GCA_003113815.1 Sphenodon punctatus
GAGTGATCCCTTTGATCCACCGGGGGTGCCTTTTTGGAGGTCCCCCATGTAAAACGGGGGGCCACAATGGAGAGGGCGTTCTCGGTGGCCGGGCTGCGTTTATGGAATTCCCTCCCGGAGGAGGCTCGCCTGGCCCCGGGCCTGTTGGCCTTTCGACGTGTGTGAAAGACTTGGCTGTTCGCCCAGAGCTTCGGAGGGGAGGGTGGTGTAGGGGGTTGGTTTTAGTGATGTTTATAAATTGTTGTGGGTTTGGGGTTTTATTGTTGTTGGTTTTTTTTTATTATTATTATTGTGTTTTTCTAATATTGTAAGCTGCCCCAGGATACCGTTGGCATGAGGGGGTGGCTAATAAATTTATATGAACTGGGACAGCCACCCATGCCAGCAGGCAGGTCCACCAGTACCATAGAGACTCCCTGCCCCAAAGCCCTGAGTGGCCCAGCCAACTCTCTGTTCCCATCCCCAGCCCTGCCAGGAGCCCTTAAAGGACAATGTGAAAAATATAAAACTGCATTGGCCTAAAGCAAAATAAAATCTCGTTGAGAGGCTCTGCGTGAGTGGTGTGTTGGAATTCCTTTGGCCCTTTTTACACAGGCCATGGCATGTGTGTGTGTGGTGGTGGTGGGGGTTTGGTGTGCGCTGTGGTCCATGTGCAGTGGGTGGGGGGAGGATGTAGACAGGCACACACCCCTCTACACCCACGGAGCAACCCCCGTTTTTGCTGGTTGCTCCATGCGTGGGGGATGGGTGGATGAGGGTATGCATGCGCGTGTGCAGGAGCACGCATGCACGAGTACACACACCTGCTGCAGGATTTACATGGGTGGCACTCATGAACACCCAGATTTCTGGGTGTTCGTGCGGGGGGGCTGCCTGTGTAAAAAAGGCCTTTTGTGTCCCAGCCAGTATGTGCCTTGGTGGTTGGCTGGAACTAGCAGGGGCTGCACCAGCTCCTGGGCAGGAAGGGTTAATGCCTGCTGAGGCTTCTTGTTTCCATAACTGTGTGTCATGGCAGGGGGCCACAGCGGGGCAAGGCTTGGGGTGGGAGTTTTGTGGGGGGAGGGGGAACGGCAGTCCATGTGAGTTGTTTGCGGGGCCGGTCGATGGAGGTGGGAGTGTGTGGAGGATGCCTGCATGGCCGTGGTGGCCACCCTGGGAGATGCCCATTAGAATTGCTCCCCACACACCACTTGAGTGGCTGCTCTGCAGCTGTGGCCACTGATGTCCCCCCCCATCGCCTTGTTCGTTTAAAAAACCCTGCTGCGTGGCTCACAGGAATATGCATTCCCCTGCTCCACCTTCAGACGGGTGGTTGGATGAGTGGCTTCTGGGTGACCATGAGTTGTAGCATCTCATTTAAAACACCCTTTCTCTCTATGCCTAGTCCCACTGGAAACAATGGGATGAGGAGTTTAAACAATGACTTGCACAAATACCTGCAGGATCAGAGCCTTAGCAGGTAACAAGGCAAAGGGTGGGAGGGTAAGCAGAGATATGGTGAAGGTGGTTGAATCATGGGGGATAAGTTTGAAACGCATTATGAGATGGTTGGGGATGAAATATTATTTATATCCCCCCCCCCCCTCACCTGCCAGATTTATTACGATTAACAACAGCAGTGATTCCCCAATGGATTCGAGGTAGCACAGACTGGCTGGCACATATTGAGGTGAGGTGGGGAGGTGTCTGGTGTATTCTGGTTTGCATTTCTATGGAGATTTTTAGAGTGGGGGTACATTTCCAACTCTGCTCCTTCCCCCTCAGCATCCGCAGTCTTTCCCAGCTGCCTAAGAATGTGAAAGGCTTTCTAAAAGTGAGGAGACCAAGGCCCATGTTCCGCAACCCCAGAAATCTTCTCCCTTTTTGCCCAGATACATAGGGCATCTTTAGACATAACAAAGATCAGGTATCCGAACTCCTAAGCACGTGTTTGGCTGTTCTGCGTAAGCACCATAACAATCCCAGCACCACTTTGGCCACCTGTTGAACACATGATGTGAACACCATTGCATCACAAGAACGATGTGCATGTTTTGGCTGAACATGTGGCCAGCATTGTGTCTAATGATATCGCATGGTGTGTTAGCAGGGACAGCGTAGGGGAACAAGACGGCAGCGCTTACGTGCTGAGGCTGGGTGGCGAGCAAAACACTGATTTGTCCCAAGATGGGCTGCATTTCTAAGCAGCGCCACATGGTGAGCACCGAGTCAAACCAGTGTTCATATCAAGGTCAAAACACACATTTAGACACCCATTGATTTTATGTCTAAAGACACCCATAGGTAGCATTCGGAATGCCTCACAATGGCCGTTTTTACACGGACACCACACACACACACACCGGGCCCACAGCAGTGTCCATGTAAAAAGGGCCTATAGTGAAATGTGCAAAACTAAGACAGACTTTCACCCAGAATAGAGTCTGTGATCACACTCGAGATGAAAATTTAGAGACACGAAGAACACTCCAAACCCGAGAGGAGTGACTCTGTAACCAGCTAGCAAAGGAAGAGAAAAAAACAGTCACTTCCCCCTCTAATTTTCCAAATACAAGGAAGCATGAGAGAAATTTTCCACTCTGCCCACTCTTAGCTAGTAGTTACCCTCCCCACAAGCCAAAATAAAGCATTCCTCTCTTACTGTCCTACTTTTCTGCCTTGGTCCTTATCACAGCTGGAAAGGTTGCTGTTCTGGATCTTGGGGGATGGGATGTCAGCATCTGTGAAGCAGCTCTCTGGAGAACATGGCAGCCAGGGAGAGGGGTCTGGAGTAAGAGGGCTACTTCCTGTGGTTTCACTGTGAGACTTCAGGGAGTCAGGGTGAAAATGTGAGAAGCAGTAACCCTAGAGTTAGCACAATTGGGAAAAGCAAATGCTGCTTTATAATTAAGTGGAAACTGTGGCTGCAGCCAGTTTATGCAGCAGCTTAGCTGGACCCAGAGAACTAGATTTGGGGCTGGATGGAAGCAGGCTGTGTTCTCTAGTTCTTGCCAGGTGGGACTGGGTTATTGCAGCATGAAGGAGTGGGACATCGTATACCTTCAGAAGTGCTTTCCTCTGCCCTCCCCTGGCTTGCAAAGTGCAGTAGTCTTGGCTTTGCACTGGAAATGAGGGGACTACAGTCCCCCCTCCCTGTGCCTATACTGCTGTCTAGATCCCACCCCCATTGTTTTCTTGCCTTCCTTGCCAGTTATCGGCCAGTCTATAACCTTACCTTTTTAGGAAAAGTTATTGAATGGGTGGTGGTTCAGCCGCTCCAGGGGCATCTGGACCGTGTCGGTTTCCTTGACCCCGCACAACCTGACTTCTGTTCAGGTTATGGCATGGAGACTGCGGTTGTGGCCTTGGTCGACGATCTTCGCCGGAGGTTGGACCGGGGTCGGACCACTCTCTTGATTTGATTAGATCTGTCAGTGGCTTTTGACACGGTTGTCCACGAGATGTTGGTGACCTGCCTGCGGAACTGTGTCGGGGTGGGTGGAATTGTTCTTGAATGATTCAGCTCATTTCTGACCAGAAGAACTCAACGTGTGATACCGGGGGATTTTTCATCTTCTGCCCGGGATCTTGTGTGGAGTTCTGCAGGGATCCACTCTGTCCCCTCTCCTGTTCAACGTGTACATGCAGCGCTTGGCCGAGATTGTGAGAGGGGTTGGAGTACAGTGCCATCAATATGCTGATAATATTAATCTCTACCTCTCATTTTCATCAGACCCAGGCCCCACAGTTTCGGTGCTTACATGGTGTCTGGCAGCTGTGGGGAACTGGATGAAGTCAAGCCGTCTGAAGCTGAATCCTGATAAGATGGAGGTGATGCTGGTGGGTAAGGATGAGGGAGGCGAAGCCCCAGTCGTTGATGGTGTGTGTCATTCCTTGGTCCCTCAGATTCAGAGTCTGGGAATACTCCTCGATTCACAGCTCCGCCTGGAAGCCCAGGTGGCAGCTGTGGTAAGGAGTGCGTTTTGTAAACTACATCTGGTCCAGCATTTTTGGCCTTACATCTCCCATCTTGCCACCATCATCCATGCATTCATCAGCTCGAGATTGGATTACTGCAACATGCTCTACGGGGGGCTGCCCTTGGTGATGACCCAGAGACTGCAGCTGGTGCAGAATGCAGTGGCCTGGCCTGGCCTCCTGATGAAGATGGGCTGCTGTGAGCACATAACACCAGTGCTTCGTCTTCTGACTAACTGCCTATTGTCTTCTGAGCCTGATTCAAAGTGTTGGTTATTACCTTTAAAGTCCTATGCGGCCTGGGACCCACCTACCTGCGGGACTACCTCACCCCTCGTGTCCTGGATCGGCCCCTGCGGTCTGCTGGNCTGTTCAGGTTATGGCATGGAGACTGCGGTTGTGGCCTTGGTCGACGATCTTCGCCGGAGGTTGGACTGGGGTCGGACCACTCTCTTGATTTGATTAGATCTGTCAGTGGCTTTTGACACGGTTGTCCACAAGATGTTGGTGACCTGCCTGAGGAACTGTGTCGGGGTGGGTGGAATTGTTCTTGAATGATTCAGCTCATTTCTGACCAGAAGAACTCAACGTGTGATACCGGGGGATTTTTCATCTTCTGCCCGGGATCTTGTGTGGAGTTCTGCAGGGATCCACTCTGTCCCCTCTCCTGTTCAATGTGTACATGCAGTGCTTGGCCGAGATTGTGAGAGGGGTTGGAGTACAGTGCCATCAATATGCTGATAATATTAATCTCTACCTCTCATTTTCATCAGACCCAGGCCCCACAGTTTCGGTGCTTACATGGTGTCTGGCAGCTGTGGGGAACTGGATGAAGTCAAGCCGTCTGAAGCTGAATCCTGATAAGATGGAGGTGATGCTGGTGGGTAAGGATGAGGGAGGCGAAGCCCCAGTCGTTGATGGTGTGTGTCATTCCTTGGTCCCTCAGATTCAGAGTCTGGGAATACTCCTCGATTCACAGCTCCGCCTGGAAGCCCAGGTGGCAGCTGTGGAAAGGAGTGCGTTTTGTAAACTACATCTGGTCCAGCATATTTGGCCTTACATCTCCCATCTTGCCACCATCATCCATGCATTCATCAGCTCGAGATTGGATTACTGCAACATGCTCTACGGGGGGCTGCCCTTGGTGATGACCCAGAGACTGCAGCTGGTGCAGAATGCAGTGGCCTGGCCTGGCCTCCTGATGAAGATGGGCTGCTGTGAGCACATAACACCAGTGCTTCGTCTTCTGACTAACTGCCTATTGTCTTCTGAGCCTGATTCAAAGTGTTGGTTATTACCTTTAAAGTCCTATGCGGCCTGGGACCCACCTACCTGCGGGACTACCTCACCCCTCGTGTCCTGGATCGGCCCCTGCGGTCTGCTGGGGGCATCCTCTTAGAGGTGCCCCAGGTGGCAACGGCTGATAGGGCGCACTGAGGCTGTGGAACTCTCTCCCAGTGGAAATTCACCTCCCTCCGGAGGATCTCTCCTCCTTCCGCAGATAGTGTAATTTGCCACGCATTTGGTGAGGGGGATGGGTAGTGGGGGGGCTTGGGGGAGTTGAGGGTTATTGATGGTTTTTTGGGTTCCAATTTTATATTTGATATGTTTTATACTGTAATATTTATACTGTTTTATCATTTATATTGTTTGCCGCTTTGGGATGCCAGTGGGCAGGAGGAAACGGGACATAAGATTTTATAATAAATAAATGTGCCCCTTACCCCCTACTCCATTTTCCCCATTGTTCTCTAACTCCCTCTTCTCACCCTCCCTCTTCTCACCCTTTCTCCTTCCTTGCTTGTTGTGAGGGGTGTGGCACAAACTTTAGGGCCTCCCTCCAGATTTCCCTGTCCTGCTCTCTCTCCATCCCTTCTATTCCCTTACTGCAAGGCTGCTAGCCAGGAAGCCAGCTATCTGAGCCAGGGCTGCAGCATAATTGCAGAGCTCAGCACAGAAGCTCAACCTGAGGTTCAGGGCTGTGATCCCATAGGGGAGGGCCTTAACCATGCCACCGATCTTCAGTCATGGCTATTCTCGACACCTCAGAGGAAGAAAGAAGGGAAAAAAAATCCAGGCAAAGTATGTTAGAAATAGAAGAAAAATCTCCCTGACCACAGTAGGTGGCTACTGAAGCATCAGATGGAAAACCCATTGTTTGACACCTCGCATAAATGTATCCAATTCTTGTTTTAAAACTAATCCGGTTCTTTGCACCCATGACTGTCCTTGTGAGTCTATTCCAGAATTTCACTCCTCTGTTAGAAATCTTACATGCAGCCTTAAATTTAGACACGTCAGCCATCCATTGAAAAGAGTGGAACTGCTTATATGATAATCACAAGTGTTTGCAAGATTAAGGCTATAGGCCCAAGTTCAAACCTGGGTTCATGTGGCATGAGAATATAGATTTAAATGATACTAGACTAGAAACAACCAACTAGCTCCTTGGAGTTTTGTGTGGCTTTGAGGGCACAGCTGGGCTCCTTACCTATGAACTATAGACCATAGCTGATACTTTCAAACACAAGCTGGGGTGGACCTGATCCTCTGTGTGCCCTATGGCAGGTGAGCACAGCCATCACACTTTGGGGCTGGCGGGGAGAGCTGGCCATGCAATCTGGTCCCCTGTAGCCATCACCAGCTCCTCCATGCCCTGGGGTGGGCCGAGGAGTTGGCCACATGGGGCTGGATGCTCTAACTCCTGCCGTGCTGCAGGATTGGGCCCACTGCTGCTAGGTAGCTGTTGGGGGAGTGGAGGAGTGCATGTGATCCTCGCTCTGACTAACAGCTGATGATTGTGGAGAGGGGGGGGGGAGTCTGGGAGGTGCATACACCCCTCTCCCCACGTAGGAGGGGTGTTGGGCGGGTGGATCAGGGGGAGAGGGGCCTGCTCCTCTCACCCACCCAACAACTGATCAGGAGGAGGGGGCCTGGGAGGAGTGCGTGCCCCCTTCCCAGGCCCCCTCCCTTCAAACAGCAGTTGGGCAGGTGGAAGGAGCTTGTATGCTCTTCCAAGGCTCCCCTCTCCCTGCCTAACAGCTGATCGGGGGGGAGGGGGCCTGGGAAGAGCTTGTGCCTCCTTCCCAGGCCCCTTTCCTAGGATCATCATACCTCCTCTTTAAAAAAGAATGCTTATGAAAAATACATGGGGCAGGGCTGCATTGATTCCAGTGCAGCCCTGCAACATGTATTTTTCATAAGTGTTCTCTTCTAAAGGGGAGGTATGGTAACTGTACCCCTTCCCCCTGATCAGATGTTAGATGGTGGGGAAGAGGGCACGTGCTCCTCTCAGGCTCCGCTCCCATGTGACACTTCTCTAGGCCTGATCCACAGATGGCCCAGCCACCTGGGAGGCGGGCCCTTTGACCACTTTTGGCAACCTTACTACACGCTGCATCTCCAGCCTTTTTCCGAGGATGCATCGTGTAGTAACTGGCTGCCTGTCTCAGGACAGGGTGAGCATCTTGCAGTCTCCGGGCATACGAGCCACTGCATCTCATGGTAACATTGCCCAAAGTGGGATAAGGCTGCCCAAAGTGGGATAACATCTCAGGTGGTTGCACCCAGCCACCCAAAGCTGTCAGAGATCTGGACACCCAGTCTCAATTGAAGTGAGTGCATTAATGAGAGAGGGATATCCCAGTCCCCTAGGTGCCTTTGAAAGTCTCAGCCTGCATATTTAAAAGTGCACACTTAACAGCATAGCAATTCAGAATATTGTGTATGCCAAGCCTTGGTATAAGTGGGTACAACTCTGTAGGGTTTAATTGGGGGCCCCCATGTTCAGTGTGGGATAAAGATACCTTAATCTTAATTTTTACATTTCTTGACTTGTTTTTTAAAAAATAAAACATTACTGATCCTCCATGTAATTCCAACAGAAAAAAGAAAGCAGCACATATAAGCATAAACGCTAATTTCTTTGTGCTCTTTCACAATTGCCTGATCAACTCAAAAGTATATGCAACTAGGGAAGAAGCAGAACAAATCCGTGTGCAACATTCCTGCTGTATTTGTGTTAATTTGCCATCTTGTAAATAACTAGAAAGTGATAGCTTATGTGCTTAATGAATCTTCAGTCCCTTATCACTGAATTATGTTAAAATTGTAACAAACCAATAGAGGTATGTTTCTATATTTTGCTTTGCAAATTAGCCTGGAAGTCTAGTCCTTACAGAATCCTGGCCACTTTAAATTTTGATGTTATACACATTTTTGAGTCGCCTTGTGTTTTCACTAAGTAGGCATGCAGTCGCTGATCCTGCAAAAACGTATAAACCAATTCACATGTCATAAGAACATAAGAGGTGCCATAGTTGATCAGACCAATGGTCCATTGAACCCAGTATCTTAACAGTGGCCAGTCTTGGTCACTTTGGAGAGTACCCAGCAGGTCATCATGGAGTGATCCAGTCCCTGTCCTGCTGTTCTCTCCCAGCTCTTGAAAGTCAGAGGTAGCGTCCGCTGACCTACTCATGAATTGGTTATTTAGTGCCAGCGGTGTACCTGGCACTGTACAATCAACAGTTATATACAGGTCCCTACCCCCAGCGGCTTACAACCTGGGAGACAAGAGAGAGGTGCTTGACAAATAGCCATTTATGGACCTGTACTTCAAGAATTTATCCGATCCTTGTTTGATCCCAGCTAGGCTACTGGCCTTCACAACATCCTCTAGCAACAAGTTCCACAAATTAATTGTGCATTGACTGAAAAAGTACTCCCTTTAGTTTGTTTTAAATCTGCTGCCAGTTTCATGGAATGTCCCCTAGTACTAGTGCTATTTGAGAGGATAAATAACAGCTCCCTATTTACTTGCTCCACAACCACTCATGATTTTATAAACTTCTATCATAACCACTCTGTCATCTCTTCTCCAAATCGAAGAGCCCTAACTTATTGAGCCTATCTCTTGTACGAAAGCCGTTCCATACCATTGATCCTTTTTGTTACCCTTCTCTGCACTTTTTCCATTTCTACTATACCTTTTTTGAGACGGGGCAACCAGAACTGCACACAATATTCAAGGTGTGGTTGCACCATAGATTTATATAGTGGCACTATGATGTTTTATCCTCTATCCCTTTACAAATAATTCCTAACATTATGCTGGCCTTTTTGACCACCACTGCACACTGAGCGGAGGTTTTCAATGAACTGCCCACAATGACTGTAAGGTCCTTTTCCTGAGTGGTAGCCCCTAATGTAGAACCTAGCATTATGTAGGTAGAGGGCGTTAACACATGAGACAGTAGCCCACATCAGATGGGTGGCCACCTGCCTGTCTATTTGGTAGCCACCAGATGTTTGCCTGAACCTGCCGCACCCCGTAACCCCTACTCATGGCGTTGTCGTAGAGGATGTGGAGCCTGCCATGTGGGTGTATGCTAGCTAAGATGAGAGAATGTGCGCCCACATAGCCAATTCCCATCTGTTAGGGTGCTCACAGCCTCCACATGTGTGCCAGGACCATAGAGTCCTGGGCAGAGTGCCTTAGAGTGGTCCAGGGAGTGAGTGCTCCCTCCACTCACACTCCCACAGGAGCTGCGCCTGTTTACTTGTGCTATTTGGAACACTTCAAAAAGTGAAAATAAACAGCGAGGGCAGTTTCCTGTACCTGGGGTCACCACGGCTGTGTATCAGGAGAGGGGAGAGGTTCGGGGTGGTGCACAGGACCTGCCCATCTGTTCTATTCATCATGCAGAACCGGTGACTGGCGGCTGCGCATGGGCTCCACGCAGCAACCCTGGACTCCAGAGGGCTAATCTCTTTGTTTTCATCCATAGTTAGGATTATTGTTCCCTACGTGCATCACTTTGCACTTGTCAGCATTGAATGTCAAATGTGAAATGCATGGCACAGATCTTTGCAGGAAAAGAGCTATAGTCTTTTTGAACAGAAGTATTTTTTCCACTCATCAACTATGAAAAAGAGGTGAACTGGTTGCCCTCTAATTGAAGAAGTTCCCATTATCTAAGGCTCACACACCACATGGAATATCCACCTGAAAATAAAAGCTTTTCAGAAAATAAGCAGCATGAGGGAACAGGCTTATAATTTCAGGTCATAAATATTGAAGGAGGTTCTCGGTGATATGGAAACATGGCACCCAAAGAATTTGGGACATGTGTAGGGGTTGTCCTTCCTTAACAAAGAAATTGAAAGACTTGCCAGAGACTCTGGGGATTTCTGGTCTGGTGAGGATGGCTCAAGGGCCCTTTTTACTTGGGGTGTGTGTGTGTGCACCGTGGTCCATGTGCGGTGGTGGTGGGGAATGGTGTAGATGGGCACACACCCACCTCCACCCATCAGCATACACCGAGCAGCCACTGTTTTCACTGGTTGCTCCGTGCATGGGGGATGGGTTGAGGTGGGTGTGCATGTGCGCAGGAGCACACACACACACCCAAACCCACCCGCTGTGGGATTTACATGGGCAGCACCCACGCATGAACACCCTGAGTGTTCATGTGTGGGTGCCACCCGTGTAAAAAGGGCCAACGACAGGCAAGATTGTCTTTAGCCTTCTGGTTTTATATCTCTTCCCAGAATTTGGCAGCATTAGCTAGTATAGTGTTGGGTATTTGTGGCAGGACAGAGGGCTGTAGGGCTACTAGCTCTTTAAGAGAGCTAGTGCATGCACAGAGGCGGCATGAGCTGAGCCACAGGATGGTGGCTCTTTAAGAAAGTAAAAGACTGGCCTGAGAGCTGGATGGACTAGGCTCCAGTGAGAGAGGAAAAGCTGAATGTGGGCTAGGCTGAGCCAGCCCATTGGGGCTTAATATGGTGAGTGGGGACTTGGAAGTGACTGGCCCTTTTAAGAGCTGGGAAGCTAAGGGCCTAGCCAAACCCACTCTGGAATATAAGAGAAGCCAGAACCAGAAGAGAGGCAGTCTGTGTCTGGCTGTGGCCAGAGACACATCTCGACTAGATTGCAGCAGGAGCCCTCTCCAGGGTCCTGAAGGGTGGTGAGTATCTGGGGATAACTATGGATGGCTTAAGTGCTAAAGGGATACCTGAGAGTGGCCAGGAGTGCTGGGCTGCCTGAAAGGCCCAGGGACTGGAGCTGTGTAAGACTGTACTGCTGACGACCAGAACTGTGAACAAGCCAGCCAGAGGATTATTGCCTGACTGAACTGGAGCTAGATAGGGCCAGGGTTGCTGGAGGGCTGTTTCCTGCCATTAGAGAGGAAGCCTATCATGTGTAGTATGGTGGAAAGACTGTATGTACAATGAGCAAAAGACATTGAACTAATTGCAAGTGACTGAGTGCAATTCCCCAAAGAGACCACAAGTCCTAGGATCTGATCCTGTGGTGACTTACTCCAGGGAACTGCACTTTGTTACAGTATTCTTCTGTACGAGGAGTGACTCAATAGGCTAGGGATTTTCATCTTAGACAACTGAGAGGATATCATAGTAGCTTATAAAATCATGCATGGTGCAGAGCAAGTAAACAGGGAACTGTTATTTGCCCTTGTCCCGGGCCCCCTAAGTTTGTGCCCGGTCGGCTTCCAGATACGGGGCCGGCCGGGCGGGGAGCCCCCCTTTCTCTCCAGCGTGACCCTTTGAGGGACAGGGATGATCCCCTGCCCTCCTGCTGGGACACTCCGCAGGCCAAGGCCTGTGTCTAGGGTTCCCTACCCCGCACCCTCTTGCCCCACCCCTTATCTTGCCGTGAGCTAGACTTCCCTTTGTTCCTCCGGCTTTCTCAGTCTCGTGCCGTTACAGCCACTGTCCTCTACCCAGCCTTCCCCCTCCGCCGGATCCTCTCACCCCCCTAAGTGTCTCGCCCTCGTCCTCCTTTATGCGGCCCCCGCCTCTTCCACACGTGCGCCTGCTTGTCTCCAGCTTCCTCGGGGCGCTCCCTGATGACGTCACCGGTCCGTCACTCTCGGAGATTCCCCGCTCTGTTTTGCCTGGGGGCTCCTCCCTCCCAGCGTAGCCGCTCTCCTCTCAGGCGGCTCTTCCTCACTGCCGGTCCTTCTTTTGCCACTGCCGCCCGACAGGGCAACAGCTGGGCTCGGGTAAGCCTCGTCCTCCTCGCCGAGTTCCCCGCATCCCTCAGCGGCACCCGGGTCTGGGCCGCCTGGCCTGTCACAGCCCTTCTGCAAAATACTAGAAATTAACTGGTAACAGATTTAAAACAAATAAAAGGAAGTAGTACTACACTCAGTGTACAATTAACCTGCAGAACCTGTTGCCAGAGGATGCAGGGAAGGTCAATAGCATAACTGGGGTCAAAAAAGGATTGGATAAATTCTTAGAGGATAAGTCCCTTTGTGGCTATTCATCAAGTTAATCGGGGAATGTGACTTCTGACTGTCAGGGTCTGTGAGTGAATAACAGGAAATGAATTGCTCCATTATGACCTGTTGTGCAGTTCTGTGAAGCAACCAGGACTGGCCACTGTCAGAGATAGGATGCTAGACTAGATAGACCATTAGTCTGATCCACCATGGCACTTCTTACGTTCTTATCCATATTGATGTCCAATCCTTCTTTGAATCCTTAGTATTTAAAGTCTTGCATTAAAATATACAAATGTCAAGAGTAGTTGACATTTCATAGTTGCTGGAAATTGTAGCTTTTAAGCGCTGCAACTTGCATAGCCATATGCTCAAATGGTAGTTTGCTATATACTGGAGATGACAGTTAACCACCATCAGTAGTTAAGGTAAAGGAATCTTCAAGATGAGGTGGAGATGCATCAAAACAAAATGTGAATTAAGCTGGGCTGGCAGTCCAGCAAGCAAAGACACGATCCTCTGGGAAGATGGCACTGGTACAAGTCCTATTGAACTACGTGGGCCTGATGTTGACACGATCTACCATGTGTAAGGGTGTTAACACATGAAACATTGCCCCACTTTTGCCCCCATTAGCCTCAGATTCACTTCCTCATGTGTCGTGGGGTGGCCAGATGTTCGCCCTGGAACTGTCCTGGGGCTGTTCCACACAGCATCCATGCTGGCAATATGGAGCATGCCATGTGGGCAACTCCAGGGTAACGCACTGTCCTGCCCCAGGCCTGCATCCTGGGGGGGCATACAGCATCCACATGGCTGCCCCATGCCCCCATCTGTTGCGGGGTGTGTGTACACATTCAGCACCACAGAGTCATGGCCAGAGGCTAGGGTGCCTGAGGACCAACCACAACTCGATGGCGGAGGTGTGAGGAGCATAGGCCTGTCTCTTATACACATCTAGATGTGTATAAGAGACAGGCCAGAGGCTAGGGCGCCTGAGGACCAACCACAACTCGATGGCGGAGGTGTGAGGAGCATAGGCAGACTACAGCAGGGAGAAATGCCTGCCTGTTTGGTGCAGTCCCAGGTGGAGCCTGCAGGTACTGGCTGTGGGGGGCAGGGGGGAGGACTCAGAGCGACTACAGGCTCCTGGGGCCTCCCCTCTCATGGGAAATCATGCTGCCTGGGACAACTGCAGTTTTTAGAAAGGTGATGATTATTCAAAACCATTCTTGAAAACATTTGAGACAATTTAGTGATTTCTGTAAAGCTGGATTTCTTTCTCATTTTTAACTCCTTCTAGGCTACAACCACTTGATAAAACTTAAGCTTAACAACTGTAGAAGTTAGAAGGAATTTTTAAACAGTGTAATTTAAAATAACCTGATAAATGTTGACAAGCAAATAATGTTTCAAAATGCAGAACCCTAAAATTCTGCAGAGCATGGAGAATTACTTAGTTCTCCTCTGCTGTTGTATCTGGCATATTTCTGTTACTGTTAATCTGCATTAAAAGAACATTAAACTTCAAAGTTAACTCAATGTATTTTCACGATGCAAATCAACAAAAAACTTTGGTACATTGTTTTGCCCCTTTAGAAATAAAATACAATATCTCCTCCTACAGCCCCTAGTTGTGCAAATAATCCTAACTGTCATGAATATTCCCAGAGACCAGTCTGGTCTATTAACTTATGAATGAATGTGTCTTCTGAATACCATAACAAGCTTTGCTGTAAGAGCTCTGTGTCTTTTGCAGGGATACTTGCCAGGACCAGGCTACCCTGAGCAGACTTATTTTGCTGCTCCCCTTCCCATAGCTGCAGTGCCAGTGGGTGGGCAAGGCCAGGGTAAGTCCTTTCAGGATCAGGGCCAAGGTAGCAGGTGTTATTAGAGGCCTCGTATAAGTTTGAGAAATTAGAGGCCAAAGGACAAAAGCCAGGACACAAGACCACCTGCATCAAAAACATCAGAGGGGGTCAGAGCCAGGAGATTGGTTTGAAGGAGCAAGTTCAAGGCTGGGAGTCAAGGAAAGGTCAGGATGGAAGTGGGGGGGGCGAGGTGGAGGTAGACGGCAGCATGTGAAGCAGGTTGAGTCAGGAGAGAAGTGGCCTAGGGTTCAAGATTAGGCTCCTTCTACTTGGGCCAGGGCATGGAGCAGCTCTGAGCTGTGGCTCTGAAGCAGGCTTATGTACTGGACTGGGAACTGCCAGGAAACAATTAGGAAATGGTTACTCCCATGTTTCAGCTGGGACTGCTTAGCCACTGAAGCACTGCTTGACTGCTGCAGCCAGAAGCAACTAGTCAGCCATGCATCAGGGCTATGCCTTTAAGGGTGTTTTTACACAGATGCTAAGTCCGTATTTACTTTTCTATCCCATGCTTAAAAGTCCATTTAAATGAGTTTTCCTGGTATAACAAGCCTGGGTTTACAATTAACTCCATGCTTATAGCATCTCTTTTTAAAGTGTTTATAGTCCCAGGTTAAAATAAGCTTGGGTTTCGGTCCGTGTAAACAATAAGTCTGGGCTGACCTTAAAGTGATCACAGAGACTGCTAGCAAGATCAAACCTCCACTCTACCCAGGACCATCTCTGTGTTCTCATACAAACATGTGAGCGCAGGGTGATTGGATTACACCTGTAATGTAACCACAATGCATTGTGCTAGTGTTAAAACGTATTAACTGTTTTGTATGCTATCCCAGGCTAAAATTCCAATCCGAAATAGAAATGCCCATCTAAATGCATAGCATGGAATAATAAACTGACTCTATCAGTGTCAGTCTGCCTGGGATCATGTCTGTGTAGAAACACTCTTAGGCCATTTTTAGACAAGCGTGGCAGCGCCCGCTCTTGTTTGCCAAAAGACCCAGCAGCCCGACTTACACGTGACGCCGCCACCAAATGCGGGCGACGTGCATCCATTTCCGGCTGCGTATGAGCAGCCTCGATCGCCGACCCGGTCAGTTCACGGCTGGAAATGGATGTGCATCGCCCACGCATGCACGTATTTGGTGGCGGCATCATGTGTAAATCGGGCTGCCGGGTCTTTTGGCAAACAACCACGGGCGCCGCCACGCTTGTCTAAAAACGGCCTTAGTCCTGAAACCCAGTCTCAGACTAGTGCTGGGGTTGTGGGGGCCCTACTCCTTTCTAAACACTGTACAGCTATTTGACACATGGAGAGCAGAAGTGCACCCACAGTGCTGGCTCCATTCTGGGACTGTGCTTTGGCTGGGGTGGAGACTGCTCTTGCCCCCTGTTGATCAGCAGATCAGATCAGTGGAGAACAGGAGTCCACGGTGGACCTGGCTCAGCCTTCTGGAGGTGGCACCAAGGAATAATCTACAAAACTCTCAGAGCCATGGGGAGCTTCAGTGCCTTGCAAGCTCCATGAGTCACATGTCACCCTCAGAAGGGCACTGTCTCAGACAAGGTGTTCACCTTGTCCCAAAGGCAGGCCAGCCCTGCTATTGGCATGACCATTGGTCACACAAGGACACCCATGCAAGCAGAAGGGGAAAGTGGCACCTCATCATTTTATGAATATGGTAAACATCTAAGATCTTGAATCATGTGAGCACAGGAAATGTATGGGCATACCTGCCCACTCCTTTCTCATGCTTCAACCTAAGTCTTGGTTCTGTAATAACTCTAGGCCATGCTCTTCTCTTTTTGGAAAGTAAAGATGGTGGACTGACAAACATAAAATATAAAGAATGTAGCAGAACACACAACAGGAGAAAATTAAATAATTTCTGTTAAGAGCAGAAAGTATGTAAGTCTACACAAGGCCCAAATTATGTGGAAAACGTGGAAGAGCCACGTGAACTCTAGATTTGAGAGGCAAAGTCATCTCAAGAAGAATTCCTTCAAATATTTCAAAAAGTCCAAAATCAAACTGTCTTGCAATGGTTTTCCCCTTCAACAATCCTCTGCTGTCAAGAACTCTTAATAAAGATGACCAGTTGGGTCGTATACAGAAAGGCAAGTCATTCATAACTCTCTGGACCTGCATTGTTCAAGCAGAAAGCAGAATTACTGTGTCTAGACAAAGGGTGAGGAACCTTCCCCTCCCCTGCAAGGGCCACTTTAGAAATTAGTACAAGTTTTTATACAAGACAGGTGGGCAGGGGGGGTCTATGGTCGTTACGTGGTGTGGATGTGTGGGTGCCATGCATTGGGCGGGGGGGGGGAGGGGGCGGTGCATGGGTCATGGGAGTGTACAACCCTATTCAAACAAGACATCCCCTACGTGGATGGTGAGTGTCCATGCATGGGGGTGTCTCGTGTGAAAACACCCATAGAAGTTGTGGATGAGGGTTGCTTAAGGGATGCACTCAGCAAGAGGAGGGTTCAGATCATGGATCTGTGTTCCTGTCTTTATGTGCATTCCCAGCTCTCTGATCTCTTTTCCCTGAGCTCAGTTGTTAATTGATTAGGGGTAGGAACTGGATCCAGGGAAATGGAAATAGGCCAAATAAAAACTAGCCATGGGTTGGTTCTGCATCCCTGGTCTAGACCCTTACTCTGTTGAAGGAGATCCAAAAGTCATGTGACCATCCATAACTGACAAGCATATATTTTTATATTTACCTTCATAAATATATATAATACATAAATATTTATATGCATATATAATACTATTGAGGCCTGAACATTAGATTTGACCCAAGAGAAATCTCCATCTTGTGAGATCTTCTGCCTCCTTCTTCTGCACTTGCATAAGAATACCGTCTCGTTCTCATAGCCATCAGAGGAAATTGAATATGTCTTGCATTATCAATTCTATAACAAATCCATCAGGACTGGAAGAAGGAGGCAGAAGTTCTCACAAGATGAAGATTTCTCTTGGGACATATCTAATGTTCAGGCCTCAATAGTATTATAAATACTGGCATTCCTAGTAGCATTGGAATCAGTTCAGCAAACTCTGGTACTCAGAATAACAACTGCCTATTGCCTGAGAATCTAAGCTAACATTTAAGAAAGAAAGAAAGAAAGAAAGAAAGAAAGAAAGGCAGACTTCAGTCTATAAAGAAACAAAAATACCAAAGTCAAAGGCAGATTTGTTAGCTGGTCTCTAGCTCTAATAAAGAATGCATTCCTGATACTGTTTGGGAAACTTTTCTTGGGATAAGAAATGATGGGACCAAAATCAACTTGACTGTGTAGACTGGAGTTATGAGGTGTTCCAAGCTGCTAAACGGCGGTGCAAACCTGAAATGGAAAACACTGTGGGGACAGGAATGGGTCCTAAATTTGTGCTGCTCAAGGACAAACTTTTTCCTCAACAACTGATACACAGTACCTTACTACTTCTGCACTTTGTATATGAAAGAGGATATGCTATTATACTACCTTGGACAGGACAAACATTTTTATAATGTGGCAGCACCCATGCATGAACACCCAGAATTCTGGGTGTTCATGCGTGGGTGAGTCTCACGTAAAATCAGAAGTGGGTGGTAGGGATGGGTGAACAGAACCGAGTTCGGAAACTCGGTTCAGTTCGGAAGTTCGGTTCAGCCAACTGAACTATTCGAGTTTGGTTCGAACTCTGAACTTCCGAACAAAGTTCGGAAATTCAAACCCCATTGAACTAAATGGAATATTATCTTTTAGGGATGAGCGAACAGAGCCAAGTTTGGAAATTCGGTTCGGAAGTTCAGTTCAGTCCGAACTCTGAACTTCCGAACCGCATTCGCCCATCCCTAGTGGGTGGATGTGCATGTGCGCTCTCTAATGCCCACCCACGTCCACCCATCACCCACGCATGGAGTAACCGGTGAAAACGGCGGTTGCTCCATCCGTGTAGGTGGGTGGAGATGGGTGTGCACCTGTCTATACCCTCCCCCCCGCCATGCACTGCACACAGACTGGCGTGAATACCGACTCTCCTGCGCTGCAGCCTGTGTAAAAAGGGCCTTAGATTGAAACCACTTACTAGGGAGTAGTCCCATTGAAGGCAATAAGAAAACTCTGGAGTAGGTGGGTTGAGGATTGTGGCCTTTTCCTCCCTATTGATATAAATTCATTTTCTGGTTTCCTAACTCCCTGGAGCCAAATACTCTTCCTTGAAGAACATGGAATATGATCTCTCTGGTCTCCTAGAATAAGCATGTCCTTCATGACAAATTGCCACCCCACCCTGAAACACCTCAGGTGGTTGTAATGGGAGGCTACGCCACAAGGCTCTGCAGGACTGAGAGCTCAGCTCCTTCTAACACACACTTTGCCACAACATGGCTGAGCCGCCTCCTGTTACATTTGGTGGAGAAGGTAGGCAAGGTAGTCATCCCCTGATACCAGGGGAGTCAGAGGTGGGAAGGGTAGGGAAAGGGGAAATACGAAACAAAAGGAAAAGAGAAGGCTTCTGAAGGTTGATATGTAAAATTACCATCCTTCTGGGTTTGACCTGGAGTCTCCTGGTTTTAAACCATCGTCATCTCTGGGAACTAGTGGAAGCCTCAATTTCTCCTATTTATAGGGTAACAGGATAACTTAGGCTGTTTTCACACAGACGCCCCCCGTGGGAATGCCATGGTGGGTGCGGGGGGGATTGCTGGGTGCTCATGGGAACACTGTGGGTGGGGGTGCGTGCACCCTCCACCCACATCCACCCATCACCCACGCATAGAGCAAAGGGCGCCAATGTCCAATGCTCCGTACGTGGAGGTGGGTGGGTGGGTTGTGGGAATGCACCCCCACGCACCACTCATCCACCACGCTGCCCACCCATCCCCCCACACATCCACGCCTGTTAGAAAAGGGCCTTAGAGAAACTGGGTTTTCAGGGGATCAGTGGGGGTGAGGCCATGTCAAAAGGAAGTGGAAGAGCCTCTTTTGTCTTGTCCCCTTTTTTAAGAGGGCCATGACTAGGGTGGCCAGATATGCAAATTTTCAAGTGGAGGATATTTCTTGGCAGGAGGATATGGCTGCTGTACATTGGTCTAAGATGGCACCCTGCATCAATTATGGAAGGTTCACCTGGGTATGGAAAGTTATTTAGAAGTAGATTTGGAATGACCTTTGGTTAAGACTTTGTCCAGAATAAGAACTGAAGAAATGCCATTGGCAATGACTAGGGGTAGGAGGGAGGGAGTTCCCAGAGGCTTTGCTCGTGTGATTGGAATGTGGTGGAGTATACTGTACATTATGTTCTTGAGTGTCCTCTGACACAGAAGTATAGGGACCAACACATCCCCTGTGAGAAGGACTTCCCTTGCCATTTTTCCTCAAAAGAAAAAGTAATTTGGCTGCTCCAACAGCACGATCCGACAATAGTACGGAGACTGGCCATCTTTGACTTTAAATTAGAGGCAGATAAGCGCTCTAAGAACGGAAATGAGCTGTGAAGCCCTTGGGGACCAATTATTATAGGTTGGATCCTTATATTAATTTTATCCCTTGTTGGAGCTCTATTTTATTTTATTTCATTTATATGTTTTATTGTTATATGATTGTATTACATGTTTTGTTTGTGGTTTGTACCATTCGTATGTTTTTGTAATGGCCTTATGGCTATGCAATAAATTGAACCTGAATTGCAAATTTTTGAGGACACTTATGAGAAATGCAGCCCTGCAACCTGTATTTGTGTCCTCTAAAATGTGCATATCTCACCACCCTAGCCACGACATTACAATGTTTTGAAGGTGACATGGCCATGACAGAAAAGGACAGAAGAATCCCTTTGCCCCAGTTCCTTTCTCCATGTCCCCGCCCCCTTCAGGTCAAAGCCTCAGAGAAGGTGGCAAACTTACCATGTGGCACGTAGATACAGGAAAAGGAATTCCTGGATTATTTTGTAGAAGTAAAACCGAGTTGGGGTACTTAGAATTTTCCCAGATTCTCTGGGTGGGTGGGTACTCTTCTGAGCAGCTATTGCACATATTACTATAGCTGTGGGTGGAATTCTGGATCTCTTTAAATAAATAGAAATTTGGCTATTAACTTCAATGGAGTCAGGATTTCAAACTAATAGTGCAATCCTTCAACAGATAATGCATGCACTAACAACCAGTTTGCACACAAATCACATTGAAGTGGATAGGACTTGCATGTATGATGACTGCTAGCACACACATTATCTGCTGAAAGATCTCACTGTGAATCTCCATTTTTATTTGCCTTATTCTGAGATTTCCTCTGTGAATGGAGAAAACTACCAAAACTCCAGTATGACCCCTTGTGCAAACTGCAGCATCTGTCAGGGGAACCTGGCAATTTGAGATAATGTGGTTTCTGCATCTCAAGCAGGGAGAGTCTGGCCTCAAAGAGCAAGTGAATTCTTACTTTGATTGATCCCAGAGATTCTATGAGGGCTCTGCATTCTTGGAAACAAGCCTCATCCTGCCTAGAAATGCTCCATTGTGGCTCTTGCCTAAAGTGGTTTTAATCACACAAGGTCAAAATCCTGGGCAACATGATAGGGAGCTCAGCTGGGTGGGAAATGGGAGCTTTTCTTGGTGGCTGGCAGGGAGGCAGCATCTTTACTGGTAACCAGGAAGTCCAACATTGGCCATCCACACCATCTTGCCAATGCAGGGCCTGAAACATGTATTTTTTGTGTTTCTTAAACATTTGCACAGGTGCCAACCATAGCAGATACCATATTCTCTAGGTTTCTGTTGGGACCAAAATACACTAGATGTGAATAAGACACTGTAAAAGGGCTTTGCTGGAGTTGTTTGCTACTATTGGGGCTGGATGTGGAACACCTAGGGCTCCCCTGCCCCTTCCTCTGCCTTCTGTATACTGCTCCCTGCTCTTGCAGGCAGCTGCCTGGGGCAGTGACAGCCACTGAAGGCCAACAGCAAAGGCTGCCGGCTGTTTGTAGCTGTAGGGCTGGTTAGGGTTTGGGTTCTTTTTAGTTGAATGTTAATGTTTTTATGGGGGATATGGGCTGGAGGATACACAGGGAGAGACTCGCTACCCTGGGCGAGACTGAGATGGGGGAGTTGGGGAGAATAGGGTGCGAGGGCTTGAGCCCTCACCCATGGTGCCTTTGTGAGAGGGAGGGGCCTAGGTTTGGGAACAATGGGTGTCTTCAGACGTTACGTGAACACGGTGAACCACGGTGAATACCCACCTGTGGTCACCGTGTGCCGTACGTCTGTTTGCGGCGCGCCAGATGTTGGCCACGGTCAATACCCACATGGGGTTCGTTTGAACCACGCTTCCCGGGCTAGCCAGGGGAAGGTCCCGGGAAGCGTGGTCAAACGGACCCCGGGCCGTGGCCAAGGAAAAGTAACGTCTGGCCGTGGCACGATCGGCCGGACGCGGCGGCCGCATTGGCCCCGCCGCCCGCCCGTCTCCTCGGAGGGCGGGCGGCGGGGTGCGTGGAGGGGGCGGGGCCATGCGGCCGCACGTTGCACCGCACGGCCCCGGCCCCTCCCACTTTCCCCGCCGGGATCCCCCCGGCACGTCTGTTGTGCCATTACGGGGTGACCCCGGCGGGGAACGAAGCCGGTGGTGCCGGTACAGGGCCAAAGGGCCCCGTATCGTCTGAAAGTACCCAATGGTGGGGACTCCTGTTTGAGAGACAGAGGAGTGGGAAGGATGGGATGGTTGGGCATGAGTGGGGTTTTTTTTTTTAATGTTCGCTTTATATGTATTTTTTCATCATTGGGAAGCGAGAGTTGTGAAGTGATGAGTGGGATGGTTGGCTTTGGGGAGGGGTGGGACTTAATTTGTATACATTTCGTGACAAAGTTGTGTTAAAATTGTTGTAAACCCCCTTGAGCCATTTCTTGGGATAAAGCGGGGTATAAATTTGAATAATAATAAATAACGTACTTATGCTCACAGAGAGAGAGACTTTACAGTATTTCTTATAGCACAGTTCGCCCTGACTCCAGCCCCCGTCTTTCTCTATCCCCCTGCTGTATTTATGCACTTTCCCCACAAACCTTCTAGAGAAATTGCCCCAACCCTTGCCTCAGGTTGAGCCCTGCCATAACAGGGCAAGCAGTCCTGGGAGTTCCCCTCTCTCTTCTTCTTCTAATCTAATCTCTTTCAAAAAAGAGCTGCCCCTCAGCTCTTGCATTCCTTGTGGTCATTCCATTCAGAGCTTTCCTTGCCGGTTTCATTTAACAAACCTATGCCTGCGTGCCGGAGTCTCCACCCAGCCTCTTAACAAGTAGAGATCTCATGTGCGTAGCTCCAGACAGGATGCAAGCCCTCTCCCTTTCTTTGTCCTTATGAGCATAAGAACTGCCATATGAGTCAGCCCAGTGATCCATCCGGCCCAGCATCCTGTCTCTGACAGCAGCCAGTACCATTTCCTTTAGAGGAAGTGTACAAACAGGTCATATATGGAGCAGCCCGTTCCCTGTTTACTGCCAGATCTTCAAAGTCAGAAGTTTCATCTCTGGAAACAAATTGGTTAATAGCTGTTTATGGACCTATTGGCCATATACTTGTTCAGTCCTTTTTTAAAACTCTGCTATGCTGCTGGCCATCACAACATCCATTTGCAATGAGTTCTGTAGGTTAATTCTGCATTGCATGAAAAAGTACCTCCTTTTTTGTTTGTTTTAAACCTGCTATCAATTAATTTAGCTTGATATCCCCTAGCTCTAGTTGTGATAGGGGTTGGGATCTCTCCTAGGGATCGGCGAACACGGTTCAGAAGTTTGGAGTTCGGCCCAAACTCAGCCTGTTCAGACAACCGAACCGAACTTCCTAATCGAACCCTCGAACTTCTGAACAGTTCGGAAAAGTTCGGATGAGTTCGGGGGCAGGAAAAACTTGACTTTGGGTGGAAAAAATGTGACTGGAAGGGGAGGCAGCTGAGGACCAAACTTCCTGGCACCAGGGGTGGACACAAGGGGTAGTTTCAGGGCCAAAAATACTGATACCAAAAAAATTTCAGTTTCGGTACTGATAGCACTTTTTTTGAATGTTTGGCCAAGTTCGGCTGAACCGAACTCCGTCGAACCGAACAGCTGAACCCGAACTCGGGTTTCGAACTGAACGTCTGAACATCCGAACGGCATTCTGTTCGCCCATCCCTAGTCTCTCCTCTGTTCCCCCTTCCCCAGGCCTGTTTCCCCACTTACAGTCTCCACTGGCCAGAGCTCTCTCCAGAACTGCCTGTCTTTAAAGGAGTAACTATTCCTGCCATCGTGTCCTTGGAGGTTCCCAGACACACAAATTAAATTAATGTGTTCACCCAATTATCTAACCTGGGATATTCCCTTAATGTTGATATCCGTACCACACAAACACCCTAAAGCTTGGTTAAAAGAATTTTATATTTTTAAAATCAGATAACGTACAAGACAAGACTGATTCAAGAAGAATTCAAAAGATTACACCAGGAAAAATTCACTAAAAATTCCCTAACTAAGAGTGATTTCAGACGTTACGGGTTCCTGAATCACCACAGTGGATTCCCAGTAGTGGTGAGCCAACCAACCACCCCCCATGGTCCAGGAAGACCCCGAACAGACGTGACGGGACTGGGACCACGGCAGGGAATTGGGCCGACAGACCACGGCCTGGGGCAGCGCAACAGACGTGATGCCGATTCCAGGCTGTGGTCAAACACCCAGAAGGCACCGGGAGGGGCGGGTGGCAGACATGGCCGACAGAGGGCAAATGAAGCCAGAAGGAAACGCCCATACAAGGGAAATGGGAAGGGAGGGGGAGGAGGGAGAAGAGCCGTCGAGGCAGTACACACAACCGGCACAGAGAAAACGAGGTCACAGCGGAACACACAGCACAAACACACGCCCGGGTGCATACACACCAGCACAGGACAGCCAACACACATGGCACAAGGGGCAAAAGGGGGAGGGGGGAGCTGGGTCCAGGGAAGCGGGGGGGACCGGCCCGGGGGCAGGGCAGGACACGGGGAACAGCATCCAAAACCCCGACAACAGCACAGGCAGCACGGGCAACCCCATAGCTACACAGGCAGCCCTGGCATGGGGGGACCCCCCAGGGGTGGAGCACAGGCACAGGGGGAGGTCACATGGATAGGGAGCGGCCTGGGAATGGTCCAGGAGGCAGACAGGGACCCCATGCGCTGGCAAGGGTGCGATGAACAGGACGGAGGGTAGCCAGAGCCAAAGAACTGAGCAGGTGAGCCAACCCCTCCCCCCTGGAGGATGCCGGGAGGTGCAGTCCAGGGGGCCCAGAACCCCACGGTCACAGAGTCAACCTGGGGGTGGGGGACTCGGGCACAGGAGGGATTGTGACCGGACGATGAAGGACAGCAGCACCCGGGGTGCTGGGAGCTGGCTCGGAGATCAGGACACAGCCACAAGAGAAGGCAGCCATGGAGGGGAACAATGGTTGCAGAGGCCGATGGGGGTCCCGTGGAGGGGGCCCAGAGCCACAGGCAGGGGCAGTGGAACCCCAGGAACCAGCCTGCACCACAGTGAGCCTGGGACATCATGGAGGGAGCGGGCAGCGAGCCACGGCATCAGGGCAGAGGTGGGAGCTCACAGCGGGGCCAGCATCCAGGGCCCGGAAGGCACAGGGGGCCTCACAGCCAGGTGCAGGGGGCCACAAAGGGGCCCGGGGTCGGGTTGCCAGCCAGGTGCACATAGTGGGGCCACTGGAGCATACTCTGTCAGTAGCCCAGCACAGACATGTGGTGAGTGACGAGGTAGTAGGCCTCAAACAGATCCTCCATGGCGAGCCCCACCTGGACATCGGATCGGGACCACAAACCAGCCAGCGCTGTCAGCTCCATCCCGGTGGGCTCCGACAAGTCATAGTCAGCAGCCGGGGGCCACCAAAGGTGACCAAGCTCCAAGAGGTGGTGATAGGCCACCCCACGTGACCACTGGTACCCACGGGCCCCATGAACGCAGCCAAAGACGGACAAAGTCAGGGCAGGGCCCCACTCCGCCAGACAGGCCGTGTAGGCAGCCAGGCTGCACACATGCAGAGCAGACACGGTCTCCACCGCGGACCACCTCACGTGTGAGCACCTCATCTCCGGGATGCGCCCATCAGGAAATGGACGCAGGCCCAGCGTCTCTGCATGCAGCCGGCAATCGTGGGCTCTCGCCTCATAACCAAAGTAGCGCAGTCCGGAGCTCAGACTCGCATAGGCACCTGTGAGGCTGTCCGGGCAGCTCAGGAGCAATTGCACGGCCAGGGAATGCCACAGGTCACACAGGGCCATGGTCTCGTGGAAGGTCCAGCTATGGGGAGTGCCGGTCGGGGTGGGGCCCGCGAGCCCTGGGGTAGCACAGCCAGCCATAGTCCAGCAAGCAGCTGATACTAACTGCAAGGAAAGAGGGGCCCCACAAGCCCTGGAGGGACAGGAGTGGAAGCAGGGGAGCTCCAAGGCCAAGTAATAAGGCCACAGGCCACAACATGACACGGCAAACGAGCGAGGCGTGGGGTGCGGACCCAGCTCAGCTGCTGGAACTGCACACACATACAGGACAGCCTACACAGAGATCAGGGTGGTGAGGACAACAGGCAGCCAAGACAGATGGGTGGGAGGTGATGACAGCAGGAATGCAGCTGCTGCCCGCACGCCCAGGCGCAGGCCAGTCCATTTGACAGACCCTGTGCAGGGACCACAAGTGTGCTCAATGGGGCACCCCCGGCCGCCCTGCAGAAGCCAGGCCTCCCGGCCAAGGGGACAGTAAAGGCAATCCAGGGCCCCTCGCCCGGTTGCCAGGTCGTGACCTGGGGTGGGGCCACACATGCACCAGCCTATAACGGTTGCGGCAGCACCCCACCCAGGGCACCATTCACCATGAAGCTGGGGCGGTTGGGTGCTTGCGGGATGCACCTAGCAGTCTGCGCAGAGTGGTACCACTCGCACACTGACCTCTTGTGCAGAGGTACCTGACTGCCCGGCTGCGGGTGTGTATGGCCCAGAGTACAGCTAGAGCCCGGCAAGCCCACTACGGGTGCAGGTGCTCCCTGGCCCGGCCCAAGGCCCAGCGGGTGTCCGGGATGGCCCGACAAGCCCTCCTCCATGCCTGGGAGCAGGCTGCAGCACTCCATGAGGCAGCTGGCTGGCTCCAATGGCAGAGGGAGACCATGAGGCGTGCAGCCCTGCTCGCTATGCCTATTGCCCAGTGGGTATCGGTCATGGAGCAGGCACAGGGGTGGTGGGCCAGGGCGCTGGCTCACTGGGATGAGGCCACCTGGAGAGCGCACTTTTGGATGGACAGGCGCAGCCTCCTGCAACTCGCAGAGCTGTTAATACCCTGGCTGGAGCGCCAGCACACCCCCATGCGGGCCCCATTCCCATGGTCCAGCGGGTGGTCATCGGGGTCTGGGCCCTTGCAACACCCGACTCCTGCCGATCCATCTCGCAACACTTCAGCGTTGGGGTGAGCACCGTTGCCAGATCTTGCGAGACATCTGTGAGGCAGTGGAGGTCATGCTCCTGGACCGAGTGATCCAGCTGGTGGACCAGGAGGCTGTGATGGCCAGCTTCACAGATGGAGGATTCCCCAACTGCATGGGTACCATGGACGGCACCCACATTGAGATCCTCCGCCCATCCGATGGTGAGGCCACGGAATACGTCAACCAACACAGGTACCACTCCCTGAAGCTGCAGGCGGTCGTGGACCACTGGGAGTGGTTCATAGACATTTACACGGGCCACTCTGGGTGCAGCCACGATGCCCAGATCATGACCATCTCTCCCTTCTATGCCCAGATGTACCGTGGGGACTTCACGGACATGTGGATGACCCAGATGGAGGGGGTGCTGATGCCCCCCTGCATCCTGGGGGACCCGGCCTATTCACTCACCCGGTGGCTGATGAAGGCATACCTGGTCGCCAGGAACCCTGTGGAGGTGCTGTACAATACCCACCTGTGTGCCAGCTGGACCGTGGTCGAGAGGGCCTTCGGGGCCCTCCAGCAGCACTGGAGGTGCCTCGTGAGCCAGCTGAACTACACGGTGGAGACCTTGGCCCTGGTGATCAGAGCCTGCTGTGTGCTGCACAATGTGTGCAAGACTGATGAGGCCGCCCTCGACTGCCCCGGCGCCCTCCTGGCCCCGTGCCTCTCTATGTGAATGCAGAGAACCCGCAGGAGTACCAATACGTAAAGCACATCCGTGCTGCCCTGACTAGGTGGATCAGCCAGGAGGCCAAGGCTTGAGGCCGCACACCACCATCTCCACCACCCAGGGGCCCCCCACTGGAACCCTGGGCACACCCCTAGATACCCACCCATCCCCGGGCCCATGAAACAGAAGAACTGCAGCGACTGTGGTGCCCATGCATTTATTGTGCATACCTCCTACAGTTAACTCCACCTCCCAGTGCCGTGTCCACCACCCCTCAGCCCGCTCTCCCCCTTTCCCCCCCGTCCTCCATGACCTGCCTGTCTCCGGGGCTGTCCTCTTGGCCGCCCTGTGGCCGCCGTGGAGCTCTGGGAGCTCCCCTCCCCCTGCTGTCTGTGTCCCCGACAGTGTCCTGGGACACCTCGGTGTCCTGAGAGGCAGGCGTTGTTGGGAGGGAGGGCAGACCTGGGGCTGGAGGAGCCCCCCTGGGCAGCTGCTCCCTCCGGAGGCCTACAGGGACCGGTAGCCGGATGCGCGGACCCTGTGGGCTTGCCAGTGGCTGGGGCAGTGGCAGAGGTGGTGGTGGCACCGAGGGGCCTGGCATCGGGGCTGGGGAAGGCAGGTTGCTCGGCGGGGCGGCGGCCATCACACATGCGCTCATGGTCCCCGCGTGCAGGAGCAGCAAGGTGCCAATGTCATGGGACCGGTCCATCTTGGCAGAGTGCTCCCTCACCATCCAGTTGATGGCCTGTTCCAGCTGCCTGAATGCCTCCACCTGCCTGCTGTGCTCCCGGCACTCCCGCCTCCACTCGAGTTGCACCTCCACCTGCAGCCTCTGGTCCCTTGCCTCCGCTTGCTGCACAGCCCTTTTGGTGGCTACCTCCATGCGGTCAATTGCCGCTATCATCCACTTACCCTGCTCAGTGGTGGTGCGGACTATGTCCTCTGCCTGCTCCTCCCTCCGGCACCGTACCCGTGCATGGTGCTTCCTCATCCACTGAGCTGGGGGCATGGGGCTGGCTTGCTGGGTACACAGTAGGTGTTGGTTAGGCGCCCCAGCCGCCCGCCCGCCCCCCGTGCCATGGCTGGGGGGTCTTGTGTGCCTCCCCTTGGGCGGCCATCCGGTGCTCTCCCCCAGCATTCCCCTGCACCCAGGCCCCCCCTCTGCCACACCACATGGGCCAGGTCCCCCGCCTGGCCTCCCCTGGCCCCCTCTCCCCCCCCACCTGCCGAGGTGCCTCACCTGGGACCTCTGGCTGCTCCTGGGGCTGCTCGCCGCCGTCCTCCTCACCCATCTGTCCCGGGTGCCGGGGCGTTCCATGACCTATGAAGATATGGGAAGGGGTGGGTGGGGGTAGGCAGACCGTGTCCACCAGTGGCCCCCTTTCCATGGTCTGGGGTGTCAGGGGTTGTTTCTCAGCAGGATGGTTTCAGTTGAGCCCTTTTTCTTGAGGTGATCTCTCAGAATCTCCATCTTTTCTGGGTCTGGTCAAATGGTGAATGCCCCCCCCCCCCGCCCTAATATCTTTCTGATGGCTTCCAGAGGATTCTTCTTCTTGGTTCATATCTTCAGCTTCTCAAAGTTGCTGCTGGTAAACTCAAGTACCCCCATTAGCACGTCATCTCATTTAAAATGGTATTAACTTTTTTCTGTATTATCCCCACATACAAATTTTCCTTTCAGTGGACTCAGCATTTCAGTGCAATTCCAAAGATACTAAACTTGTTATGTTTTACATAATGTTTCAGACAGAAATGTTTTCATAAACCCTGTCACAAGGGTAAGTACCAGCTCCCTGTTTACTTTTTCTGCACCACTCAGGATTTTATACATTTCTATCATATCCCCCCTCAATTAACTCATTCTAAGCTGAAGAGCTCTAACCTTTTGAGCCTGTCCACATATGGAAGCCAGTTCATAACCTTGATCATCCTTGTTGCTCTTCTCTGCACCTTCTCAAGTTCCACTATAACTTCTTTGAGATGAGGCAACCAGAAACACCCACAGTAGTCACAGTATAGGTGCACCATGAATTTATATATTGAATGATATTAAAATATTTTTACTTTTATTTCTATTCCTTTTTCAATAATTCCTAACCTTCTGTTTGTCTTTCTGACCGCTGCTGCACATTAAATGCTGATGTTTTCAGTAAACTATCCACAATGTTTCCCAGATCCCTTTCCTGAATGATAGCACTTAATTCAGAACCCAACACTGCATAGGCATAAATTAGGATTATTTTTCCCTATGTGGATTACTCTGCATTTATCAACCCTAAATTTTAATTGAGACATTTTATGGCCCAGTCACCCAGCTGTGTGAGATCATTCTGTAACTCTTCAGTCTGCTTTTGACTTTATTACCTTAAATAATTTTGTATCATCTGCAAATTTTGCTACTTCACTGTTCATCCTGGTTTCTAGATTATTAATGAATACATGAAACATTGGTCCTAGTATGAATCCCTAGGACAACACATTGTTTAATTAGCTCCTTTGTGAAAATGGACCATTTATTTGTACCCTATTGTGCGATATCACTTTCCCCCCATTACCTTGTTGATGTGATCCACCAGCAGGATAGCACATACTAACAGTTAGTGCAGGTGTGAGCCCTGTTGGAGTAAATGGGACTCACACATGCCAACTGCTAGTGCATATACTGTCCCAGCAGAAGATCATGCTGTCTGCCTTGCTTTTGTCTGTTTCTTCCAGTTCATGGTATTACAGATAGGGAGCATTTATGGAGGGGAAAGTGGGACTTTGTATGAAGCTCCGTAAATGGCTTAAGGTTCCTGCTGTTCCCTCCAGTCCAGCAAATGCGATCAACATTCAGCAACAAGGCAGCTCTAAGATAATGCCTTGCTATCCAGTATCCGACATACCCCCTGTCATCCTGAAAGGAGACAGTGCTCTAAATGCCACAAAGGCATCCAGAATCAAAAATTATGGTTATAAAGGACTGGATTTGTAAGGTGGGCAATGACATGTCTTTGAAGACATTTTATACCCTGCTTGAATCAAATTTTGGCTGGTCTCAAGGCTCTTCTGTTTCCAAACAGGGCCAGAAGGTAATTAATGAAATCCATTGCAGAGGCCAGGAGCTATGAGAAGCACTTTTTCTGTGTGTCTCCAAAACCATATGAGTTAGGGTTGCCAAACCAAATGTCAGAAATAAGGGACGCTGTCGAGTTCTGAAATAAGGGGCATCTGTTACGTTCTATGGAGCTGTGGGGTATGAAATAAGGGAGGTCCATTATGCTCTATGGAGCTGTGGAGTTCTGAAATAAGGGATGTTTCTTTAACATCAAGAACATGACAGCCCTAGCATGACTGTGAGATTATAAAGGAAGCATATTTATCAGGAAACAGAAACGCTCTCTTTGCATCCAGCCAGCCAAGCAAGAGCCTAGGCTAGGAATGTGTTGAAACGGAATTTACATGGGAGGGAGGGAACCGGCAGGAAAGGGTGGTTTATGTTTTGCCATGAATGATTTTTGTCTTGATTCCTGCGGTGCTGCTCTTTCAGAGACAGAACATAAATCAAGAGCTGCATTTACTCCGGCAGCCCGCATGCATTGCAAAATCCCCCCTCTTTCTCTTATGCTGGCGATCACAGCCAGCAGCTGCTTTATATGCGATCAGGTCTGTAACTCCCACAAAGCTGGGCAGGGAGAGGCTTATAAGGCAAACGCACGCTCAGATGCCAGGCTCTGAAAGCTAGGATTGCACCTTGAACGAGCCTGGCAGCTGGAGGAAGCGATCCGCTAGCATGTGAATTGATTGGAGGGAGGGATTGCATCCTTTCGCGGAAGGTTACCGTACTCTAGCACTATACAAAGAACGCAGCCCAGAACTGCCTAGGCGTCTTTGATAGAATTTTTGTGAAGGGCTTCCCGATTGGTTGAAGGGACCCTGCAATGGTTTGCAGGGAAGAGTCGAGGCTCTTGATTGGTTGCGTTGTACCTGCAATGCGTCAAGTAATGATGCTGGATTGAATGTGCTGGAGTTTGTCCTGAGTGAATGGTTGAGGTTGGGGGAGTCGCGGCGCTGGCTCGTGGACACTGCACAGTGATGCAAGAAGGGGCATGGTGCATAGGTTTGCAGGGGAGATGCTGTATCCATGTCTTCCCAGCAGTCCTGGCTGCCGCTGGAGCTCTCCCTCCTTCCTCCCCCTGATCTCGCAATATGCAGTAAGAGCAAAGCTTTGGCCGAATTGCAGCAGGGCTGGCAGGCAGGAGCTTCTCTTGTTTTTAAGAAGAGGCACTTTTGGCCAAACTTCTGAGCCAAAGCAAGCAAATCTAACGCAAGCCCTCTCTTCCTCCCCCTCTTGGGGTAACCAACGCCTGCGATTACTGGGGTTAATCTAGGGCCATTTTTAAGGGAAATTAGTCAATAAATAGAGCGATTTTTCTGAAACCTCTCAGCAAAACTTTTCATCACAAGATGCTGCTTTAAAAAGCGCCTATCCAATCCGCCCCAAACTGAAAATGTCTCCGTGCAAACGAAGGAGGATTTAGTATGGCTCCATTTAAGACACCCATTAGCATCCAAAAGTCTCAATCTCGTTGGACCTGATTAGATATCATTGCTGCATATTGCATAACAAGCTACAAAACAGGGCTGTCAAGCTGTCACGTTGGCGTGAGATGATTAAAAAAAAACACAACCGAGCAAGTTTTTAAATGTATATATGGAGGTAGTATACTGGTGGTGGACCCAAAAAACCTTTGAGGGCCACAACAAGATGTTTACAACAACAACAAAAAGCTGACTTAAAATTTTCCAAAATATTGCTGTTTGTCTCCAAATAAGAAAAAATAGGGCATGCCTGCAAAATCCAGCTAGAGAGAGGCATCTAAACATGGCTCACTTTGTAGCAGAAATACTTCAATCTTTTTTGCTGTCAGTGCATTTGCATTGTACTTTTTCAGAGACCCATTGTCAAAGGGTGAGTCAGCAACAAGTCTGTGAAAGCACTGTAAAAAGGAGCTGTATTTTAAATGAGGCTCCACTACTAAACCCATTTAGGAAAAGCAAGTTCATTTATGAAAACTGCTAATGCATCCATGGCAACTTTGGGTGGTTTTAAATGAATGAGGCAATGGGGTGGAGGTCCATGGCCGCTAAGTGGCACCGCCTCAGAGGGCTCACTCAAGTGGAGTGTGTGGGGAGGGATTCAAACAGGCAGCTCCCAGCTTGGCTACCCTGGCCACGGAGAGTGCAGCCATGCACTGTTCTCTGCCATGAACCCTGAGGGAGGGGAAAGCAAGCCAGGCTGGCCTTTGCAATTGACATGTCCATGACATGAGTGCTGGGAACCCAGACCCCTCAGCGCTCCTGACTTGCAAAGGCTGTGTCCCAGGCCCACAGTTCCTATGTGCAGCAGACCAGTCTGCTGGCATGGGTGGCTGCCTCAGTTCATACATGTAGGGGCTCCCTGACTGCCTGTTGCCACGGAGCTATTTGGCTTGCCCCGCATGGAGCACTCCAGATGTTCTCCGTGAGTGGCTATGGCCCTTTTCACACAGATGGCACCCACGCATGAAGACCCAGAAATCTGGGTGTTCATGCATGGGTTGTGTCACCTGTGTAAATCCCATGGCAGGTAGGTGGGGGTAGGGGTGCACGTGCACTCCCGCACAAATTCATGCACACCCACCTCCACCCATCCCCCACGCATGGAGCAGCTGGTAAAAATGGTGGTTGCTCCGGGCATGTAGATGGGTGGAGTTGAGTGTAGATGGGTGTGCACCTACTGCACACCCACCCACTGCACAGAGACCAGCGGGAACACCGACACCTCCTCCCCCCCCAATGTAAAAATTTGTGTAAAAAGGGCTTTTGAGTGGGTGCTCTGTGGCTCATGAAAGCATGCATTCTCCTGCTCCACCTTCAGATGGGTGGTCAGATGCATGGCTCCTGGGTGGCCATGTGGGGTAGCATTTTGATTAAAAATATCCTTGGTCCTGACTTTTTCATTCCTTGGGGGGGTTTTGTCTGTGTAAAGACCTCAGGATTTGGTTTATGTTTTATTGCAAGGTTTTATTTTAATGATAGATAAATAGGGATTAATTTTCTTTTTATTCCTGTCGCTCACTGTGAAATAGAGTGCTTTAACATTTTTTAAGAATGATCATGATTTCATTTCACAACCCTTCAGAATAGAAATTACTTTTTATGCTGGTATAAACATTCTTTTTAACTCTTAAAAAAAAAAAAAAAAAGTATTGCAGAATATTAAAACAATCTAAATGCATTTACTCGAAAGTCCCAGCCAAGTGGAGCAAACCTTTTATGGGAGAATTACATGCTTGTGTAATTATAATTATAGTCTTTATAAATTGGGGTTTGCTAAAATAAAGTTTATGAGGTCATTGCATTTCTTACTTGCTCATTTAAGATATGACAACATTACTTGGCAATACCGAGTTTGAAAAGCTTAGGTCTAAGATGACTAAGTTTTCCAGCAAAATAAATCTAAAATAAGTTTTAAATTAAAAAAAAAACTTGTTACCAGTATTGTTTCTCTTTCTGAAAGACTGTCTAGAAATTATGTACTAGAAATAGAAGGATTCATCTTGTTTAAAAAAACATGCAATCTGTTTTCTGATCCTACATTAAAGATTGTTTTATGCAGAAGGATTATGATGCTGTAATTCTATCTGGTAATTTAAAACACAATGGAAGCACTACTTTTACAGTCAACTGATAATTTAGATGATCAATAGAAAATCAGTCTGATTTAGTTAGCTTGGCAAAAGTAGGCATGTTGAATGCCCTGCAGTTACAGAAATATATTGTCAGACTGAATTTGAAAAAAGAGCATTCATAAAGTGTCATTTTAAAGAAATTAATGGTATCAATTTCAGGATAAAAGTTAACTTATTGTCACTGCAAATAACCACCTAAATAAACTACACCACCTTTATATGCCAAATATAATTTAAAATACATACTCAAGAAGAAACTACCAATATTTTAAAGATGGAAAAAAATCTGGGTGTCATTTTATGATACTACATATAACGTAACAGTTCATTTGGTTTGTGGGTTATGGATAGGTAAATATGAATAATTTAGAATGATTTGTTTGTTTAAAATAGGCCATTGATCTAGTTAAGATAATCCATACCTGGCTCATAAAACTAAGGATGGCTGTTTTGCCAAACAATTATATTCTTTGTTGTTTATCTCCATGTGCCTATGGAACTCCCTTCCGGTGGGGGCCCGGCTTTTTGGAAAAGTTGGAAGACCTGGCTGTTCCACCAGGTGTTTTGTGGGGGAGAGAGGTGATGGGGGGTGTGGGGGAGGGCTGGGGGGGGTGGTTGTTTTCTCTGTTGCCTCCTTTTAATGTGTTTTTAATATGTTTGTTTTTATTGTTGCGAGCCGCCCTGAGCTGCCTGTGGCAGGAGGGGCGGGGCAATAAGTTTTTAAAATAAAATAAAATAAATAAATAAATGAGCAAAGCACATCCCAAGTCCTGGGGTGTTTTTAAATCAGACGGGTGGAGGGGGGGAGGGTCTGTGATCGGTGCGAGGGGGCAGGTGTGTGGGCACTGTGTGGGGGGGGAGCACTTCAAATGATTGGGCCCACGCCCAGTCACCCCATCTGTGCACCACTCACCCTGTCCTTGCACGGGGCACTCAGGCTTTTCCTCCTGGACTGCCCCGTGCATGGACTGGGTGGGCGGTGCATAGGTCACAGGAGCGCACACACCCATATTCAAAGGAGACCTCCCCTATGTGGATGGTGAGTGTCCATGCCTGGGGGGGTGTCTTGTTTAAAAACACCCACTGAGTAAAGAAACCATTTTTCCCCACGTTCCTTGTATTCCTAAATGTTTCATAATTTAAAAACATGATTTGGCTGGATGTTTCCTTAATAAGGTGATATTATTAACCACAGTATATGAGATAAGACATAGTATCAACTTAAAACAACTAATATTGCAATGCTATCCTACTGAAATCCATTACAAATATGCAGCTCTGCCATCTTATGGACCCTGGCTGGTATTACCAAAACACAGTGTACAGGATTACTTTACTAGTATCAGGAGAATACTCTGTTTACATTTTTCCTCTTTCAGATAGATGCTCTGTCCTTTCCACTGCAGGCTTCCTAACCTATTTGACTAATTATTATTTTTATTTGCCCATATCAGAATGAGGCCCCAATCTTGGGACTGCTCATGAGTAAATGTTTTTAGGACAGAGGCCTGAGTATCTTAACAAATATTTTGGGGTCAAGAAGAACAGATACTATTTTTTGCTACTGTTTGTTTCTGGAATGTATGTTTTTATTCAATGGCTGTTTTTAAATAGTGCAAATTTTATTTAGTTGAAAAGGGCTTCTGCTTTTCCACAAAATGTGCTTCAGTTTCTTGGCCTTTGGTAAGTTTGCAGTGGATGAGTAAGAGGCTGTATAAAGGGATTATGTTATAATAGTCACTAGTTATCATGACATACTGGTACATCTTTTGTGAAGAATATGATCAACAACTCATCCATTACGGAGGAACATGAAATCTTGCTCCCTCGCCTCACACTCGCACTCCTTCCCTTTTTTTTTTTCTTTACAGGAAAATCTGGCAGCTCCCACTATTTGAACCATGATGAGCATGTCTGATTTCACTTAATCATGTGTGCGCTTTGTGAGACTGCAGGAAATTTTCTCCCCTCCATCCCCAGGCTCTCTTGCCAATATATATTCATCTTGCCTTTCTCTTACAGGAGAAGCATAACGTGCCACTTTGTCTATGTGAAACATTTCTTGCCAATGTAATAAAAGCCATAGTCTATTTGGTCTTAGATCCACCTGATGTCGCCACCGCTGCTCCTGAAGCTGCTACCGGTGACGCCACTGATGCTGCCTGTCCCTGTTGCCGCTTCCCGGAGCTGTGCTGCCCGGCCCCACAGGTACCAACTCCCCCCTCCACCTTCCGGAGGAGGGGGCGGGGCCAGGGTGCACGGCCAGGACTTCCGGGTCCCAGTGCAGCCAAAAGTGTCCGGCTGGCCAGTGCCCGGGGGGAGGGGGGGGGCTTTAGCTTTGTATTTTAAAGAGGGATTGGGGTGAGGATGGGGTATTTTCTTTATGGGGGAGGGGGACAAGGGGACTGGGTTAGGGAGGGGAGGGCTGACCCCCTCGGTGTGAGGGAGGGGTGCAGTCCTCTGGGAGGGAGG